>VXAB01005095.1:165270-307400 GCA_013399175.1 Odontophorus gujanensis
TTCCCTGTGTAACTTCTGACCATGACTCTCAAATGCAACAAAGATACGTGACCAACCTAATTGTAAGGGCACATGAAGTCCCGCTCTTGCTAGGGCTTTTCCTGTCAGATTCATGCTGGGACACATCTGTTGCTGACTATGTGTCCCCCATGCACACTGAGCAGCCCCAACCAGGCCCAGAGATGCCATACACAGGACCAGCATCTCCTTGGTCTTCTTTAAAAACAACCAGCAAGAACAGATGAGTCTAACTAGCCAGGTCTTGTGCAGCAGGGCACCAGTCCTACTTGAAACTCCTCTGTGGCTGGGGATTATATGCTGCAACAAGGCAGATATAAATGCATAGCTGCCATTTCAAATGCTGAATTGCCAGTGTGGTGATTCTTGTGGGAGAATGTGAAGGAGGGAAAACAGAACCTGGGTACTGACCTGGAGGAGCACAGAACAGCCTAGAGAGAGGGGGATCTGCAGCTAAACACTTCAAGGTCAGCCATCAGCGTGGTTAATTAAATGCTGCACACAGGAGCCAGAACAGAACCACGTGACTGGGTTCTGTTCGCTTGTTTGTTTGTTTGTTCAGCTAGCATCTGACCACTTCCTCCTTACCAAACTGCCCCAAATCTTCTTTGTACATAGCAAAACTTCAACAAAAATCTTGTGTTCTGATCAAAGCCAGTGACAGGAAATGGTCAAAGCACAGGCTACTCTGCACGCAGCTCCAGTGAGCTCTGTATCATATGTGTGGGGGTGTATGGAAATGAAGTCCTCTCCTCATGATTCACTGACAGGAGTGAGATCCATGAAATATGCTGCTCAGGGAGCAGTGCTGTGCTGACAGACACACATGGAGGCTGTGGGACAAGCTGCAGGATGGCACCTCTCTGGGCAGGGCTATGTGCTGGTTGCCATGCTGAGCGCTGTGTCTTTCATCTATTTTGTTCATGTATGGAAAATACATTGTGTAAGATTTAAGATTTTTCCAAAATAGGTGCATAAAAAAGTGATTATAACAGGTCCACTGCCTGGTGGTTCATAGTTAGTCTCCATGTGTGGGTCCCACTTGGCTCATTAATGAGGTACAAATGGAGACACCGTGTGTCTTACTGGACGCAAGAAAGGTCTATGCCCAGCTCTCCCCCGTTACCACTTAAAATTCTCATTTGGCTGCTGTGGACTTGTCTTAAATTTTTCCCATATTCCTGCTAGGTCTCTGTGCATAGATGCACCTTCAGACCCAATGTCTTCTGCCCACCCCATGCCACACATGACAGTCTCTGCTATGCGAATCTGCATAACTGTGCTTCATGGTCAAAGCTAACTAAACTTACTCCTCAATATGAGCTACTAAACTGTGCCTGTGCAATGCCATTGGATAAAGCTACTCCTGCCTCTTGAGGAAACTTCTAGACTGGGAGCCTGTCTACAGCTCTGTTTGCTGTTTTTCTCTCATGTATTCCTTCCCTTCTACATCTTCCCTCACAACATTTTCCCTGTTCTGCTCCCTTTCACTCACAGAATCACAGAATCACAGAACTGTAGGGGTTGGAAGGGACCTCTAGAGATCACTGAGTCCAACCCCCTGCCAAAGCAGCCTCCTAGACCAGGTTGTACAGGTGGGTGTCCAGGACTCGTGATGTATCCTCCTTCGCTGCCTTGACTCTACAGCTTTGATGTATTCATGTTTAGCTACCTGCTTATTCTTACTCCTTTTCTTAGTTCTGTTTATTTTGCCATAACTAAATCCATCATCTGCATCTGACTGATGGAGGATGAGAAGGCTGTGTTTCAAATGACTCCTTTCCTCCTTAAAAGGGTGGTGTTTTACAGAACTCAGCATGAGAGTTTTGATGCTGTCTAGAAATTTCCATAGAACATGTTCTGTATCATCTCATTACTGCTCAACTATTTGTTGGTTATTATTAACAAATTCAATTATGGTGGGTCAAATTGTATGTGAAATATACAGTGTTCCTTTTCTTTCATTCCTCCAAACAGCTATTTGTGCCAGTCATGTACTGCACTCTGAGCCAACAACAGTCCCAGAACTGCCAAAAATGCAGTTCAAGCTGAAGTCTCCCATATTTTTGATCTTTCCGCTTGCTCCCCAGCCAACATCCTCAGCTTCCCTTTGAACGACGAGCTCCCTTGCTCCCATGACATGCTTGGGCCCATGCAATGCCCTGCTGCCTGCCCACAGCCCCTTCTCCAGCNATAGATGCACCTTCAGACCCAATGTCTTCTGCCCACCCCATGCCACACATGACAGTCTCTGCTATGCGAATCTGCATAACTGTGCTTCATGGTCAAAGCTAACTAAACTTACTCCTCAGTATGAGCTACTAAACTGTGCCTGTGCAATGCCATTGGATAAAGCTACTCCTGCCTCTTGAGGAAACTTCTAGACTGGGAGCCTGTCTACAGCTCTGTTTGCTGTTTTTCTCTCATGTATTCCTTCCCTTCTACATCTTCCCTCACAACATTTTCCCTGTTCTGCTCCCTTTCACTCACAGAATCACAGAATCACAGAACTGTAGGGGTTGGAAGGGACCTCTAGAGATCACTGAGTCCAACCCCCTGCCAAAGCAGCCTCCTAGACCAGGTTGTACAGGTGGGTGTCCAGGACTCGTGATGTATCCTCCTTCGCTGCCTTGACTCTACAGCTTTGATGTATTCATGTTTAGCTACCTGCTTATTCTTACTCCTTTTCTTAGTTCTGTTTATTTTGCCATAACTAAATCCATCATCTGCATCTGACTGATGGAGGATGAGAAGGCTGTGTTTCAAATGACTCCTTTCCTCCTTAAAAGGGTGGTGTTTTACAGAACTCAGCATGAGAGTTTTGATGCTGTCTAGAAATTTCCATAGAACATGTTCTGTATCATCTCATTACTGCTCAACTATTTGTTGGTTATTATTAACAAATTCAATTATGGTGGGTCAAATTGTATGTGAAATATACAGTGTTCCTTTTCTTTCATTCCTCCAAACAGCTATTTGTGCCAGTCATGTACTGCACTCTGAGCCAACAACAGTCCCAGAACTGCCAAAAATGCAGTTCAAGCTGAAGTCTCCCATATTTTTGATCTTTCCGCTTGCTCCCCAGCCAACATCCTCAGCTTCCCTTTGAACGACGAGCTCCCTTGCTCCCATGACATGCTTGGGCCCATGCAATGCCCTGCTGCCTGCCCACAGCCCCTTCTCCAGCAGCAGGCCCCATAAGTAGGATAGGGCTTTCCAATTTGCTTTGTGTGGTTGCTGACAGTCTGCTCTTTTAAATGATGGGAACCACTGGTGAAGAGGGGACAGACAAATGCTCAGTGCACCCACTGTAAGAGCAGTGCTGGAAGGAGCAGAGGAACAAAAGGGAGCAGAGACATTTTGGAAAGGATGAGGTAAAAAAAGCTTGGAACACAGATGCAGGAAGATCAAGCTTCCCAATTACTGTGAGTTGTGTGCTAGCCTGCTCCAGCTCCAAGCCTTCCTCTGCAGATGGTCAGTGCATCAACATTGCTCACACTTCTCAGTCCTGCAGCTTTCCAGGCTTGACTCAAAGTAGACGGCCACCAGAACACCTTTTGTGACTGATGGCAGATGGTGATATAAAGACAAACTTTGCAGCAGCTCTCCAACTGTGGATGCCAGATGGTGTTTCTTGAACAAAGTCAACTTTTTGTTGTCCGAGCAGGCTTCCACAAGCTCAGCTGCTACCACAGAAGTAGAAAGGTGGTATCACAACAACTCATTCATTACACTTTATATGTTTCACATAAGCTTTATTAGTACATTTTTAATGCAGATGCACTAAGACTTCCTGCTTGATGGCTAAGTATTACCTTGTGGCCATATGAAGAAACTTGTCCTCCCATATCTCAAATCTGCAGGTATGACAAAAGAGTTGAACAGTATGTCTGATGGCGCCTCTTTTGGGCTGTTTTTTGCCCCACACTGGTGTGTTCCTGTGAAATGCAGACAGCAATAAACCCCTGGTGTTGAGGTAGTGGCATTTTAAATCCTCTCATGCGTGCAACAAATATGCATCTGTTCTTATCTCATGGGCTATGGTAGCATGAGACAAGAGACAGTGTGTCCATGTGTCCATCATGGAGGAAGGTGGGGAGGCCTTCAGGACAATGCAGACGTTAGAGGGACTTCTCCCAGGAAGTTAAGAGAGTACCTTAATGGTTAAGTGAATCACATCCAAAGTTAGTTCAGACTTCTGGCTGATATTTTGCTACAACTTGTATGGTGGAAATCAGCATTTTACTTTCTTCAATAAACACCACAGTGTAAAAGCATTGTTCAGAGTTTTATGCCATTACTGTCTGGAGTGTTGGTTTTTATGGTGCCATATGCATTTGTGGTATGGACAAGTTACAGTTGCTGTGGGAATGTTAGTAATGAAATTTTTGAGTTCTCAGTGCTTAAAAATCTCAGCTGAGTTATAAAGGAGGTTTGTTTGCATTTCATTTCCTTAGTTAAACACAGAAAAATAATTCCCACAACCCTTTGTGGCAAAATTTGCCAAGCTAACACCCCTTCAAGTTAAAGATCTGTTTGACTTTTTTTTTTCCCCCAATGTGTATCTCGTATAATTCTTTCCTACAATGATAGCAAAAAGATTTTGAATAGGTCTGAGGAAGTGCAGCGCCTTTCCTGCCACTGTTATCTTTCCATTGGTTCAACGTGAGTCCTGGAAATGTAAAATTATGTTTAGGGTACAGTGGTATTGTTTCTTTTGTTTGTTTGTTTGTTTTGATTTGACCATCTGTTAAAATAAACTTTTGCTGTCTGTCTATTCCTCTTTCCCCTAGACAGGTATCACAATTTTATGTTTTAAAGTGCTGCTTCCCTCAGCTTATCTCCCCTTTTCCACTAGTGCACATTTCCTGGCATCCATCAGCATCCTCCTCTTGTTCAGTGCAGCAGCCCAATATTATATCCCCATTACGTACATCAGTAAAAGGCTTTGTGCTCTTATCTGTGCACTGAGATTGAGCAGCATCTTATGGGTGTTTCTTCAATACTCATAACAGTAAATGGGAGGGAAGTTTACTGTTATCACATCCCGGTGTTGTTTTGTTTCTCTGGGAAATCTTCTCTTTGGGGAAGATTTTTGCCGCGTTTCTAATACTTTCACTTCAGATCTTCCCTCCTCAATTAAAATTAGCTCTTAATCTCCATTATTAATCTCTGTTTGTCAGGAAAGGAATAAGGTACAAGGTCTCAAGACCTAAAAGCAACCACATATCTCCAAGAAAATAGTTCATTTTTTTCCTTATCAAGGGAATAGTTGCTGTAGCAGAAACTGATCACAGTATAACCATAGTAGCTTTTTCAAGTTAATCTGCTTTCCCTCTGGACCTCCTTCCACAGAGCAGATGACAATAAAGGACTTATCTGCAGACAGTGTCTCATTTATAAAGGCACTTTGAGGCTCCATCTGTATTTTGAAAGCAACATCGATAGGAATTGTAGGCTACAGTATGTGGGGTGTCTAATAAAGCTGTATATTAGAGGCTAGGTACACATACAGCAGAAATGAACTTGCAGCAAAACCAAGGTATTTGTAGAGCACGCAACCACAACAAAAAATGTTATTTTGCGCTCACAAAATACAAAAGGTCGTGTTCCTGCTTCAGACACATTTCTAGATTGCACATGCAAAATGCATAATCACACTACTGCTTTTCAGTCTATTAAAACTGCAGTCAGACCACACAGGTCACTATAATGCAAAGTGAATGAGAAGAGGTGAGACAGGCACTTGACTTTCAAGGTATAGGCATATGAACAGAAAAAGACAGAAAATATATGGGGACTGATAAGTGATGGAGGGAAAAGGGCATAGTCTGAAATTAGTTGAGGAAGTGAAATGGATGAAAAAAGGAAAAGACAGGGCAGACAAAGAAGAAAAGGAAGTATAAACAGCAGAGACTCAGAATAATGGATAAGACAACTTATAATAAAATTGATTAATGAATTGCATTGCCATTATCAGTGACTAAGAAAGAATGATACTGAGCACAGGAGTCTCCAATCTGCACTGTCTTTCAGAGTGCTTCTTTATGGATCCTGGCATTCCAGAAACCTGAATGTATTGAGGAGATTGGATAGGAAACTGTGGATAACAGACATCTCCACTACCCAAGTCTACCCCGAAGTTTGTGCATTAATCACCAATCTTGGAATCAGGAAATAATGTGTGAAAGAAGAGGCAAGGCTTGAGTGTGGATGAAAGATTTAGATGGAGAAGTCTAGGAAGAAAGAAGAGATGGTCAAGTGTGGGTAAGAAGATGATGGAAATACTTTACCTTTCATTAGCATCTTCCTGCTCATATATCCCATAGCACTTAACAGAGATGCAATCATTGACTACAGAACCAATATGAAGTTGATTTCAGTAAAGAATACATATTCAAATGACATTTGTTTTACTCCCAGTGAAAAGAGTACTTAAATTTAATAGCCTGGGACTGATTCTTAACATCTTTGATAATGTCTATGTTTATTTAAATATACGTCTTCATATAGATCTTATTTTCATTTGCTGAAAATAGAGTGATCAAAAAGGGATAGAGATGATTGTTCTAGATTATGTAACCAGGACTGGCTTCTGAAAATGTCAGCAACTTACTTTATATATAAATCTGCTTTTCAGAAAAATCAACAGAGTCGAAGTACAAAAAAGAGAGAATAATAAATTCTGATTTAATTACACTATGAATAGCACTGATTAAATGGAAAAGGACAGACTGTCCCATTTCTCTGCTCCTAGTTCTTGAAGAATTCTCATTTCCTAACTGTGAATCAGAAGTTATTCTAATTGTTCCCAACACAAGTCTTATCCTGGATTATGTTAACCTTTCAGTTCAGAGAATACTAATTCTCTGTTTCAAATGTCATCTGAATTCCTAAATTTCTAACTTTTCAGGGTTCCAATTACTTCTGTCCTAGTGGATTAACTTCATAAATGAGGCTTAACTACAGCATTGAAATGTTGTTCAGTCGAGAAGATTCTTAACTGGTATAGCTTTGGAAGCATGGTGACAGCTCTGCCAGTCACAGATCTGACCTGTAAAGTCTTAGTAGCTTACAAAATACTTTGTAAAGTCACTGTCAACTGTTTTACCTTAATACCTTGCAGAATAGTTTAGTAACTGGGAAGAATTAGTTCTAAACTGACTTCATAATCTACTTTTTTTGGATGGTTTTCTTTGATTCCTAAAAAATAACAGGATAAATCACAAAAACACTGTTACATCTGAAGGTGGGGCATAAATGGAACTTTTATCCAATCCCATCCTCTCTCTCAAATTTAACGATTCATATAAAATGGAACAACATCAAAACCACCCCCAACTTGTTTTTGTTTCTGCAAAACCAAAACCTGAGTGATGAGGTTTTGCAATATTCAAACCCAGACCACTCCACTTTGTCCATTATGGACATGAGACTAAACTCAGAAACTTTTATCTAGGCTCTTTATCCCCTCTGGACTTCGGTGGTTTGGCTAAAAATGGAACCTAGATTTAAACCATTCCTGATTTGGGTTGTGCAAATCATAACTTGACTAATGTAGTTCTTCAAAACCAAAACCATAACACGGCCTTCTTGTTCCATCCCTAATTAAATCAAATGCTTTTTGTCCAGAGCATTATGGAGACCAAAATGTACAGAGGAATATTATCAGCATAACACAGCCTTTTATTTTATTCATTCCCAAAGGGTCCGATTCTGAAATCACTAAACCTTCTCACCTCATCAGGCCATACTTGTGGGCATTTGAAGACAGATTTCTGCTTTGAAGAGGGCTGTTGCTGCTTTCATTTAAAACATGGAACTTTCATGGAGTTTCACTGAATTCAAATGCACCATTTCTCACTTCTGTTTTCTGGGTACTTTGTTATTCCATGTAAGTACGGGTTACCAGATTTCTTCTATTGCAGGAGGAGCTGAAGAAGAGCAGAACTGTCTATGATACTTCTAACAGAAGTGATTAGGTTGTTTTTTTTCTTGAATATTTTTCAACCCTCAAACGTCAAGATGTCTGGTTCTAAAAAAACAGGGCTCCTTGTATGGTGTTTTCTAGCATCTCTGATAGACTCCACCATGTTCTTGCTTTCCTTAAGAGAGTAACTACCCTGCATAAAAGCAGCTGATGCATTTCTTAGAGTAGTCTCCCAAACCTTCTTGTGCAAGGGTATAGCAAGTTCTCTAAGGACTTGGTATACACTAGATTTCTGCTTGTGATTGATGAATGCTTTCTCAGCTTTGGCACAGTTCCTCCCCTCCTTTGTTGCCACAAAAACGGTCCAAGGGCAGCGCTTTCTGACCTCCCAACTCTTTGTAGACTACTTTGAAAAGAAAAACAATTCTGTTGGCAATAGGGTTTAAGACAGTATCATGCACTCTGCCTCTCCAGCATGTTTCAGGGGGCCTGCAAATAGAGACATGCCTGAAAACCACCATCAGCATTCACAGACAGCTCTCCTGGAGATCTGGGAAGGGACATCAGTGCTGCTGAGAAGCCAGCTCCACCCTGGCTCCCCATGGAGTCAGCTCTCTCCTGCCCGAGGACCTGCTGTTTTCCCAGTAGCTATGCTAACAAACCAGTAGTCCTTTTATTAGGTTTGTAGGACACTTGCATGCTAGATTTAACCTAATACTTCTCTGCATTTATTTATCTGCATCCCATTTTCTGATGTTTTTCTAGTTTGCCACAGGTAAACTGTTGAGACTTCTCTCCATTTGTCTGCTGCCAGCAACCTCTGCTGATTTTTTTGTTTTTATTCATATATAGATTTCAATAGGCCATTCTGAAGGTATAATGCAAAGGAAAGCTTTTTGAAAATAACATTCACAGACTAATACACTCTACTCTTTACATACTAAAACCTGTGATTTATCAATAATAGTTTTCCCTATTTACTCCAGGTGCCAAGACTTGTATCATTTCTATGCAGTTACAAGCTAGCCTGAGGAGAAACAGCCCCAGAACTGGAGTTAGCTGCACATTTAACCAGATAGCTGGCACAATTACAGTTATACCACAACTCAGCTTAGACTAAGACATTAAATGAAACTCAAAGCCCAGTGTCTCTTTTTGCCTCTAGCAATGACTTTTATCCAGTATGTTCTCTTAAAAAGAAACAGGCTAAAAGCAAAGGACAAAAAAGTACTCCTACTCCTAAAGTTAAACAATGAAACCCACACCAGCAGTGCCTCCTTATGCTGCCTGTGAGCTCCAGAGAAGAGATGTTGTTGGTTTGTTCTCTCTTCTCATCCACAGCTCACGACAGGAGGAAAAAGGAGAGTTTTGTTTCATGAGAAGAACAAGGGAAGGATCTTCTTCTTTCTCCTCTCCAAAGTTAGAAAGGAAGAGGCACTCAAGATAGGGGTAGGGGCATGGAGGGAGATCATGAGAGAGAATTGTGCCTTCCCTTTGTCCTTATGGGCTGCCCTCAGAAAATCTCACCACCTAGTTGTTAAAACAGGTAAAATTTAACTCATTTGCCTTGTATCTTCCTACTGATCTAGACCATCTCTCCCAACCTTCCTTCAGTGTAGCCAAAATACATTGCACTGTAGTGCTCCCACCTGTTGGACAGTTTGCAGAGCTGGGGTGGAGTAGTAAATGTGCATGCCTTATGTCTGGGTCTCTGCAGAACTGCACATCTGGGTAATATTAAACAAAGCTGGGGTGGGAAGTGCCAGTGTAACAAATCATACGAGCCATAAGAGCTCAACTTAGGACTTGTGCATGTGTTTTCAAAGCTAATTTGAAGCAAACCTTTTCAGACTCATAATTCAGAGTTCCTTTGCCTTGTCTAGAAATTACGTAACTCCATTGCTTTTCATCCTTAGGACCATGCTATTACTTGGCCTATCCTATTCAGGCTCTCAAAACAAAACTATGATTAGCAATTTAGATATTTCCCAACCAGAACAACCATCAGGTTTTTGTCAGGATGTTGCTAAAAATTTGCCCTGGTGTGCTGCCAGACCTAGCCCTATAAGTTAATGGAGGCAGAAGACCTCAAAGCCATTCAGAACCCTTGTATAGGCCTTTACAAGTCCCCTTTGGTTGGGTTGATTTAGAACAGGCTGGGGAATATTTTTCCACTCCTGTGTCTTCCATTTTTTATCAAAATCAAGCTCCAAAAGAGACTCTGTGAATGTGACCTTCAGGCAGGGCTGCCCGCCCCCCCCCCCTACCCCTGACTTCTTAGTGTTGCATCTAGATATGAGCAGTGAAGAGAGAAAGGAAACATCACTTGCAAGGGCAGCGGGGAAGAAGACGACTGTCCTGAGGGACCAGGTCAGAGAGGAGTAGTTTTAGAGTTTGGATGTTGATTTGTCCAATGGGAGAGAGCTAAAAAAAGGATGTAGTAAGAAGATACTTGTGAGAAAACTCCCCTCTGATGACAGCAGCTTTGGAAGTATTTTCAAGAAATCCAGTCTTCAGGTCTGCTTACTGCATTTGATTGAGTTGCACTGGTCCCAAAAGATGTTAAAGTGTTCCTTCTGAGAAGGATTATCCTTCCTCCAATCCTTCTCCCATGAAAAACAGGTTTCCTAACATCACATGCAGAACATTTGAGGCAGAACTGGCTTGAGTTATAAATTTAATAGCATGTCCATAAATAAGTGAATTATCATCAAACTTTCTGATGGATCTCTTAAAATATTTAATTTTTAGGGGCAAGTTGGGTAATGGGCTTTCCTCAAGTCTTCAAGTTTTAGTGGGCAACAAAGAATGCAGAGTGGAAGCTGCTTACCAGATGTTCCACAGCCTGAAGAGATAAAAGGATATTGTTTTTACAAGTAAAAACAATGACATGGTAGCTTACACTGCATAAAATACATATTTTTATTAAGTCATTATGCAGTTGGAAAAATAATTTTCCATATTTCCCAGTAATAATCTGCCTCAGCTATTTTTATTTATTATTATTATTTTTATTATTTTACTATTTCTGACTACTTCTTTATAACTTTACAGTTCTGGCAAACATTAGAGGGTTGTTTTTTTTTTTTATTTTAAAACAAGCCTTCTTGATTTTTTTGCTTTTGTAATTCAAAATGGCATAATCTTTTGAAACTTAAGATAAATCTAACAAAGCTAATGTCATTAATAGTGTGCCAAATATCCTAACACTTTCAAGTTATAAAAAAAGTTGGGAAATTGTTTACTGCAGAAGATATACCCAGAGACAACAGAGGATTCAGTTCGGACTACTGTAAGCAATCTTGAATCTGTGCTGTACTAATGATGTTGTAAAGGTTGATTATAGTGTTTTTAGACAAACAATTAGAATAATTTGAGTGAAAGTCTTTAAAGCAGCAGAACAGCAAGACTGTAGACTTTTCTCATAGGATGTACTATCTTTTCAAAAATGTTCCATGTTTGTTGTCCTGAAGTGAAAGATTTGAAGTCTTGCCTCTTTTTTGAGATGGCAAATATGGAAAACGAAAAAGCAGAGAAGAAAATGCTCTCATCAGTGGCAGTCTGGAGCCACATTCTCATGTCTCCAGTGGAATTATCCTGGAATTATCCAGTTTGTTTTCTTTTTGAGTTTATAGGTTTAGCTTGGTTGTGTGTGCTTCTCTGTTTGCTGTTAGTCCTTTTATAGCTCTTTGCTAAAACAAATAAACAACAAACAAACAAACAAAAAAACCCTAGAGGAGTTACAATATCTAATTTTTCTGCCACTTCCTCACTGGAAAAATATTTTTTAACATCCTGAGTATAATCAGTATTCCTAAACTTGTCTCTGTTCAAAGAGCTTCTGTCCACAGCAGCTTTTCAAAATTGCAGGTGACCATAGAGTGAAGGAGGATGTAAAATCTTTGCCATCATCCTGCAGAAGAAGGATGGATGAGAGGACTCCGAGCAGACATAAAGTGGTAAGATTTTGCATTATGTCATCTTTAACAATACAGATAAGCTATTTGCTTTTATTATGCACAGGACTCTGGTGATAGAAGCCACAGATAGATGAATTGATTTGAAATAACTTACGTGCTTTTGTCTGAAAGATTCAGGTTTTTTTACAGAGTTGAAGCTGAATATGGCAGAATGATGCCCAAGCACTTCTACAGATTCTTTGCTATTCTGATTGTGATCAGGAGTGAAAGCACAGTTCCTGTGATGCTATTAAAAATCCTAGTCTGCGTGAATTCTTAGAAAACAAGTGGTCAAACCCATTTCACAAAGATCTCCAATCTCATGCTGTGAATACAGTGGCTTGGATAGGACTAGCTTTGAGAATTAAACAAAGCTGAATCTGAAATTAGACATGTTGAGTAGTAGTCTGTTGCTGGTTCTATGAATTTAAGCAACATTAAAAGCAGCAGATCCTTGTAGCCTACATTACATCTAGCAGAAATTGCTGCAATGCCTTGAACCAGAAAAGTTATTCTGATTTGAATGTTGCACAGTGTAGCAGAAATGCTGCCACAGCTTGAACCAGTGATGAAGCACCTGGTGGGAAGGCAGGGCCAACCTAGGGGAAGCTCAGGAGGATGCAATTCACCTGAGTGCCCATAACACTTCCCAGATCTCAGTTAAGTGTTGGCTGTGGAAGAAAGGGCATCCTGCTGGATTTCCCTGTTTACCTGAGGCCTTTCAAAGGTAAGAAATTTTTCTTTGTTTCTGTATCCATGGCTGCTGCATTTAGGCTTGTCCTTGTTTGCTACAGCCTTGAACTTTGTCACCCTGCTGCTGTTGCTGTACTCTGTCACATTATAGCATTGTACACAGCTGTATACGTATATTTAAGTAAAAAAGTTTTATGTCTGTTTTATATTAATTTATGGTTGAAGATAATGTCATTCATTTTAGTTTGTTAGATTGGGCCATCTTAAGAGCACTGTTAAATTTAAGACCCGTGAATTTGAAAATTAAAACTCTAGTTTCTGAGTTTGAACTTGTGGTTCTGACTATACTTAGTCTGTGAGATTCAAGATTCTTCTGTGTTTTCTTTCATTTTTAAAATCCAAAGTAGTCTCAACAATTTTTGTGAGTAAAAATATCGTAGTATATTACTTAAGAAGATTATATAATTCTGAGATCTTACTAGGATTGAATAACCAAAATGTAAAATGCCTACAGGGATCCTTTTTTATTTCTCTCCACCAGTTAAAGAATAGAAGGTAACCTAAAGGTCTCAAAAGGAGCTTTAGGGAAAAAAAAAAAAAGGAATCACAGAAGTGAAGTGTAGATCCTTTCACGAAAACATGAGAACAGGAGGAAAGGCATCATTCAAGTGGGGGAAAAAAGTATCTTCTTGTTGAAAGGTAAATCCATGTGTATTTTTCACAGATGTTTAGATAGGAGCCAAAGAAACATCAACAAATAATGGAAGATAAAAGTGAAAAGATTAGAGACATTTAACATAAATACCAATCTGAGTGTTATTTTATATTTCAGCTGGAAAAAAATTAAACAATAGAAGATTGTATTTGCAGATCCATAAATAGCTTTACTTCAAACCCCTGATGTTCTATGATTAGGAAATACATACTGGATTTAAACTTGCATGTTAAATGACTCAAGGATGAGGTATTTTGTTGACATGTGATTCACTGGAAGTGTCATGCTTTAGAACTTTTTTAATTTTCAGTTGTTGGTTTTCTCGGAGCAGCGCACAACCAGTTCATACAGTGCCTGTGAGTAGCATCATGTCTACCGCAGTAAGTTCCTTAGTAGTAATAGTTGACATGTGGTGTAGTGTGCTTCATTATTTTTCGGACTATTCCCATGAAATAAGCCCCTTATCTCTGCTTCTCTAGATAAATTAATTTTCCTGTGAAAGATAAATCTATTTTGCAATAGGGGTTGAGTGAGGAAAGTCACAATATGCAGAACAATGCTGTTTAGTATGTAAGAAAACCCAGTCACAGAATTGTAGGAGTTGGAAGGGACCTCTAGAAATCATCTTGTCCAACCCCCCTGCCAAAGCAGCTCCCTCGCCCAGGTTGCACAGGTAGGTGTCCAGGCGGGTCTGGAACATCTCCAGAGAAGGAGACTCCACCGCCTCTCTGTGCAGCCTGTGCCAGTGCTCCGTCACTGCAATTGTGAAGAAGTTCCCACACACCTTTGTGTGGAACTTCCTATGCTTCATCTTGTGACCATCTCCCTTTGTCCTATTGCCACACACTGCTGAAAAGAGTCTGGCCTTGTCCCTTTGTCTCCCACTCCTTAGATATTTATTGATGTTGATCAAATCCCCTCTGAGTCTTTTTTTCTAGGCTGAACATGCTCAGGTCTCTCAGCCTTTCCTCATAAGGGAGGTGTTCCAGGCCCTTCATCATCTTTGTGGCCCTCTGCTGGACCCTTTCAAGGAGATCCCTGTCATTTTTGTACCAGGGTGCCCAGAATTGGACACAGTACAGCAGATGAGGCCTCACCAGGGCAGAGGGGGAGGATCGCCTCTCTCGACCTGCTGGCCATGCTCTTTTCAATGCACCCCAGGAGAGCTTTGAGCTAAAAGTCTAATCTTGTTTCGAGTGCCCTCCTGCCAAAAACATTTAGGGAAATTGCATTTTGGTGTGAGTCTGGCTTGGAGTTTAATTGGAGAGAGGCCTGAAGGTTCTGAAATCCCACAGGGAATGTCAAAACTCTAGCAGTGAGATCTTCCTCCACAAGGGCAAGACTTAGGAAATATTTTCATGGTCTGTTGGAGGGATGCCTACACGTCCTGCTTCTCAAGCTGGTAAGTCATTGTTTTGGGAAGTTTGCGGTTATTGAAACATTGATGCACTGCTTTTCTTGTTACTTATCTCCTGAGCTATTTGCAGTCCTAGGAAGATGTTCACACAGGAGTGTAGTCAGACACTGTAAGCGATTTCTCAGTGCAATGATTGTGGCTCCAAGCAACTGGAGTTCTGAAAGTATTTAGACAATGCTCTCAGGCATAGTGGTTGAATTTTGGCAGTCCTGTGGAGCCAGGAATTGGGTTCAATTACTCTTGACTCTTTCAGCTTAGGATATTCTATGATTCTGAGCCCAGTCTAGAACATTTTACTTTGTTTTTGTTTTTTTATATAAACGAACCTCTGTTTCAGACTGGACTCATCCTTTGCAGACCTTTCCACAAGACCTAGTTCTTTACCGCTCAAGTTCATTCAAGCTTCTTGTGGTTTAAGAAGTATTTTCCTTGTCCTTCCAATGAGACTGTGTCTGGAACATGCTGAAATAGCATCCTGAGAAAATGTCCCCAACAGCTAATATTTCCAGTGTTTTCTACTGCCTTAGAACTTCCGAAGGCCCTTCCCCAGCTGGAAACCTGTAGGCACGGTATTTTCTGCACGAGGATTAAGAAGGAAATTCCATATATTGTGAGAAATACTACCTAATATATTAAAATGAGGCGGAATTTAGGCTTTGTGAGCTTAATGGTGATTCACTGCCACAGCTGCTGAGGTTATGCTGCTACTCTGTATGCACAGGAAAGCTGTTGACTCCTAAAGTCAACTTCAGGAGAGCAGGCAATGGCACCTTCTGCTTCTGCGCACCTCAGGTGCTGCTGAAGGTGGCCTCTTCTGTGTAAGCAATGAAGGGTAAATTCAATTACTGCGTCTCCTGCTAAAGTGAGGTAACCAGACATCCCAGACTCCCTGCTTGGCCAGAAGACCTGTGATTTTTTTTAATAGCCATTAAAAATATATTTATTTTTTGCTGTTCTTGGCTGATCTTCTCCTTTCATGCTGATTAACAACGCTCTGATCTTTTACTGCTGCCTTTTAGTAGCATAACAGCCTTCCAAGATGGAAGAAGGCCATGCTATTCATCTAACTGGTGTTCTATGTATATGGCAATAATTTTTCTTCCCTGGTTGCTGCTTTTGATAGTTTCTTCTACTTCCAATTCCATACATTTTTATTTTAAATGTGGAGGTACTTCTCTTATCTTTGTGCAATGTGGAAAACTATTTTATTTGTTTTTATTTTTCAGATTTGTGTTGCTTTGTCTGTTTTCTGTCTGCAAATTGCCCACTCTTTTTTTTTTTACCAATTGCAGTTTCTTGATGTTTCTAACCATTTTTCTTTTTATTCTAAATGTTTTCTGATACATTTTCTCTTGATTAGTTTGAAGTTCTTTTCTGTTAATAAGGAACAACATGATTCATAGAGCAGGGAATGGGATGTGAAAATCTTTGCCACTGTTTTGTTTTACTATGCCTGGGCTAAGGAAGTTAATAGAATGTCCTTGTATGAGAAGGGTTTACGTGGGTTGTTGAGTGAGTTTATTTGTTCATGTATTTATGCATTTGATTGTTCTAGTTTGATCCTCAGAAGTGATTTTAATAGCTGTTAGAACATGGCATTGCTAATGAAAATGGACAGACTGCTATTGCATTCTACAGTTAAAACAAATGTGTGTGGTAATGTTATTAGAGGAAAAAACTCTGCGTGTGTGATCAGTCCTTTTCTTTCCTATATTCTATTTGTTCATAGTGAAGCAACACATTTTTACAGTCAAAACAATTGCACGTAGCAAGCAGTCTGTTTCAAATAAAATCATATTTGTTCTTCCAAGTGGCATACTGTCAGACCTGTTGAAGATATGTGTAGCAGGCACATATGCATGGATCTCTTTAATGTACTTCTTTTTCTAATTAAAAAAAAACCCTTACATGAGTGGAAACTCTTGAAAATGAACTATAATCACAGAAATGCTTCAGCTTTTGCAGGTGGGTTAAGAAATTCTACTTCACTGTATAATTCACTAAAAAAAGAAAAGATGGCTTGGCTTGCAAAGCTTCTGAACCCTGCTCTATGTAGTATCAAAAGATGATGGGTATTATGGAAACATTTAATTATGATTATTAAATGAGAAGATTACCGGGGACACATGGAGCACACACATGAAGACCTGGTGGATAAGGAGTTTTAACAGAGTGGATGATTTTTTTCTACCTTTTATGACTTGGTGTCTTCATAAAAGGAAAAAAAAATGTTCTTCCAAAACAGGTTGTTTGTTGTTGCTGTGTTTCATGTTTATTTCGCTTTCTCTTGGTTTGGCCTTGGTTTCACTCGGATTAAAATTCGCTGTGATACTTTTGTTCCTAGTAGAGGAAGAGTTATCTTAGTAACACTACTAATTTACTGTGTAATGACAATATTGCAGTACTGTGCAATACAGATGTTACTTGGGGGAAAAAAAGCAGAAAAATGGTGTTTTGTCTCTAGAAAAACAATTTTGAAAATATGAGTTGCATCAAACATACTGCAATTATCCTGACTGTTGGGAGTAATTCAGTGGTACTTCACTGAAGCTAGTGGATTACTGCATCTGAAGGTATAGGAATGTTTTATTTAAATGTTGATAGTATATATATTCTTACTGTAAAATAATGCTTTTACTAAATATATATTTTTAAATGTTTATGAAGCATTTGCAGGGGCCAAAGCCTTGGTGTGCCAGCCAGTGCTTATGCTCAAATGAATTAAGTAGTCTAATGGTCTTAGAGGTTGAAACAGACAACCCAAAACATGGGAAATGTTTTACAGAGGGGGAATTGAAGTCAAGATTCTTGAAAATGATTCCTGCTTTATGCACTGAACAAGTGCAAGTTGAGCAACAAAATGCCATGATAACCTGGACTGGGATGCAGGCCAACTAACTTAGGCTTTTTGTTGTTGCTGGCTGTTTGTTTGCCTTCTACTCTATAAAGGTAGTGTGAATGAAAACAGCAATGTACTGCATACTGCCTTCTGTTGATACCTTTCTAATGACTGGCCTGTGGGCATTTAGGAAATCTGGAGATGAGCAAAGGCTGTCTGAACAACAATCTGCTGGCACTATTGTCTGTACTCCCACCCTTTCAGAAAATATTGCATGTGGAGGTTCATTATGTAACTGCAGTTGTGTTCATAGGATGGCTTTGTTTTAAAATGTACCAAAATACAGAGGATATAAAGCAATCATGCATGTACAGTGATAGGTTTCAACCCAGCTGGGTGCTGGTGACACAGGAAGTGTCAGAGGTCTGTTTCCAACCTGAACAATTAGTTGGCTCCAATGCCATCACTGGAGCTCACAGGGGTACTTTTGAGAGGCTTTTCAGTGCACATTGTTTACAAGGATATGCCATTACTCTGAATCTAAATGTCATAATTGGGCAAAGTGAGGTCTTGAATGATCTCCAAAGCAGAAAACATTTTCTTTATAGGAATGAATTTTATTCATGCTGAATGAATCTCGCAGGATCGAACTCCTAGATGGTGAAAACTAGTCAAGATGTTGGCAATGCACTTTAATCAGGCCGAGCAGTCATTATCATTAGAGCAGGAGGAAGAAAAAGCTATACTCAGTATCTTCTGTTAGACTCTTTCTTAAAGGAAGAACTATTTCCATTTGCTTGAGCTACTTTTTTTCCTCTCCCACTGTCTTTGTCTTCCATCTGGCAGGAGCAGAATGATGTGGTTCATAGACTTTTTAATTGAAATTGTATACAGCCAAATCACAGGGCTGCTACTCCCTTGGAAGTTGGTGGCAAAATTCCCATTGACCTCAATAGAAGCAGGCCTGGTCTATCAATGGGTAGGGAAAAATACAACATCAGCCTGGGTGATCCACAGAAAAGCCACTAACATAGTGAGACCATGTCCTGTGTTCATGTCCTGGTGATCTTGTGGCTTCACCTGTCTCTTCTGTGAGCGCTCCTCGGGTCAACGGATTTTATTGTTAATTTTCAATGTTTAGCCTAATATATTTTTTTCACTGTGTTAGGTTGTTCTGGCACATCCTGTACCTTGTTAAATTAGGACTATTTATCTTTATTTCCCTAATTCTGTTTAGAGCAAGATTTGTTCAAATATCTTCAGGTTTCCCTTGTTTGCTTTGAAGATGACACCAGTGTAGTACTTCTGATCACCTTCATTTAAATATGATTTATGATTTATGTAATCTTCTATGAATACTTAGCAGATTTTCCTACCCTAAATGCACCTTTATGTAGAGCACTGGATATACAACTAGGGCTGCAGTGCCAGTTGCTTGGTTTGATCCAGCAAAGCACTTAAGCACCGCCTCAGTAATAAAGCAAGTGAGTAATGCCAGAAGCAGAAGACAGTGTCACTCCTTACATGCTTTATTGCTGAGGGGAATTCAACAGACTTGTCAACCTCCAGCTAATAAATGGGTATGTAGCTGGCAGTACCAGGCTGTCAGACATACAGAGACCAGGACAACCAGGCCTGTCTAGCAAAGCCTTTGCGATGTTGACACAAGGAGGATATTTTTTTAAAGAGAGAGATGCATCAGTTAGATGTTCCACACCTACAGCTGGAGTTAATTATTTTGTGTATTATTCAAATGCCTGGCTGATCAGTGAGCTTGCTTGAACTATCAGTCATCTATGAGTGGTCTAGATGGGTTTTCGCTTCTTGCACCATTTGTGAAAGTTGTTGGATTGATTAGTGTCAGAGACTGAGACACTCTAACACAGTGATTCTCAATCTCTTCCAGATTGTGACCCCAAGACACAAAAAGAGGGAGTTTCAGGATTCCTCTTCTCTGATCCTAATAAAATAGTATTTCTTGCACATGTGTGTGCATCCCTGCAGGCTCATCATATCCAGTAGACTGATTTTACTATTATTTACCCACTGAATGGATTAAACATCTGCAGCGCTGCAAACATCTTTTACATCCACTTATAGTGGAGTCCTCCATGGCTTTGAAAGCCAGTCTCTAGATCTGCCTTGTTGCACACTTTTATACCTCCCAGTTTGAAAGTGACCTCTCCGGCTATCGAGCTTTGTACTATGCCACTTCAAAATCTTTTCTTCTCTCTGGAATACGTGAATCACCCATGCTGTTTTGGAGTAGGCAGAGGGAGAGCTGGTTTATATATATACACGTGTGTGTATATATATATATGTATGTATATGTATGTTTTGTGACATTTATGAAAATGAGCTGTCTAATCATAATTAGTTTTTCAGTAACAGCTAATTGCATACAAATTTTACATTAGATCTTTGAAACATAGAATGTTGTGATTCCCATAAATATTGTGCTGACACTGATCTTTTCAAGTGAAAGTAATTAAACTAAGACTGCCAAATCCTCAGCCTGTGTACTTCAGGTGAACTGGGCAGCAGTGTGCTGTTGCAGCTCACTGCACTGAGCATCTGAGTGTATTTGCAGTGTAGATGCATTGCAGAGTGGCACACTTTCTCAGTAATATATATAAACTACAGAAAGAATATTTTATCTCCTAGATGAAAAGTCTGCTGTAGGTGACCATATGTTCTGTTTCCCTGAAATTCAGTTCATTTTATAAATGCATTTTTTTTCCTATTTTTGTCCTTTTTTTTTTATAAGTGCAATTTGGGCTATTTTCATCAGAGCCTTTGCCATTCCGTATAGTCTGGTTCACTGTCTCTTTCCACAGTTTCTGTGTTAAAAAATATTTTCCTTCAGGAAAGGTGACTTTTCTTGTTATAGCCACAGACTGTGGATATGTGGGAGGCAGGGCACATTTGAGGCAGCTGCTCTGAAGTCCAGGTTGCCTACCATAAAGATTTTAAGTACCACTGGTCTTAGTGCCAATCTCTGTGGAATAAAATTTGTCACTGGTCCCCACTTGAATGTTGAGCCACAGACTTCAACTCTGAGTGTGACCATCTAGCCAATTTCTTATCCAGTAAGTGGTCCATCCATCACATCCATTTTGCTCCAGTTTGGCAACCAGGATGCTATATGGGATGGTGTCAAACACTTTGCATAAGTCTGGGTACGTGGCATAATTTGCTATTTCTTTATCCGCTGACTGTAATTCCATCATAAAGGACCACCAAGTTGTCAGGCATGACTTGCCCTTGGCGAATCATTTTGGTTACCACCAGCCACCTCATCTTTATTTTCCATGCCTTAGTAGGGCATTCAAGAGGATCTGCTCTGTGTTCTTTCCAGGCACAGAGGTGAGACTAACTAGCTTGCAGTTCCCTGGATCTTTGTTATTTCCCTTTTTGAGAATGGGAGTTATGTTTCCCCTTTTCCAGTCAGTGGGAACTTCACCAGAATGCCATGATCTTTCAGATAGTGGTTTGGTAATTTCATTTGCCAGTTCCCTCAGATCCTATGGATAAATCAGGTTCCATGGACTTGTGCACCTTCAGATTCTTCACATGGTCTCAAACCTGATCTTCGTTTGCAGTGTGCAGATCTTCTCTCAGTTCTTACCTTTCTGTAAAATGGGTCCCTCCAGCACTCACTCCTCCTCCCACTACTTTTGAGACTATGATGTATAAGGAGTAACTGGAAGCAACATGCAATTGTACATGTCCATTCATGTCTCTCAGAAGCAGAGAGTTGGAGGGGATTGACCTTGGGGCAACTTTGTTCTCACTGACCAGCACAATAGGTCCAGGGCCACATTTCTGGCTCTTGAGACCCAGTGGGCTCTTGGAGATAGCTTTGCTGCATGGAAGCAAGGCAGCGCAGTTTTGGGACTTCCTTTTCATAACCAGCCCCTTCCCAAATGACATTGTAAGGTCAGTAGCGCTATATTTGTGTTGGCATAATTCAAGGCACTTTATTCAGTTATGAAACTACATAGAGTTCCTCTAGATGGTGATGAAATTCTGGATTTGTCGTGTACTACCTTACACAAGTAGAATGGGGTAGGTGTTCATCTCTTTTACCTAGGGTTGCTCTCTCTGAAACCAGTATTTCCACAAGCATCAGCTCTTTGTGCAGTAAATAAATCTTGAGGGAGAGGAGAAAGTTATTTTAGTCAGAGAAAAATATCAAATTCAATGAGCTGTATGTTAAATTTACATTTGTCTTACTGTGCTGGATGTGAGTATGAGATTTGTCTCTGCTATGCTTAAACATACTGGTGGATTTACAGTTGACAGTAGCAAACCACTGTATTAGATCAAGTGATGGGTAAAATGCAGTCCTGCCTGGAAAATTTCATAGTGAATTTCTCCCTCCAAATTTTTGAATGGCACTATGTAATTGACATTTCCCACTAGACAATAAATAACCTGTTCAGCTGTGGTAAATTTGATGAGAGAGAAAAGTGAGTTGTGATATCTGAGAAATGATGTCTTTTGCATTTCATCTACAATGATGCTCCAAGAAGTTTAGCAAACTCAAATTCAGGTCTCACCAATGTCTGGTTTGCATCAGAGTCTTAAAACTTGTAGGGGTCCAGTCAAATTCTCATATGTTATTCGTGCATGCATGTTTTAACTTCTGATATTACCTGAAAGATAGGTTTGGCAGGTGTATCTTCCAGTTTAGCTGTGTGTGTACATAAACTGGCATTAAGTGTGTTCTTCACTTGTTTAGCTTCCTCATCCTGATTGTTGCCTGTAGTGTGATTGATGCTATCTCTTATGGACAGATAGCTCGCTTAATTTGTGTATGGGAACTGCTGAATCACGGCCTGAACCACTGCTTGGTCACCTGAGGTGAGCACCGAGTCAGCCATGGGGGCTCAGGTGTAGGTGATAATACCTGTGTGATTGGAAGGGGTGGAGCCTGGCTCCCCCTCTCCCCAACCCCCATTTAAGGGCTGACCACCACCAGGAAAGGATCTCTTCTTGGAGATCCCTCCTACATGGAGTCTACTGCGAGCCTTTGTCATCTTAAAGGTGAGACGTCTTCCTTTTTGTATTATTTGTGTACCATCTATATAGACCTATTCAAATATACCATCATCTATACTATTTTTTGAGTATCATCTTTGAGATTACTCACGTTACAATTTGTCAGCCTCTTCTCCCAAGACTATAGAAGACCCTTGGAAAATATTGGGTGTGAACCTCAGGATAAAACAGAAAGATATGTTTAATCCATGTGACTAGCTAGATGCTCAAGTGGGAGGGGAAGAGGCTGTGGGTTAGGACCTTTTTCTTGCTAAGGATGCGTGTTTCTCTTTATTTTGTCACTGGATTAGTTGTGAATTCAAGAACTTCCTGAGCAGATTTGGGAGAAGGGTCTGGGCCTTTCAACCCTTTCTTCCGCAGTGTATGCCCTAAGCACTCACTTACAGTTCTATTCTTTGTTGCCTTTTCTCTGTCTACTTCCATGGCCCAGTTTCAAGAGGGAGAATGAGGAATGTTTTTGCCCAGTATACTCTGTAATCTGGTGGTCAGAGCACTTCTAGGGAGTGAGTGGGCTTAATCCTTGTTAGGCTGATCAGCCTCTTTTGCTTTCTGCTTTAATCCTTTACTATCCAAAAGACAGAAACCAACACTAATTCTTGCTGTCTTTAACTCTACGTGTCTTTCCTGGAGACTTGTGCAGTGTTTAGGTAAAATGACTCTACAGCAGCTTCATCTGCCTATCTGCAGAACATGGACTTACAGACAAAAAGGGAATAAAGATGGAAACATCCAGAGAATGTAAACATTCTCAAAGCAAATAAATTTGGGTTAAATAGTGGACAAAGGTTTAGATTAGTATTTATGCAAACCTAACTGTGCCTGTATGTAATATTTAGAAGAATATATGCTGCCTTGATCACCCATGGTACTGCTCAGGATATTATGCTGTGCTCCAGTTCCTGGGAGCAGTTGTCAATGTTTAGATCCTTCAGAAATTCATTCAAGAATTTTTTTGATTTAAAAGGAGGCAGAACATCTTTTGGAGACCTGGTTCTGTACACCAGCAACCTCACAGGGATAGGCATGTGTGTTTCGTGATTTTTGATTTCCAGTACACTTCTCCTTGCTTGACTGCTGGCAGAACTTTCTTAGAAAGTTTTTCTCTTCTTGGAGAGAAAAATTGCATGTTGTGCAAAACTGAATGTTATATGTTGTTATATCAGTAAGAAGTGGCAAAATATTTTAACATGTAACGTGTTTCTGTAGTTACCATCTCACTAGTTAGATGAAAGAAATCTATTGTATTGTCCAGAGGTTTTTAACATCTTCTGTCGTAGTGTTTAGACAGTTCATACACATCTTAGGAAGGTGATTTGAACAGGCTATGTTACAGTGCATTTTAATTTCTGTTGTCTTTGCAAAAATGCTTTAGGGAGTAATGGAGAGTGTCCTGATTCAGTTATTCATCTTTACACCTGTATATCTGTTGCAGCTAATAATATTGTAAAGCTGGTTTTAGTTTTTCTAACCTTCCAATGTGGGGCATTCCTAAGATGTAATGACCTGCTGATAATTAAAGAGAGAAACACATCCATATGTCTATGCCCCTGAATTTCCTTGTGTTGATCTTTTGGTTGGTTGGTTTTTGTTTTTTATTTATCCTGCAGTACCTGCTCCTCCGTTTTGTTAGGAGTTGCACTGCATCTCGTTTTTTCATCTGTACTTCTGCTTGAAGTACTCCTGCATACAATACTGTGCTGTTTTATAGTGAGGAAAACATGTTGGATTTGTTGACTTGTAAACTGCTGCAATTTAACTGTTAATATAAAAACAGTGATCAGGAAACACAGAATAAAAGTTTTCAAAGATTTTGAGCATTCTTTGGAGAGCCTCAAAATCAGTAATGGAAAGCAGGAAACATATTTCCCATCATGCTTTTTCCATTTTTGAAAACATATGTAATTATGGCCAATCCTGTTTAAATTATACTTTGGAAAAAAATATTTAAATAGTAGAAGATTCCACTGCATTAGGAAAAAAACAAAACAAAAACTTCTAGTGACATGGGAAAAGCTGTATCTAGTTGCCTATAAATGTGGTTAATGTCCAAACTAACCCTAATGGAGCAAGCAGAAATCTGCTGTCCCAGCTATGTGGTAGTGGCAAACAGCTGGTCAGGGACAGATGTACTAGGGAAGTTGGAGGAGTAGAGTAATGGTGGTAGAAGTAGTGGCTAGACTAAAACATTCAGGATGCTGAAGTCAGCTTTCTAACCCTTCTGGCACCTGTACGGGGCTAGGAGGGGCCCGTTTCACATTTGTTTGGTCTCTGTGGAAAATTCATAAGAGTATTCTTCTTAACCTTCAAAATTTAGGGGACCTGGATGGAAAATCACTTATTTCAAATGATTCTCACTTTTTATTTCTTTAAGAAGTGATTTGCCACTTCTCCATTGTATGTTCTGGAAAAACAGGAAATTCTCAATGCTTCTTTCACATAACGCAATATTAAGAGGTTGAGCAGGTTGGGTGATAGCACTTCCACTTGTAAGTTTAGATAAAATAAATGACCAGAAATACCGTCATTGTGCTTATAGCTAACCGAAGAAATGAAGAGATTACTTCTGCCATTACTTCCAGCCCTCCTGGTAGACATTCGGGGGATTCAAAGGAACAAGCTAGTTTCAAAGTCAACTCATCTTCTGAGTCTCAACAAGTCTGTTTAGGACAACCACACGTTCAAAGACAAATGGGAACATCTCCTTTCTGGCAGAGATGAGACACAGCAGGAGCTGCTGGCCAGGAGGCCAGAGCTCAAAAAGGTGGCCAGAGGAGTAATCCTGGGTCAGTGTTGCCTGCAAGGTCTCAAATGGCATTTTGTACTTCTTGGTCCTGGTGCCTGAGGCACTGTCTTCCTTTGCTGAGGCTTTGCATCTTTACCTGCTTACATATAAACTATATCTTCATGAAGAGATGTAGAAAATGGCCAGGAATGGAGATGAGGCAAGATGAGGATGCTTATGTGCTTTTTGTTCTCTCAGGACAGAGATGAACATGTTAGAAAAGTCTGTTAGCTGACTGTCCCTTCTTCATCTCCTCATTACCTAGACTTCCACAGTGTATGATGATGTCTACTTCATTTACTGTACAGCCTGGAGCTTTATCTCTGGGTCTGGTCAGTGACAGCAGGAAATCACAGACTGTGTCAAAATGTGATTATGGGTTATTCAGGTGAGAAAACCTGCTCTCAGTCTACATAATTCTCCTTGCTGCATGCTCACTACACCACCTTTACAGAACAGGGTAGTGTGGAGATGAGCTATATTTGTACTATGGTCTTCTGCATTTGTGTTTTGATAGGAAACCAGCACTACTCCTGCTACAGCAGTACAGAAGTGCTCAGCTGGAGTCATTCAGCCTTCAGTGTACTACCTTAAAACTCTTGGATAGAACTTATTGATTTTGGACTACTAACTAGAGGCTAGCTTTTGGTCTGGGCTGGATTGGTGTTGTAACAAGTGTTAAGTGCTTCAGGTCTTTCCCTTCCTCCTCCTTCTTTAAAGCTATCAATATTTTATTTTTAGAAGGAGCACAGAAGAAGCAATGGTGAGGGGAAAAAGGAAACTGCTCCCAGTATTAAATCTTGTTTTGAATTGTGGGCACAGTAAGGAGGTGCATTGCCTTTTTCATTCTGTAGATTAATGATTGATTTACCAGGAAATGTGATGCTATTACAAATGCGGGACCTAATTCAGATCTTGTTTCTTGGGAGTTGCCTGGGTGAGGAAGGAAAGTGGGATCTAGTCATTATTTTTTGCTCCTCTTCTCAGTCTTGGGAACGCGCATGTTCAAATAACTTCTGTCTCATTCCATTTGCACAGCCTGTGAACCACTACCATTAGCTGAAGCAGACCAAATAGTGTTAGTGCGAGAGAGCCCAGCCTGCACGCTTACTCTGCCTTGTCGAGCAGTAGCTACATTTTAGAAGGAAACCACAGCACAAAAGTGGGATCTCAGGTTCTGTGCAGTGTATGCAAAGCAGTTTCATTTAAAATGTCAGGTTTACCTTGGCAACAGCCCTCTTCAGTAGGGATTAGGGTTGCAAAAACCACTGAATCATACTCTGTGTTTCCATCTGTGTGCCAGGTTGCAACCGTAAATTATAATGTTGGCCCTTATCCGTCATCACATAACACTCTGGCATACTTTTTCATGCCCTGAATATGAGTAGAATGAGAAGGTTACTTGGAAAGTCATCTGTCTGAGAAGCTGTCCTGTTACTATTAGCAGACAATCTTGAATTTCATCTCCGGAAGATTATGAAATGGAGTGGGAAGGGAATGGGATGCTTATGGTAGTCAATCAGACCTTTGTAAGTCAGTCAGACCATGACCCAAGAGGCTGAAGTAGATAGAATTGTCTGATTCCCCCAATTTATTTTTTTAAAACAAAAATGTCTAAACATGACCTCAAACAGCTAAACCCATACCTAGATATGAGCTTAAATTTCAAGCAGTTCTAAACCTTGAGGGTATTTATAGATGCAATTTTGGTTCAGCTTGTATCTGGTATTAAGGAATTGCTTTTCTTTCTAAAGACTTCTCAGATGCTGGTACATAAGAAAAACAGTTCTTAGGTGTGAGCTGTAGGATAAAGGAAAACAGCAAACAACTGGGTGGAGATCACATCTGTAGATTAATAAAAAATTAACAATGATGACCTTGCAAGTTATTTGAAGCTATCTTACTGCTCTGCATCTCTTCACAGCTTAACTACAAGTCAAGGGCTATTGTCTTTAGCCATGCTCCTATTGCAACAACTGCAGGCTGCATGCAATTTGCTTTTGCTGTATTGTTAAGGAGTCTTCAACAGCCAAGCTCATCCACCCTGGTGCTGTATTAAAAAAGTACTTTTTGCACATTACTTATGTTTCTTTCTAATATATTAGGCTCATTATCCTTTCATCAACTTTTAGAGAAACCTGTGAAAGAAACTTTTTAGTTCAAATTTCTTTGATAAATGTGTTGTTTTTTATTATTATTTTTGGTCAGGAAATGTGTTACCATTTTTCCACTGGCTGTAGTGTGGGGTATTAGATGCTCTGAAAAGAAATTAAATGCTTAAATCTTCCTTCCTCTGGCACTTCATTAATGCCAAGAAGGAAGCTGAGTAGTAGTGCTTTAATTAGCAGGTTTTTGTTTAAAGAAAAAAAAAGTGGTAGGAAATACCTGATGCAGTTTTATAGAGCTAAAAAAACACAAATTACATCCTAGAACAGAACACTGCCTCTAGCAAGACCAGTGCTTATAATATACTTGGCTATACATGCCACACTTCAATTTCATTCTTGAGTACTACTGGGGACTGACTCAAAACACGAGGATTGTGTTTCCTGTATTTAATAATTTAACTGCTTTGTAACTTGGTACCACTGTTTTCTTGACTCCCATTTTAACTCTGTGTGGTGGCCTTCTCTTAGATTTATTAAACATTTGTTGTCAGTCTTCAAGGTAACAGGCCTGATTTTAATTACTCATCTAGTTCTATCTAAGCTGTTTTCCTTTTTGTATTTGTTATAAGTCTTTGCTCTTATGACATAAGTGTTTGGGCACTGAGTGTAAAGAGCTGTATGAATTTTTTATTTCATCATGAGTATTCTAAAATCCATAGAATTTCTCAGGTGTGCAGTGATGTGCAGAATGCAGGATCTAGAGGCTTTCTGTAGCTGTTGCTGTGACAGATACTGTTGGCATAAATACAAAAGCATTCTTCCTTTGCATGTTTGGTGTACAACACTTTGCTAGAGACTTCTGTAGTGCACTGTTCCATGAGAAAGTTTTATCCTAAACACTGGCAGTAAGTGCCTGGGTTGGTTCTCTAAGTCTAAAGTTTTCTTTCCTCTGTGATTTTTGTCTTACTATCATTACTGGTGTTTTGTAACTTATGTAATTCTGTTCTGAATTCCTGTGAGCTCTTCCCTGTAACTGTTTGTTTGTTCCACAAGCACATATTGGACAGAAAATTACAAAAGTACTGTTTCTAAATAGGGAACATTTTGAACAAAAGAAGAAAATTGTAAGAATTCCAATGAGGATTTAAGCAAGCCATCAGAATTAGCAGTGCTGCTTTTCCAAATGGACCACTGTTTTCATTAGCTTATGTGTTTATACAGTCCCTGCCGTGGCAGGGGCTGCAACTGAATGTCTATAACTGCAGGCAGACAGCTATTAGAGCCCATCCACAAGAAGGCAGCTATTTCAGTCCTCATCGTGAGTCCACAGTGCCTAAGTGATGCCAGCTATGGAGCTGTTTCTGTGGGAGTATTATCTCCCACAGCATTATGTATATTTTGTTAGAATAATATAAACATGCTCAATTAATAATCTTATAAGAAGTATGTTCTTCAACAAGTCCCTTGGGCAGTGCTAAAAATTAGCCTTTGAAACAGGAAGAAACAACCCAACAAACACAAGACATCAAACTGTAATCTCACTGACCACTTGAGGGAGGTGGTGTGTCGTCTGGGTGCTGGAACTGAAACCAGTATCCTCACTAGCTTGCAATAGAAACAAAATTTTAAAACTTTTGTAGGAAGAGGGAATACAGGACTTAGCAGTAACTGTTTTTTCACCTTGAATCCATTCCCCTTGCCCTCTATGATAATTGCCCTCTATGAAAATTCACTTGTGCCTGACTAGTTTCTGCTCTCTGAAGGGCACTGTGTTCACAGAATAAAGAAAAACAAAGCTTGGCCAAGTAAATGCCTTCAATTTCATCAGAAATGAAAGAAAAAGCAAAATCTAAGAAAGGGCTTTAAGGGATGACAGGAAAAAATGCAGGATTTCAATATCTGTGAAACACATTTGTCACAATAAGGATGTTTACTAACTGGCTTGAACTTGAGTAAAATTATGAATGTAAAAATTCTTCATCTCTTTCTGTGAGTTATGTCTAATATTCAGAGACTTGACCTTTCAGCCCTTCCCCTGTTTCCCCTTCTGTCCTGTGGATGTTTGACCTGGCGGTGCTGCAAGGCAGCTGAGGTAAAGACAATACAAATGTGATGCAACATTTTCTCATCTAAAGGACTTGGATGTGAGCCTAGAGTTCAGGAGAGATTAAAAAGTAACCCAAAAGAAAATGGAAATAGCAGTGCAGAATAAACAGTACCATCCTCATTGTGGGGTCTTGCATGCAGGCAAGTTCTGGAGGACAGACACAATGCTGTAGCTCCACTCACCCAGCACACTAACACCAAGATGGCTGGATCTGCATCTGCTGAAGATGGCACTGCAAAGTCTAGAGCAGGATTAATCTTAGAGAATAGTGTTTGAATGAACTGAGGAGTGAAGAGCAGTTTAGCCAAACTGGCTGAAGCAGAACACAATTTTGTCCTTCAAATAGATTAGAAGATGCTGCAATACCTTTTCTCCAATTTGTAAGTCCTTGCTTGCTGTTTGGCCTTTCAAAGTAGGGATAGCACTGTTGATTTATAGGCAGACAGCAGCATTTCATCACCCTCAGATCTTTTTCTGTAGTTGTCCACTTAAGCTGTTGTTCTCCATCTAATATCTAAGAAACTCTTTCTGGCTACCTGTTGCACTTTGTGCATTTCCTTGTTGAATGTCACCATGGTTTTTTTTATGTAACTTAAGTTTTCAGGATTCTTCTGAGCTCTTTGGCATGTCTGAAGCTCACCCTTCCTATTGTCTGCAAATTTAATAAGGACTTACTGTTTTCTATCATGTAGATTGCTCATGAAAATGCACTCACTGAAGGAGATTTTCCCCCTCACCCTGATTAACAGAGAGATCCTAAAGCTAAACCAGATTTAATTATTCTCCTAAAGCTTTATATCTTCTTGCTATAACTCTGGATAGTCTTCTGTATTTACATATTTTAATTAGGGGAGATTCATGAGATAGCATAGTCTCCCCAAGGAATGGGATACAATGGAAGTGGTAATGTATATATTTTTCCAAAGTATTTGTAAATGTGCATCCTATTTTCTGATGGAGTGAGGACAGATTGGTGTGACTCATGGAAAACAAATCATGGAAGAGATTAGGGCGTTCTTAGAATGTAAAGGCACTTCTCAGCAAGAATGTTCTCTCTTCTGCATGTCACTGAAATTCAATTAATCAAGGACATGTAATCAACAAGCTGAAGCCTTGACTTCATTCATAAAGCCCTCATAGATAATCAGTCTTCCTGTATAAAATATTCTAGATTCAGGATTTTCTGCTCGATAGTTTTAAGCTCTGTGGCTGGTTTCTGTCTCTATTTACCTGCCAGTTTTACTTTGGTATCCAACAGAGTTCAAACCCCCAAACCAAAAATAGCTGCATAAGTTTGCAGATTACTAAGAAATTGAAGTCTGCTGGGAAGTGATGTATTGAGTGACAGTTTTCATACAAATAATGCTCAGCCTCTGTATTAACAAGAGCACTATGCTGGTATGTCAGTAATGATATCCTGTAGCTAATAGTCTTTCCCTCATGAGTAAAATAGATTTTATCCTACATGCTTGCATCATGTTGACTGCTAATGTAGAGATCTCTACTGTTCTACATTAAGTTGCCAATAGTTTAAGAAACCACAGGAACTCTCATTTATTATCTTCTTCCACTTTTTTTTCTAAATCCTGTCAGTTTAACCAATGTTTTCATTCATGAGAATCCCCTTTTGTATATTAACCCAATTAGCTATGATTTTTTTTTCCAAGTTTCTAAAACACATATCTGAAAGAATCGAGGAATGCTTGTTATACTCCATGAGGAGAAGGCAGTAAGTTAAATGACCATCAAAGGAAAAAATGAATACAAAATACTTGAAGAGCTCCATACAAAAACAAACAAGGGAGTCATGATTATTTTAAAGTATACGCAGGATGCATTATTTCTTGATCTTGACCAAGACTTAACATAAAATCAAAATACACAGATTAAATACAGTTAAGTGGCTAGTAAATAACAGGTACACAGTAGTTTCCAATGCACTGTTTTTTTAACAATGATCACTTATGATATGTCACATATAACCTTTATTAATTACTCTTTATTACAATATTTTTTATGTTTTTGTATTATTTTTATTGATTAATTTATCAGTAAGGTATTTTGTGAGATTTGGTTTGTGAAGATGAGGACCAGTCTATGCTCATTGTCTTTTTCTGAAACACCTTTTTTGGCATTCTTGGTAGAACTAATGATAGAATAACATACTTTAAGTTGGGATATCGGATGCTTCAGTTGCTGAAATCATTTTGTATGGATAAATTAATCTTATTAATGAAGTTATTAATAAGACAATGTGTTGAATATCTGTCAATCTAAGACAGATAGGCAGATAGCTTACAGACTTTGAGTCCCTGACTACTGTAAGAATGTAATTATCATTCTATCAAACTCAGTGGTTTGTACACATTATGAAACACAGTAAAATAAAAACATTTAAATTCTATCCAGTAAGTTTTACTGATATCCAGGCACTTGGAGATGAAAAAGCACATTTGTGTGTGCTGTTTTTCATTTCTTTCCTTTAATATGAGGTGCCTAGCCTAAGTTCCACAAAAGAGCGAATGTAGGAAATTGTCACCTGAAAGGCAACGTGATGGTAGCATAACAACTTAGGGTGTAATCTGATGAAGGATTCAGATGGCTACAACACAATTACAATAATACACAAGGGAAAAAGCCTTAGTCAGTAATTCTGTTGTAAATATAGGTGGCAGTGGCTGTGAGTTTCATCTCCTCTTGTGACTTCTTTGTTACTTTATATATACAGTTAGATTGTGAAAGAGAAGGACTTTCATACTGTGAGTGATTCTCCTTTTTAATTATTAATAGATTAATATCTCTTCAAGCTAGTAGAGAGAAAATTGACACAGCAAAAGACTTCCGCCACAAGCAATGGTATGGTGAGATTTATTACACTGAATGCAGAAGCATCAGCTATTATACTGCACGGCAGTGCACACAGTTTCCAGGACTGATTGATGACATTTCCATATATAGTTAAAAGTAAGACGTTGGTTTTGAAAATAGAATTAAAACTTTCCCTTTTTAGGAGCAAGCACCACTTTGGCAACATAACCATCTCCAAGTACATTAGTTCTTTTGGTCAAAACATTAACAGGGTACTTTGTTAACAAAATGTTCAGGTCATGATGAGGTCAAAGCATGAACTGAAAGACTTTTTATGAGCTAAATGTTTCCAAATAGCACTCCAAGTTGAAAGTGCTGAAATGAAAGCTTTTCTCCTGTAAACAGGGTGTTGCTGAGCTGAGTAAACGGTGGTGGTGGCTTCTCTCTTTTTTTTTTTGCTGCTCTGCATAGGTGATGGGACTGTGCAATGACATGCATCCTCCAAGCAAAGGCAGATGTTATTGGAGTTGACTGGACAGTAGAAGTGCTCCCAGAAAAAGACAATAAAGACCTATTTTGTTACTATGTTATGTCCTTTGCAGCTTGGCAACTCTTCGTCTTTTCTCCAAATGAGAACTTTGTGTGACAGCATATTGTTTCAACTGTAGCCTGGTATTCTTGGTATCAAAATATTAACCTTCCCCCCACTTTCTCACTCTGAAGGTGGGGTTAGATTTGTAAATGTCTACAGACGTTTATTCTCAGTGGAATGGACTGTCATGTAGGTGAGAGTTCAACAGCCAAACAGAAGGGAGCTCATGACATCCCAACAAAGAATGACAGATAATTTTGCTTGCAGTTTTTATGTGCGAATTATTTTACTTTGCTACAGTATTTTTAGTAACACGCTTTGTATTATGGAGAAGATAAATCATAAATAGAATTTACATAGTATCTACAGAAGAGCACAGTAGTTCTTATATAACCAAATCTGTTCCTCATAAGAACATGAATCAGTAGGAGAAGTACAAAGGTGTTAATGGGTGATAGTTTTGAAAAGGCAAACTAAAAGCATGTGAATTTGGAATACAGGTGAACAGAAATGAATACAGTTTCTTGAGGTCTGCAGGCTAAGTCATCAGGTGACACAGATATTTTCAAAACTGAATGTGAGTTTGCAAGTTTCAGCTAACCAAAAACATTTCAGGTTCTCTTTTCTTGTAAGTGAAGACTCAAAAAATGCTTACCCAAATACTTTCATGCATATTTACTACCACCCTGAATTTAGAACTGCTGCTTTCATCCAGAAACATAGTATTGTTGTCTCAACTTGTCTTGTACACAAGAGAAAATTAGACGGGAAAAGTTGAAATTAATGGTATTGAGGTAGGCCTAGATGCCTGGTTTACCTGTCAGGATGTCGGTGGCTTCACAGTAGAAACTGATGGATTTCAGCATCCAAGGTCTTAACAGAGTAGATGACTCTTTTGGAGGTTGTCCTGGGTTTTATCATGGAGGCAATGAAACAGAAAAGAGCAAAAACCAGCTTACTTTGTGCAAGACAATATTTTGAAGAGTGCAGCATGAAGTTGCAGTGCTGAAAGGAGAATTACTTACTGTTAGATATGCTTTATGATTTAACTTAGATTTCTGTACCTTTATGTTACATGACTACGATGTGAGTAACATAAAAATCAGTTCTAGTGCCGCAAAAGCAACAACACTTCAAAGACAAGCTGAAAATGTTTGTACATTGCTTATTTCTGATCTCCTGAATTACGAGTGATGTTCAGACCACCACATGGAGCAAAGACTACATAAAATGAAAATAATGTCAAATATTAATTTTTAACTCTTTTCTTGTATCAAAAATTGTCACAGAGGTTTAAGCAACCTGAAATGAGAACAAACTCTAACAAAAGTAGAGTTCTAGCTTGTTCTTCACTCATAACTACAAAATTATGGTGTTTTGTTTTTTTTTAATTCTGGATCTTGTTTTATTTGAAAAAAATATAAATAGAAAAAGCTTATCCTAAGTTCCTGAGAGTGGTCCAGGAAGATGTTGATGGAGTATTTTTTTCTGTCATATATCTTCTACACTTATTTTCACCTTGTTTATGGCATCTCATTCTATCACTTTCACATTGTGTAGGAAAATGCATTTTTACTGGATTTGACTTAATTCTCAAGGAAAAAAAGTCTAGATAATAACAAGATTTGATACTCAGCTTAAGAACTGCAGATATTTGAAGTAAAAAGAAAATGAGGTCCCCAGAGCAGACTTGCATAAATTCATCCCTAGAGATCTTGGTGGGTCAAGAAACAAATCCAGTCTTCCTGAATCCTCCTGCTCTTGCTTTATGCATGAGGCAACTGAGGAATATGCTGAAGTAAAATAAAATCAGACTATTTCTTCCTAAGTTCTCTAATGGGAGTCATCTTTGAAACCTTGTCTTGCAAAACTCTGGTCACTGCCATCAGCATCTCTGCCCTGAGCATATCAAATGCTACTTTTCTGTTCATAAGGACTTCATTATACATCACAGGCTTTGGTTTTCTTCTGAACCCACACTCCTCGGATGTGGCAGAGGTTCAGAACAGATCTATCACTGAGAAGATCACCTGTGCTGGAAAAGCACAGGCAGGATTTCATCACACTTGCTGCCTGTCTCACCACCCTCCATGCCTGCTCACCACAGCGGAAGGGTGCTCTGTGATCAGTTAAGCTGTCTTTCTGCTCTGTCAAGGTCACAGCCAATGAGAATTGGGAGGAAATAAAACCACACAAGAAAGAAGCATCCCCTTCTAACAAAAGAGCCTCTTAACAACAAACAGATCCTGTTTCAGAGCAGGTGAGAAAAACCAAGAAGGGCTCCTTTATTAGCCAGTTGGGTCTGGAGAGATGGAGGATGAAAGCAAGCTTTGAAACTGCCTAACTCAGCAGGAGAGAGCTGGTGGGAACATTTCAAACATTGCTTGTTTCCTCCTTTCTGCTGCCACTCTGTCCTCTATGGTCAGTTTCTCAATGTGTCATTTTTCAGTGGAGTACAGAGGGGATGAAGTAGAGGCCTAGGGTGCCCCAGGTTATCCATATCAGATGGAGGGTATCTGACAAAAGACTTGACCATGAGCGGCAGCAGGCAGCAGTGTGATGTGCTCTTGCAAGGTTGTTGCTTTGTTAGGCAGCTCAAAACTTGTGGGTCTTCCTGTGTACAGAGCTTGATCTCACAGGCCTTGAAAGATCTCTTTCTCTGTTCCCTGTGCATCTGGGTTTCTTCTAGAAGTGAAACAATTCATTCTGAAACATATATCCAATGCTGCCTTCATGCAGAGGACTGGAAAGCCACATTCCTCTATCTGCTGGGATTCTCTTCTACTTTCCATGAGCTAAGGCTGAAAATCTCTTAGCAAGCCATGGATAAACAAACTCTAGGAAGGATTAGGATGTATCATTTAGCAAATCATCACTAAAGCAGCCCCATCTTGTTCCCTCTGAAAGTGTGCCACGAAAGTTAAAAAAAATATTATTGTGAGATGAACCACGATGTCTTTACACGTTTCAGAAATCACATCTTCACCCATTTTCCCTGGCAACAAACAAGTTGATTTAGTTTCTAGTTGATGGGAATGTCTTTATATTTAGAATGCTTGATAAGTGACACAATACTTGGGTTTTTCAATTGTTCTCCTCCCCTCCCCTATACACTTCCTGTATGGCAAATAAAATTTAGTACATTCTGAAAGTCAGGGGGGTTTAATAAGGAGAGAAACTACTCGCTTTGCTTTTTGCTAAGAAAACACTTAGTCTTTCTGTTAAGTGAAAGAGAGATTTGGAAAAATTATTGGGATCCCCACCTCTTCTTATGTGCTTAACTACTTTGATGTCAGGGAGAATGGCATACATACAAAGAGGTGTTTTCTGGTGCCCACAGAACTGGGACATAAGTTCTTACTGTAAGATGACTTGTGGTGCCATCAGTGTCTGTTTATATGTGTATGAAGTCCTTATTCAAGTGATTGTCACAGTCACTAGCCTTGAGATAGATTAAGATATTCACATGTAAAAGCTGGAAGGGGAGGACAGCCTAAGGTTCTAAAATTGCCTTACAGTTTTGACTACTAATATTTGTTATAGTACCATTTTTAAAACAGTTTTAAAAACAATGCTAGTCAATACTGATAGATTCTTACCCATACACATAAATCGGAATAAAGAGAAAAGTAAAGAATGAACATACCTTGCACTGCTGCAAATATAATTCCTGTTAGTAATGCAAGTACTCTAATTTAATTCCCTTGACCATTAAAGAGGTTCCACAAAAATTGATCACAGGCTTTTAGCATCTCAGAAAATATGACTGTGAGTGTCACTGACCTGCAGTACTTGCGCAAACAGGCCTAAGAATTTTTGACTTGCCCAGATATTGTCCACAATACAGACAAGTATTTCTTCCACACATGGAATTGATCCACTCCTTTGCACTCACAAGGATTCACTCACTCTTGTTCCTTTTCCTCCAGTTTAGCACCTCCCCCCAAATCCTCACAGGCAATTCCTTGTTGCTACAAGAACCATATTTTACAGCATTTTGAAAGAGAGGAAGGGAAATATTAGAAACAAGTGCTAAGAGCAGTGCAGAATAAAAGCTTTGGTTAAACCACCCATTTTCACTGGAATTTTAACTCTTCCAAACTTCCGAGCTTTACTTCAGGCTTTTATTTCCTTTCAGGTTGGAGAAAATTTGTCTTTTCCTTCCACAATAGGAATTCAGTAACTGTATTCAAGCTCAATTTAACAGTAGCCCTTTTGCTATGCTCAGGAATCTTATATTGCTCAAGAGATCCTGGAGACTTTTTATTTGGATGTCTCTAATTTAGACAATAACAAGAAAAGATTCAAACAACTGATAATTTATTTATATCTAAGTTTTGTATGTATGTTCAAAGCAAAACACAAATCGTCAAATTTGGCAGAAGTGCATCTTTCTCTGTCTCCCCACCTCCATACGCCAAGAAACCCTAATCAACCAAAACAAACAAAGCGCAGTCCAGAATCAACCAATAAAATTAAAGCCATGAAGGCTGTAAATCAAAGGTCCAAACTGATGGCTTCTGGACAAATACTAATATGGTGGTTGTTTCATTAATGAAGAATGATTAGCATCTTAAATAGTGTCAGACACACCTCTAGGGAAAAAAATTATTACATATGTAACCCTGGGGCTATAATATAGTTGGACTTTATGATCCTGAAGGTCTTTTCCAACCTAAAGAATGTTATGATTTTTATAAGAACTTAGAAGTAATTATTTAAAGAATATTTTTTCCTGACTTTAGTAATCAGAAATTACTTTTTTTTTTTCCAAATGAGTCTACTTTATTCTCAATGATATTATAGTGTCAGAAATTGTATCCTTTCTTAACAGTTTTGCAGTGCTAATGTAACTTCTTTTTCAGTGTATTTTTAAAATTACATTGATATTTGAAGATCAGATGTGCATTTATTAATGTTTATTACTGTTTTACTATTAAAACTATACGAATTTCTTTTAAAAAAAACTCTGTAGACAGGATTATCTTTAATAACTCTGAATAATTCTGTGTTCTCAGAAAACACTGATACTTTATTACTGACTGCTGTATGTATGATCTTAGTTGTATAGATTCCTATGGAGCTCCACTGGTAAAGTCACCCAAGTGCAAAATGTCTGACCTTCTTACTTTATCACGACAGCTTCTTGAAAAGGCTTACTCAAGAAACTGGTTGAAAGCTTTTTGTGTATAGTCAACCAAAATACCTTAGCAATGCTCTCACAAATACTTTGAGGAAGTATTTAATATATGAACTGTGACTTCCTTCTAGTGAAGCAGTTTTGACTCTTTATTATTTTATCAAAACTTTCCATGTGGCTACTAATTCTAGATTTTATTATAGTCTTCATAGTTTTCCCTGTATTGGAGGGAAGATTTTTTGATCTATAGCTCCCCAAATCTTTCTTGACTGCTTAAAATGGTGTCACACTTGTTGCTTTCTATTTCTCTAGGAATGGCATTGATTTTAAGTGACAGGCTACATATAACACTTTCACGTTAAGTGTGTCTCTTCAGAATGCTTGGGTGAAAACCATCTGGTCCATGTGATTTGATTCTTCTCATCTTATAAATTTGATTCAAAAATCTCTTCTGACATTGCAATTTGAAACAGCCCTCTTCAAAGAAGAGATGAGGTGGAAACATCCCTTAATAAGCAAATACTTGATTTAGCTTTTCCCTCATAGTCTCTTCTTTCTGGAAAGCTTTTATATCTGAATCATCTGTTGACTCTACAGAGTCTTTGTCATGTTTCTTGATTCTGCTGAATTTGAAACCTTGGTACATTTTTCATTCCACCTCTTTTTCCTGAGAATTTTTCATATTTGAAATGCTCTCATGTAGCTATAGGAGTTATTGTAAGTATGCAATGAAACACTGCACTTGTAACTAACAAAATCTAAAAGAGCAGGAAGTAAATTAAGAAAAAATGTCCGCTAATGACTTCTCTAAACCCATGAACTAACCTGATAGCTTTCTTGATCACTCAGTGTTAATAAAGGATAATATTTTGACTAAAATTATTAAAAAAGGTTTGTTCTTCACAACCAAACAAATCACAAGACTATTTTTCCTATTTACCTAAAAAAAAAAAAAAACCAACAACAAAAAAGGAGATTACAGATGTCAGAATGGTTCATGCTCTGTAGATGATATACCCTTAGACATGGAAGAAGAAAGGCAGAATGTAAATATACAGCTTTGTCCCTTCCCTCATGTAACTTCTTGAGGCTCTTTCAACATCCTGTGTCAGCTCTGAAAACAAGTGTTTTAGTTCATGAAGCTAAATTTATCATGAAATAAAATGGTGGGGACTGTAATTGGTGGGAGAAAAAAATACACACAGCTTGTGTCATTGCATAGCAAGGTCTTAGCCATTCTTTCTGCTTTACCACAGAAATGCCTCCAGACAAGAAAGACAAACTTGCCAGAAACTCTATCTGAAAGCCACATTCAAGCTCTCAGGAGCTGGATCACAGCAGCTATGCACACACACACACACACTCACACACAAAAATTTATGCGACTTCACCTCATTTTTCATTGATTTAGAAAGTGCAGAGCCATTCTGACAATGTTAGTAGTTGAAGTACACATTTCCATCATGCATGCCTGTGGCCCATAATCAGTACTAGATTCAGCGACAAAGTAGATAACAAGCAGAATGAGATTAATTGGCAAACATCAACTTAAATATCCATTGTTCTTCTAGAATAGCTCCCAGAGGATTTGGGGATAACAGTATAGATATTGGGCTGCATATTTACTTCCTTCTTTTCAAAGATCACGAAGCTGAAAGCAGATACTTCAGAACTTTACTTATGTATCCTCTTACAGTAATGTGGCACTGCTCCCAGAAGATTGGTGCTACTTAGACACAGTCATTGCTTCATCAGCAAAGGAAATCTGGATTTGTTTCTTTTTAGCTGCATAACTGAAATGCACACATATACACACACCTCAGTTTTTTGATTATGCCTTTACTGAATAATAGCTCCTATATTTAGCAATGGCCAACATGTAAATGATAGGATCTAAGTACTCAATAGATGGACATACTCTTTTCTTCCATAGCTTATGAGATTGTTGCTTTGCTTTAAATAGAAAGAGTTATCTGCGGGTATTGCTATGAAGTGAGCTTTGCTATGAATCAGGGTTGTTTCAGTTTTCGGCACAGAGCTGCATGCTCTTCTGTTAATATCAAAGACTGTTTTGAGCAGATCCAACAAATGTCAAGAACAGTGTTTCATCCTTAGCGTTTGAATACTTGATTTCATTTTTTTCAAAAGCAGCAATGATGCCTTCTTTATGTGAGATTCCTACTTCTCATCAATCCTTCTCCCCAAGTGTCACATCCAGCATACATAAGTCCCTGATTCCTTCTCTCCCTCCAAACAGATATAAATAAAACAATGCTTTCCTGAATCAACACAAACTTATTTGTATCCTAGCCTTTCATATTGCACCCACCTTATCTCTCTTTAGGACACACTTTTGAAAAGAGATTTCCTTCAAAAGCACCCCTTAGACAGGATTCAGAACTCTGAAGAAAATCAAGAGCTGAGAAGTATATTTTTTCCTATGATTTTTAGTCTGTATTTTGTTTGACAATGTTGCAACATTGATTTACGTTCCAGTACTAATCAATTCATGGAAAAAATAGGAACTTTTGTTTGTAGAAGTTATGAGTTAGGAAGTTGAAAATTAACACAAAGAAGCAAGCTATTATTCAACCAGTTATCAACTGTAACAGTCTTTAGCAGACTGAAGATAAAGTGAGTCCCCAAAATATGTACTATGTTTTCTGTAAGACTGAACAATATCACGCTGATCTGAAACCTTCTACCAAATGGTTCAGGTCTGTTTCAAAAGTACTTTCTTTCCATTATTTATACATATATTTTTAATATTTGTGTTACTTAGAGATTGCATGAATAACAATTTAAGGTTTTCTTTTGGCTTATTGATAAAAGTTATTTACATTTAAGGGTCGTGAATGGATTTCTGAGGCCAAGGATGGCTCACACTATTTCATTCTGGAAAATAAAATAAATTTTGCTATCCAACACTGACTGTTTGCAAGAATTCAGAACTGGATAAATTCGTTTGTTTTACCTATGCTGTAATACAGTAATTAAGGTGTTATTCAATTAAAAAATCACAGGAACTTCCCTCGTACATTTTTTTAAAGCCACTTGTCTGGAGTCTCAGAGAAAAATGAAGCAGATTTTAAGAAAAAGCTACGTTGACTCTGGTCCTACAGATTTCTAAAACTCATTTAAGGACAATGTATTATCCAAGGATAAAATCCTCAGTTGTTCACATTGCCAATGATGTAGCAAAAAAAAAAAAAAACACCCAAAAACAAACAAACAAAAACAACAACAAACAAACAAACAACATAAAAACACATCATTTATTTAGTACTTTCTCATTCCTTCATTCTAGAAAGCTTTCTATGTTGTCTTCCTGAGAACCATTGGACCCTCATTATTTTTTCCTGCTCTGAAGTTTCACTTGAGGGCTTATTACCCAGTAATTAATTCATTTAAAGTTATTTGTATGTTTGATTTGTTGCAGACTCTCAATCAAAATATTCTGTAATGACAAATCAAATATCCCAGCAATGAAACAATTTTAACCCTACTACCTCTATAAAACAAACAAAACCTTATTTTAAAAAGTACTTTGACACAGGTTCATAGGAAGAAGCTATCTTAATAGGAATTAATTGGACAGCACATTCTTTTAATCAGATCCACTAATGATCATGGCATTTGGCATAGAGCTGAGAGAGATAGTTTGCTAGGCTCACAAATTACTGTCACCTTGTTTCCCCTTTTGAATAAGCCCATCAGATGGCACTGTTGCATATTGTCTTCTAAATTCTCTCAGTGTATGTGAGCAAATTTTTAGTCATATAAGAGTTTTGTGGAGTCTTTTTTTTCCACTTTCTCCCGACATGTCTATGTCTCGTGTGGGCCAGAAAAAAAATTTCTTGGAGTAGTATGTGAGTGTATTACAAAGCTAGTTGCATTAAGATGGTACTGGTATATGGTGATAATGGTAGCAAGCCTGTAGAACCATGGAGAAAAGGAAAGTCATTCTTTGTCCCTCTTCTTTCCCTCTTCCTCGCTGTGTACTGCCATACCTTTTCCACCCCTCAGCTTGTTCTTCCCAGCTTTCTGAGGATCTAGTTCAGGGATAATGGGTCAGGGTCTTCATAGCAGGAAGGACATGGAAGATGAGGAGAGACAAAGGCACACGGGAGGATAAAGTAAAGGTGGACATCAGGAAATTACTTGCCTGATTTGTTCTACATGGTTTCATGCCTGCCTTACACCAACTGGAACCATGCATACATTTGTTCTGTATACATTATTTACATTTTCTTTACTACTTAAGAAGGAAAGAGGAATTAAATGTTAATTAAATAGCGCTACTGAAGAATGCATGTGCTATAGAAGAAATTCACAAAACACACAGTGAAGCGAACAGTCCACATTGTTTAAGAATTGTGATTGTGCTAGAAATTCAGTAAAAAGTTAATGAACAGTTAATTTGACCAAAGCAGCCCTGTTACCTGCTAGCAATATCTCCTGCTTATGCTATCTGTTCTCAGTTTCTTAGCCTTATGACAGCAAACAGACTCGAATCATAACTGACAAAGATTCCCAATGTCCTGCAAATTGAATTCCTTTCCTAATATAGTATCATATTGTTATGGTTATAAGAAAACATTCTCTGTGGCAGATATTTAGCATCTGAAGAAAAGGCCTGATCATGCAAGATCCTAAAATAAAAAGGAGGAAATTATGTGTTTGTGCATTTGTGTGTGTGTGCATGTGTCTGTCTGCATGCTAGGAGATCATAGATTATCTCATACTGTAAGCTGTGTTTCAAAATGTTCACTATTTATTAATCCAATTGTAAGATCACTGGTCTACTTCTCTTTCCTATTAACTCTGGGGAAAAACATCTTAGCTGGACAAACCACAAGAAGAAACCCATGCAAAAATGGTCTATCTAGTTGTTGGAGGCTGCAATATTCTATGAATGAAGTCCCCCAAATAATTTTGATGATGAATGACAGAGAAATTTAAGTAGCAAATACAAAGCAAAACCTTCACCAAGCAGAGTTCTATCAGTATAATTAAATGAATATGAACCAGGAAAGAACTGATTTTAAATATACGACATGTCCAAAATTTGCTTAATTGAGTGCAATGGATCAGAAAGTAATACCAGCATGGATTCAGATAAAACACATGCCAGACTCTTTCCAGTTCCATTGGTTTTTGCCTGACTTTAACCATCACCTTCATTCATTGTATTTTATTTTTTTTTTCATTTCAATCAATTCTGGTTTACATCAGTGTGACAGGAGGAATAGGTCCATTGCTGTGGCCAGTTACTTCAGCACTGAGATGGGTGATGGATCACAGAAGTTATGCAAGAAAAAGCTGAAATTGTGAGACATTTGATTTGTCTGTTGTCCTGAGTTTAAATTAAATCCATGCTCCTCTGTGAAACATTCATTGTTCATGAGAAAAAACTATTCTTTAGCTACACAATTCTGCAAGGGAATTTCAGTGCTTGTAGCTGAAGAATGGCTTGCTGTATCTGTCATACCTTTTCACTGATCCCTGAGTTCAACAAAGATCCTTCCACTTAAGCACTTTTACAGGCCAACGTGGGTGTTTTTTCTTCACAATACATTGTTTAAAATAGAATGGGACTCCAAAGTCCTCACGGGAATGAGACATTTCCTGCCATATTCTCCAAGGAGAAGGAGGAAAGATAGAGCAACTGACACAGGTTTTGTGTCCTATTGTATTGCTACAGGCTTTCTGCAGATGAGGACAGAGGAATTGGCTTTCTTTTTCTTTATGTAGTCTATTAGAAGAGTTTGGCTAAAGTCTCATGGTAAACCTAGATTACTCTCTTCTCACTGCTCCCACTGCTCGAGACAGTGAATGCAGGAAATGACCCACCACATGCTAGTTAATGTTTCATCAGTCTCAACGATTGGCCGTGTGAGGATGTGAGCTCTGAATGGGGCAAGCACAGTGCAGCAATCTATTAGGGTTCAGCTGAGTACACGGTATGCTGGACTCAGAACCAATCATTTTAAACTGACTGTGACCTGAAGATACAAGATGCTCATTAGAGGCCTTAGTAGCCTAATATCATCAGCAGATTGAACAAAGCTGTTCTACTCTTTGCCAGCACAAACATTAATAAAAGAGCCATGTCAATAAAAGTTTCCAAGATGAACCCATAGAATGAGGCACTTATAGACTATTATAAACAATTTGCCCCTTGGTGGTTGTCTGTTATCAGGCCCAGTCAAAGTCATGATAAGCCTTGCCTCTTTAGGAATCATTAATTTCCTTGGAAATTTAAACAGCTGTCACTTGTGATATTCTTCAGGTGTACATGTGGGAAAGATTAGCTAGTGTTTATAATCCAATCTGTTCATTAACCGCCTGCCCATGTGGAACCTCCTTCGCAGGCTGAGTCCGGCTTGCAAATCTCCCACAGATAATTGGAGGCAGCCATGAATTATGTGAATAAGCTGTCGACAACAGGGATTGTGTGGCCTTACTAGTATCAGCTGGTCCCAGTACACCATTTAATGATTTCTTGCAAATGGGATTTGGTCTCTCTGAGCACACATGCTTAGTCCGTATGAATGAAGAGATCCAGGTTGAGTGCTTGTTCTTCCTGCTTAAGCTCCTGTCTTTCCAGCTTGTTCTTGCTCTCTGATGTAACATTTTTCTACAATGCAATGAAATGCTTCATGTAAGCATACAGACTATGCAACTACGTGAGGTAAAAGCACTGGCCTGAGTACACTGTAGGCCTTAATGGCTGCAACCAGCCTCACTTGGGATCCACCCACATACTTTCAGACAGAGTCTCAATTTAAAATCAGCACTGGACAATTGGTCTTGTACTGAGCTATACTGTATTCATGCCTGTCTCCAGCCCTGCCTCCTGGATGGATTGTGGATCTATGCTGTAGGTAGCTTGTATCCTGGATGGATCTCTTGGTCACAAGTTGCAGCTTGTCTTCAGCCCTGCCCCTGATGCAATCTCCTCTCACTCCTCACTGGAGCCTCTGACTGGGTCTTGGATCATCACTTGCTGTGTTGGAGGCTGTTGATGATCCCTGCTATAGACCCTGGCTCTGCCTGCTATGCTCAGCCTCAGTGGAATGATACCTTGATGGTGAAGGCACGTTTGTTGGCTGGGGTCACCTTTGCCTGTTGGTTTGTTCCCCTTCATGGGGGTTCATTCATCATTTGCTGCTCCTGTAAAATTTACTGTAAATGTAAAATTGGTGTCTACCCCTTCGTTGGGAATACGCTTCCTTTTTGTTCCTTGGCTCAAGCTCTAGGGTTGCAGCAGGTTGTGAATCTCCTGGTTTGATGGTTGTCATGGCAGCCAAGGGGACAGGTGCCACTGAGCAAAAGTGTTTTTTAAGACAGCTCTGTAGCTGTCACGGACTCACCCAACCATGTCCTTGAGATCACTAGTGCTTTTAGACACCTACTTATTTTCACTCTTACTCATTGTACATTTCCACTTGGGGAGAAAGATCAGTCATCATCACAATGCTTGGCATATGATCATTTAGTTTGAGCTAAGTGTCTCAGATGGCTCAAGGTTTTGCTACAGGAGGGAGAAGCAGCTGACAAAGTACAGCCTCTCCCACTGAAGCTAATGGGAGTGGAAGCCAATAAATGCCTTGCTCAAGGTATTTATATAAAAATAATAATTAAAAAAATCATTTTCTCAGCCTACTCCTTCATTTTTTGAAAAAGCAATATTCACTTCTTCATTTCCCAGCCCTTAATCTCTTCTTGAAGTTCCTAAATGTAGAGAATACGATTCTCTACATTTTCCTTTTCTTTCAATGCCACTGCCTCTATAATGAATAGAGAGAGATGATATCTCATTTCAGGGTCCACCCAATCCAGATTTAGGCAGACTGCAAAGTCTGCTGGGCCTTCAGCCAAGATCTCTTATCTAGACCAGAGTGGAAGGTCTGAGTTTTGAGTGAGAATTTTTCAAGGAATGGGTGGAGGTGCATATCAATATTCAGACTTCAAAGTGACTTTCTAGAGATAAAGAGATTCACCTTATACCACTGTAATACCAATGATCTTAGAGATGACTCTTTAAGAATAGTAAGAGATGGTATATTTAGTTAAATTTGTACAGATGGTATACAAATGGTACAAAAAGAAGGATGGCTCACGTTTGGATGGGGAAGGCTCGCTGTATACTCCACACAGGAGGGATCTCCAAGAAGAGATCCTTTCCTGGTGGGGGTCAGCCCTTAAATGGGGCTTGGGGAGAGGTGGAGCCAGGCTCCACCCCTTCCAATCACACAGGTATTATTACCTCCACCTGTGCCCCCATGGCTGACTCAATGCTCACCTCAGGTGACTAATCAGTGGTTCAGGCTGTGATTCAGCAGTTCCCTTACAACCACACATTTATTCTGGAATTTCTGATACTTTCTTGGTTAAGAAAGCTTTGATTTTCAGATGGATTCCATTCTTGCAGCAACAGCCTGCTTTCTTACATGAGCACCAGCAGAAAAACAATTCTGCAAACTCTGAAGTATCAGACTGGTTCAGCAATGCACTGGTTGAACCATTTTATTATTTTCTGCAATGTTAATTTTTTCTGGTGAATTGGTTTGTCACTGGAACATGAAACCAAGAACTTCGGGGTGTATCTTTCAAGGGTAGAATAGTTTGTTTTAACAATGTCATTATATCTACTGATTCATTTCAAGCAATGACTACATATTTATGTTTCAGAGGAAGGACTTAGAGCATGACAGAAGAATAAATGAGTGAATAAGGCAGACTGCATATCAGACTACACTAGGAGTAGCATGGTTAGTTGGTTAAGGGGATTTATTATTTCCCTTTACCGGCAGGTGCTTTAAAGGCCACACAAGGGATACAAAGTATAGCTCAAGGTGAGTAACCCCAGAGAGACAGGAGAATGAAGCACTCCGTCAGGGAGCCCAGAGCACATCATGTCTGAGAAGAGGCTGAAGGAGTTGTACTTGTTCTTCCTAGCAAAGAGGAGTCTAAAGCATGATCTCATAGCAGTAGAAGCAGAGTTACAAAGATGGCATAACCGAGCTCTTCTCTTCTGTAGCAAAGTACATAAGGTAGGTCAATGGTGACATATTATGGTACAAATTAGCAGAAAGTTTTTGACCATGAGAGTAGAGTATGGGAAGCAGATAGTATGTTAAAGGCACCAGACACTTCACAGTAGTGCCCACTGAAAAGGACAAAAGGCAAAGAGTACTAACTGTAATAATAATAAAATAATCAAACAAAAAAAACATTTTTTATGGTACGGATGATTAAACACCGGAATGTCCTGCCCAGAGAGGCTGTGGACTCTCCATTGATTGATATATTCAAAATCTGACTATGAATTGTATAAGGCAACATGTTCTCAGTGAACTTTCTCTGAGCAGGTAGATAAGCTAGATGGCTGTGAAAAGTCCTTTCTATCCACAATTATCCTCTGAGCCCCTGTATTATGTCTCATGTTGGTAGACTAGTCAGAATTCTGAACCATGCTTTTATTTTTCCTAGTGTATGACAGATGTTTTAAGGATGTCCCTTACATTTGACTATATCAAACACTGTCGAAATAAGAACATCTAGAAGGTTAAACCCTATGCTCATTTTGAATAGGTGCAAGAGGGCAAACAATTTTTCCTCTGCCAAGATATTGATGTAAAAGCAGTATTTATCAAATTGCATAGTCACTTTTTGTCAAAAAGAAGGTTTTAGAAGAATGATTAATGTAAAAACTGTTTACTTTAAAAATAGTAAACAATTTATAAGAAAAAAATGGCTGAAAGAAGATCTAACATCCTTTGATATACTGATTTTATTATTGCATCCTTGCTTAGCAGTGGTGTCTCTTAACACTATGTTGCAGTTACTGATGTCTTTGCCACGCTGGGAAGTCTCCATCTTAGTTATAATCCAAAGCTACGTGAGCCTCTTCTTTTCTAAGTGATTAATCTTGTGAACTGAAAGAGGAGGAAGACACTACCTAACCACCTTTTTTTTAACATGCTAGTAGTTCAAAAGGGCATTGAAGGCTTTAATCAACATTGCAATAACTCAGCTGCATTACACTGACACTTATGTGGTGAAAAATGAATATTATTTCAAAGCACATCCACCCTGGATGAAAATAATAAGTATAGCATTCTACATACCCAGGTTGAGATTTATGAAGCTTAATGCAAGGCCCCAGACCTTTCCCCTTCTCTCACAAAAGGACTAGTTCTGCACAATGCCATTCACCATGGGTTGTGAGGGGCTACACTAGTAGACATTGGTTCCTAGCTGCTGGTTAGACAGAGAAGGTCAAGCTCGGTATCCTACCTGCAATGTGCAACGTGACTTGTGAGACTGAGCAATGAGGAACAGCTTAGGACTAAGTGTTGACTGTTGGCACACAGAGGGTTGAGACATTTTGTTCAGTAGGCCATGTACATTTCAAATCAACCCCATGTCTTCTATCCCTCTTGAAGAGCCAGGTTCCTCCAAGCTATGTTCATCTTTCTGTCCCTTAGCAGGGCTTCTAGGGAAGGGATGCTGCCAGTGCTAGCCAGGATTATGGGAAAAGGTAGCCATACTGTGAGCAACGTGCCAGCCTTTGTACTCTACTGATACTATAAGCACTTCGTAATGGACTGCAGCTGTCCACAGATGTCCTTATCTCAGGATTGTGGTGGAGCATAAATGAGAACATGCTTCACAGCTGAGGCCCTGTTGTGGAGTTGGAAGCACTTAGAGATCTTAAGAGCCATGAAAATACATGACAGAGTGCCCACTAAATTTTAGGTGACTTCGTGATAAGGCATGGTAGATTTCATCATCACTTTTTGTGATGCAAACCTAAGTTCTGTCTGCATTGTATTTTGGTTACTCTATATCCTTCTCAACAAATGTGAAGCAAAATATTTGCTTCAGAATTTAACCAGGTTATATTTTGATACTTTCAGCATAAGCATTTTAATGATGTCTAGGAATATTGTTTCTAGCAAGAAGTTTGAAATTTTGATATATTTTCTTTTCAGTTCCTCCCTTTCCTTGGCAGTCTCCTGCTAGCATTAGATTAAAGTATTTGACTTTTGGAATTGTAGCCTAAATGGTTACAGCTGTTGAAGTATCCCATGCTAATCAAGATGAATTATGGTATCTGATATTTGAACAGACTTAGCTCTCTCTTCACTTAGCTTTGTAAATTGCTTTGCCTATGTCTATACAACCTTTGACACAAAACCATGATCTTGGCATGCTCTCTGACACAGAAGCCTCCCAGGCAGCTCAAAGACAGTCTGCTGGGGCAAACTAGGTGACAAGATCAAGGCTGTGGGATGCCACCTGTTGAGATGATCTCCAAAACCACCTGGGGCCAACCTTGCAAATTGTCTGGCTGTCTGCGGGGAGTGTGAAGCTGGTGCTGAGATTGGTCATGGGATGTTTCTGCAAGCCATGCCAGAACCAACAAGCTCTGGTGATGATAAGCAGGATCATCCAAGAGTCCAGATCACCAGAAGTATCCATACTGAAGAGACAGGTTCAGGATCAAGCTAGAAATTCAATTCAGCTGGCAGTGGTCAGTCATAGGCAGAGCTGCAAATGTTTCTCAGGCAGAAATCAAGTGTGAGGTCTGAGCTTAAAAGTAGCTCCCAAGGAATAAAGGGTAGAAACCCACTTCTTATAGGTCTTTGCTCACAGTTCTCTGACAGAAGGCCACAGAGGTGCACCAAAAGCTGGCCTTAAGACCAGGCAGCCAGACATTAGTGAACAGACAGGGCAGACAGAGGTTGCTTTCTGGACCTAACTATGGCCCTGACAGGCTGCATAGCCTTCCTCTTGGAGATAGCTGGATTTAAGCTATTGCACAATACAGCTCTTCCATTCTTGAAAATAGATTTGCCAACGTTTGCACTGTACTTGGAAAACTCAGGACAGTATATCTATACTGAAGTTTTTTATCTTATATCACCATCTTTGAAAGCACATTTGGGCCTGGCTTAAGACCATTGTGTTTTGTGGGTCATAAATCTGTATAGCACAGACCATAACCAAAGACTAACATATACTTTTAGTATTTGCACATAAAAGTTCATTCATATTTTCTACATGCAGCTGAATTCCTCTCAGAGCAATTCATAATTCTTTCTCCCTAAACGCACCCAGAAGTCCAAATTTTCTCAGATATATAGCATAAATACTGTATTTTTCTTCCTTATCATAGTGAATCATAGTAACGATATTCAAGAACTTGCATTTGAGGTAAATGATAAAATGTTTGGAGGTACTATTTGAACTCGCTCAGGTTGCCCATTTATTCTGATTACCTTGTCAAATGCTGACTTGTGACCTCTGAAGTGCTGGGACTACACTTCTGTCCTTTTGTTGTGGTAAAGGCTACACTGATTTTGCTGATGATTTCCACAGCAAAGAGTGCCTCCTGAGGAAACAAAAGTTGCTTGACTTGTGGTTGTGCTAAGTTGCTGGACTTTTTTTAAGAACTGGTCCTTGCTAAATATCAGTTGTGCACTGCAGTACTAATGCAACCTCTTTTTCTGCTGCACACAGACACCACTGACCATGCTAATGAAGACCACAAACTTAATTCATGTAAGAAATCTTGAGCCCTACCTCATGAGAGAGGAGAGAGAGAAATGTGCCAAGAGAATTAGAATTGGGGTGTGTTGTGGACAGCCTGTCCATAAGGCCAGTACACTAGAATAGTCTGTCCCCAGGCTGTGCTTAGATTTTTCAGCTGAAACATTTGTTGGTAAATTCTAAAGCAGAGAATGAATACTATGTTGTACTCATGAAAAAGATAGAGTTGACATAGAAATATTGATTCATACTGCACAAAGAGACTGGCTATGCTGTTTGTTCACAGCTCTTAGGGAAAGAAACTCGATGGGATCTAATGCATGCAGGACCAGTCTGTTCTGCATTGTCCTGTCCCTGACAATTGGCCATAGCACCACCAAGCACTACCCATCATTGCCTCACATGCCATGAAGTGGAGAAAAGTAAGGACACTGTAAAACAAGTATGTGTATGCCCTGAGGATTCCCAGCTTTCTGCTATCTCTAGGTGGTGGATTTTCTGAATTACTTGTAATTGCGATGTATATAGTCAGCTGTCATGGATTTTTCTTCTGTTATCTTATCTAATTTCCCCTCATGCCCATGTGAGTACAACATCCACTACTGCCCACTGTATGAAGAACCAGATTCTCAAATTTGTTTGGATTCGGATTTACATTCTTGATGCCCTCCTGTTTTTGTACTGGAGAAAATAATGAACAACTGATCGTTATTCCTGATGCAAGAAGGATGTGGAGTTGTTGGAGCAGGTCCAGAGGAGGGACAGGAAGATGATCAAAAGACAGGAGCACTTACCCTACGAGTACAGGCTGAGGGAGCTGGGGCTCTTCAGCCCGGAGAAGAGAAATCTCTGAGAAGACCTTATAGTGGCCTTCCAGTACCTGAAGGGGGTTTACAAGAAAGCTGGGGAGGGTCTTTTATAAGGGTAGGTAGTGACAGGACAAGGAAAAATGGCTTTAAACTGGAAGAGAGTAGATTTAGACTAGATATTAAGAAGAAATTCTTTTCTGTGAGGGTGGTGAGATACTGGAAAAGGTTGCACAGAGAGGTTGTGAATGTGCCTCCCCTTTCCCAGAAGGAGGGGGCCAGGCTGCATGGGGCTTTGAGCAACCTGGTCTAGAGGGGTGTGCCCCTGCCTATAGCAGGGTGGTTGGAACTAGATGATCTTAAAGGTCCCTTCCAACCCAAACCATTCTATGATTCTGTGATCGATTTCAATACCACTAACAATTCTGTAAATTCTTTGTATTTCAACTTGTCAGTTCTTCTCCAGAATAAAGGATACTGACTTACTCAGTCATCCATCATATCTTTAAATGTTCTTTAAGCAAGTGGACATTTAAAAATATAATGTGTTGTTTCAAGGCTATTGTTTATAGGCAATTCAGGTTTTCTGTGGATAATTAATTTTTCATGGATGTAGAGCCATTTCCATCTGCTGACCCCACATATGCAGAAAAATATCCATAACATTATCATTTCGGTGGTAATTGTTTATGATATCCTCTGAACTTTCTTGTAGCTGGGGTAATAGGAATCTTTCACCTCTGTGCCACAAAGACATTCATATTTCTATAAATTCAGAGGCTTACTGTAATGCAATACAATATTTTTGCAGTTGAATAGAGCATTCTCTTGTGTCTGGTTTTCAGTTTAATTGAAGAAACACACTAAAAATGAAAGCATGTCTGAAAACTCTTGGAAAGTATGACGAGTTACAGCAAATGTAAGTTTAGTGCCTGCAAATGCTTCCTTGTATTTTTCCTCTTGGAGGAATTGCAGTAACCATACGATGTACATGTATGCATTCAAGGAAGCTCATCCTGAAGGCTTCAGGAATTCTGGTTCAGGTTCTGCTACACATAAATAACATTACCTCCTGGGATTCCAGTTTACAGTTCTTGAACCTTCTGCTTCTGATTTTTGTAAATGTAGAGCTGTTAAAGACAACCTATTAAGTTGGTCTAAGATTTTCTTAACCACAATAGGCTAGAGGGTCCATTTTGTATGATCAGACTGCATTTTTGTAAATGATGTTTCTTATTATTGGCATGTGTATCTCTCTCACTTGTGCCTCTGTAACTATATGATATGCAAATCATCTTGCTCATGCCAGCATCCTAAGAACCATGTCTGTGAAAGAATTTTCAGGAACAATACTTTGTGCCCTTCGACCATTTAAAAATCAAAACCACCAAAAATTCCTCCTGTAGTTAAGATGTGATCTACTTAACTCAACAGGGGGTTTCCAGGACTTGGATGAATTTTAACCATCCTTTTTGACACAAGTCAAGCTGTGTGAAGCAATGAAATTCTGATTGCTGTGTGGTGAGACGACTGCATAGTGTTACAGTTCCCTCATTAAGAGGTACTGGAGCTAAGCAGCGGGAGTTGAACTTTCCTCTGTATTAGAACAAGTGTGGGAGATGAGTAGGGTGAGCTGGAGTAAGGGAGTTCATCTTGTAACAACAAAAACTTAACATGCAGTATATCATGTCCCCTGAACTTTGTCCTGCTTGGTAGTTTATCAGACAATGGAGATGAATAAAATAGCAACAAATGACATAAATCCATCCTGATTTCAATCTTCTGGCCTAATTTTCAGCTTCATTCTTTTTCTTTTCATTGCTGTGTGTTCCCCCATCCTCAACTCACAGTTTTTATCAGTCCTAGTGTTCAAAATACAGAGATCCCCACAGCTGAATAAAAAACAGTGCAGATGGGTGAGATGCAAAGCAGTTGGTGATTTCCTATTCATTCTAGTGCACACTAAATTTCATCAGCATTGTATCCAGTTTACACTAGAAATGAAATATGGCTCAAACAGCTTCTAATAACTTGTCAGTGCGAACCGTACTTTTCCACTGTTAAAATCTACGATGATACACGTCGTCTTCTGCAAATAGCAAAGAATTTTCATACTGCTAAGACGTGAATCAACCTAATAATATGAGGTGGCACTCTTAATCAAACTTTACAGAAAGGTTGAATAAAAATGAGAAGGGTGACATTTCAGTTCACAAAGCTAGCACTGGAAAAAAGTGACTGAAGCATAGATATTGAGGCAATATGGAGATAATGGGAATTGCTTTTGTCAGTTACAGCTGACTGAAAGTAAGTCAAGGAAGATAATTATGAAATGAGTGAGCAGTGGAAGAACTGAAACCTCAAACTGTGTTAACGCCCATTGGGATCTGCAGCTCCTGCCCATATTGTCCTATTTTTATTCCCCATGTGCTCAAGTTCTGTTATAGCCATGCATGCCCTGACTGGCACATACTGATCAGACTGGTGCATCTTCTTGGTTGAGTTTAACAGTCTTTTCTTCAGAGACAGCACTAAATCAAGGTTTTGTAAGCATCTTTAGTAAGATAGATAATGCAGAGTGGGATATTGCAGTTTATTCAGCGAAAATATAGGTAGTGGTAGAACAGGGAAAGAACCTGGTTACTTTGAAGTAGATATGAGTTTCCAGCATTCTCGCAGATACAGATATACCAGATTTTACAGTCAGACCCTGTGCCTCATTAATGTGGCTTGTAACAGCAAACAGCTGCAAGGTTCCTCTTCTATTCAGCCACTGGATCTCAATGAATACCTGGGGACATCGTACCCTTGGCACAGTTATTACCGTGCCACAATTTTAGAAGTGAGTAAGAGGGAGCAGATTAGACAGCAATCTTAGTCACACGTTGTCTCCCAGGGAAAACAGAAGAATTTTGCTCGGAGATGCTCCCTTAATGCTTGGAATCACTGTGTTTCCTAAACAATTTATTCACTTGTGGTTTAGATAGGCTAATACCTGGGCTAATAGCCAGAGCTTCAAGACAGAAAAAGTAGTCATGCACTTAATTTTTCCTTCCTAAATTATCTGCTTTTTCATTTGTCTTGGTAAGCATTTCATTGTGGCAAATGCATGCTCTCCAATTCTTTAACCCTGGCATGCAATACTTCTTAAAATGTGAATCACTTGGAGCAGGGAACTCACATTTCTCTATAGCATCTAATACAGTAGGGCATGAGACTGGCTGCAACTGCTCCATACTGAGGCAACAGCATATTTCAATAAAATGGTACTTCGTTATCCCATATGTTTGAAGTTTGACCCATGCAGATCCTCTCAGCAGTCTACAGGATCTGTAGCGAGGAGCAAATTAGTACGTTTCTCCAAGAGAACATTTTCCGCGGCCTTGGGTATTCTCCATTGCTTTGGGTAACATCATCTGAAAAATTAATTGCAGGTGCTTCCAAATGTATAGTGTGACTGCACTTATCTGTGGTCTACCTAGAAAAAACGGAAAAATTATTAGCCTGCATGCCTGAACTTGTGAATACGTATGACATAACACAAGCCTCAGTTCAGCAAGGTACTTAAGTTCATACCTAAATACCCACATGAACAGTCAGACACACTTTTAAGTGTCTTGCTGAATCTGGGCCATACAGAAGCTGAACACATCAAGTAGCTACCCACATCGAGTTCCCGTAAGAGAAAATTGATTTCCAAAGTGTATTCCCTCTGGCTGTTAACACTGAAGAAGAGTGAGTAATAAAATTTCTGCTTCTTCTTCTTGGATAGAGGCTGTGCATGTACTTGCTTTCACTGAAATGTTTTCTCTCTGTTATTAAAATTTTTTTGTGAGTTTTGGGAACTGTACCAGATAATGTGAAACAAAGAGCCAGGTTTTTTTTGGTATCGTTTTCTCCCTGTGTCTTTCACAACATTAGAAATAGTCACATAGATCCTAGTAAATATATTAAATAATAAAATAGATGAAAATTAGTAACAGGAAAGCCTTCTGGATCTAGTTGGACTTTGTGGCATGTCTGTTATTTAAGTGGTTTTGGAGTTTGTGGTACAGTCCTACTTTTGAACTTGGAGCCTACAGTTTCAGAGTGAGACAACTGTTCTGCAGTATAGCAGTCAGTTCACCAGTGACAACACACACCGGTATGTGGATGTGTATTTTGTTACCATTTTGAAAAACAGCAGTGCACTACAGTTACCTAAGTTATTACTTACAGATGCTTCTTGCTACATGAACACAATACAGAAGACTCTATCTGTGGATCAACAATTTATCATACATTCAGAGATAGGTGGAAATGTGGAAGACAGCCTTTGAAATTTTTTTAAGCTGACTAAATTTCTCAAAGTACATCGAGTGCTATCTTGGGATTTATACTACCACTAATGTTTCAGTGCCTGAATGCAGAAAAACCACTGCCTTTGCTGAAACGGTTATTCACGGGGCATTATAAAATAGTCTGATTAGATGGAACTATTAATTCTGAATGCTCTGTGGCTGGAATCTATTATCAGACACTACTGAGGTGCATATCAGAAGGGTTATCACTTTACTATTACAACACACATAAACAGAAAAGCGTTCTGACTACTCGCCACAGAGGGGGTCTGAACAAACCCACAGATACTAATTAAGTCTTCTGGTTTTTGGTTGTGCCAAACACTGTACCAAATTGATGTCAAATGAAAAACATCAGGCTTTTAAAACTGTATTTTTTCTGTCTTAGTTTAGACCCTTCTTTGTTCATATGTCCATCTTTAAACATCTCTGTTAAACCCACAGCTAGATCATATAGTAGACCTATTCTAACTTGCTGTACAAAGACCAGGAAAATCTCACTTGTCTTTATCTATACACCACAGTGTAGAAAACCCCACAGTTAGCAGGAATGTAACAGCATTATCATAGCTGTTTTATCTGTGTTCTGATAGTGCCTACAGACGGAGAAATCATTAGACTCTGGTGTAGCCAAATAAAGTAACATGACAGTCCCTTCTCAAAAGGGTTTAATCATCCAGTTAAAGCACTGAGTTAATCAATGTGTTGAAAGCAGTGATGATGGTAAGGGAAAAATAGGATTTCATGGTTTCTTATCATAGGCATTTTTTAATATATAACCCAGAAATAAAAAAGCTAAGAGATATGAATGATTCTCTGAATGGGACAATAGGTTGAAGTCTTCAGGGCGTTGATAAGAATGGTATCAATTACTTATGACTGCCTGGGAGAGAAGGGACAGAATGATTTGGACCTTCGCAGGAAACACTCCTTTCCTGTATTTCTTCAGTGGAATTTCTGTTGCTTGGATTTCTTCAGGTACGTCTACATTGGCCTAAACCATACACATACCTCTGACCTTATGTCTCCAGACAAGGCCAGTATTAGGTTATTCTTCTATCAAATTATTCAGTAAAGTTATTTTTTATATAGAACGGTTGATCTCTCAAGACACCTAAGGAACCCAGAAGAATTGCCTCACTGAGAGACAAGAGAGACCAAATTCCTCACTTCCCTGGTCTTAAATCAATCCTTACAGGCATCATTTTGTAACTTCTTAATGACTTACTAGACCAGGGAGTCAACTCTGAGGGAGAATTTGTTTGTGATGAGCACGGGTAAATATTACTGATAAAGAAACAACATCTTGGAAAACTGGACTACTGTGAGACTGAGCAAGCACTTTGATCTCAGGTTGTCAAATTGTGTCCATATTTTGCTAACTGAGCACATTATTTTAGTTTCCCATTTTACAGTTATGCAACATATTCTTAATACCATTATTCAAATCTTCCTCTGAGCTGTGAATTAAAAGGTAATGCAAAGGTAAGATCCATTTCACAACTCCCAGTGAAGGGAAGATTTCTGGACATGAAAGGAACTGGCCTCACATTTTTGGCTAGACACTCCTGAAACCAGATGGTACACATTTTGTACCTAAGCTTATTCAGCGTTTACTGCTGGCTGCTATATTAATCCTGGCAGCTGCTTGGAAACCTCCTATCCCCCTGAAAATTAACACCTGGTTTCAGAAGTACTGAAGTACAAGTGATGGAAAAACTATCTAGCCATATGAATAAGGACACTCTTGATGTGCTCTTAACATCAGATATGGTTTTAACAGCTGTGCTTATTACTCTGGGGTCCCCACACTGCTTATTTTGAAGGTATGGGCACCCGAGTGTCAGGCAGTGACTTCAATTTATAGAACGTCACAAATTTTTGCTTTGAACTAATCCCTGCTTTTTGACTGATGAAGTATGGCATTCAGTTAAAACTCCAGAGAGCTTAAACTCCCCAATAAATCTACTTTTTCTTTTAGTTTGCAAAATTCAACCTGGTCAAAATCATGTTTAAAACAAGTCTTCACACTACAAATCAAGATTTTAGACAAGCTGGGCGGTGGGAAAACATGTTTTTTCTTCATAGCTCCAATTGTTCTTCCGCGTACCTGTGCAACCTGGGCTAGGGAGCTGCTTTGGCAGGGGGTTGGACTCCATGATCTCTAGAGGTCCCTTCCAACCCCTACAATTCTGTGATTCTGTGATCTGTTGATGCACAGATTGGTGTTTGGCTTCTGTTCATGGGAGAAGGCATTCACATTCCTGAGTTGCGTTCAGGCACACTGTTTTACAGAAATGTAGCTGGGCTGTACATGATATCAATTCAGAAGGGGGAAAGTGGTATGGTTTTGTTGCACTTATTTTCAACAGTGCCTTTCAGCCACTCTTGTCCTTGCAGTCCGCTGAACTGTGTTTTCAATTTTGGCTTTGACATGTGAATGAGTACTTGTATTCAGTCCATGCTTTTCTTGCCAAACATTTTACTGATCTCTGGAATAAGTGGACAACTACTCATGAAGCTATTGAGGAGTTCTTTTTTTTAACATTTTTGTGCTTCAGTTGACAGTCAATGGAAGGAGACACCTTGTAAAAGACAAATTGTACTGGGTGTATTACACAGTGAAGGTATTGGTTTACAAAGATAACAGATGCTGAAGTTGCAAAATATCCTACAAAATTCAGAAAAAAGTTCTGATTCTTCTGCAGGTTGTAGCTGGGTTTATTTCAAATATTAATTTTGTTAACAAGAAATGCAAGATAGGAATGCATATTAAACCTATTAAACTAATACCTCAGTAACTTTTGAGAATAATGCCTTATAGAACTGTATCGTCTGAAATGTTCTTCTGTCTCTGAGATATCAAATTAGATGTATATCTGTGCACAGTACTTGTGGTACTAGTGCATGTATGTGGTACCACAGATTTATGATATGCCAGAATAAAGGTAAAGCTGCATAAAACCGCATTAATCATCTAGTTATGCACACAGCAATTCATATCCCCTGTGGAAGATGAATCTGACTGAGCTTTTTTCTTTGTATAATATAGGACACTCATGCTTTGCAGACTTCAGACCGTGAGAGAAATGCTAGAACTGGAATTCTAGGATCAAATATTCCCAAAGAGAGGAGAACTTCCAAACCTGTTTTTTGCTTGTATGAAGAAGTGCTTGTGCAGCCAGAATGCAAAAGTACTCTAATTGCTAAATTCAGGCTTATATATGAAACAGAGGAATAGAACTGAAATCAAACCTCTGGATCCAGACACTGCTGGTAGGGAAATTCAGACTTTAACATATATAGCTACACGCATACAACACATTCTCCCATGAATTTATGCTCAGATTATAGGTATTTACTTGAAGGTTCAGTTTTGTTACTGGACTATTGCACTCTCATTTCCTGTAAGAGTTAGGCAATGCCACACTTTGGAATGAGACTGTTTAATGGAAGCTTCAATTATTTCTTATTCTGTGCATGCCCACAGGATGAGAAGCAGTTCCGAGTGTCAGACAGTAGAACTGTGAGTTCTGCTTAAAAACTGTGACCAGATCAGTTCTACATTTCTAAAGCTTTTGTCTAAAGCAAACTATGGCATAATAACAAGTGAAAACCATAACAGCAACAGAAACTGTTATCAGTGGCTGAAGCACATTTGAGTATCAGACTGTTTACCAAACTATTGACTATTGTCCACAATTTAGTAGACTAGACAGTATCTCTATTTGGCAGCTACTATTTTCTACTTTCTGTTCTGTACGATACCTTTGTGTATAGAGAACATTTGCTTCAGGAGAAAAATCTTTTATCATTTTCTTACATTCTGGGACTGAAGACTGCATTCCCCACCTCCCAGAAGCCTGCTGCAAACATCAGACTGTTCAGCACGAAGATACTGACTTCACACTCTTCCTGGTGTAATGATGCTGCTGTAGCAAACAAAACAAGATTCAGGACAAGCAAGAAAAGGTACAAGAAGCTCATCTTGTAGGTCAGTGATATCAGTAATTCCCAAGCACAAAGGAGAACTATCTACTGGACTCTGGTTCTAGCCCATTGGAGTGAGAAATAAACACCAGAAACAATCCTGACATGGACTAGTTTCTTTGCTGAGTTGGACAGTTAAGCCTGTTTATTTTAGACATGCAACTTCTTATTCAGGAATTTCAGCCTTCTGACAAATGTACTTCTTCCATGCAATCATTACTGCACTGCTCCATGGCTACAGGTGTGCATACACAATATCAGTAACTACTCAGCTCTGGCATGAAGCAACAAGTACTCTGTTAGTCAGCTCCTGGACACAATTCAGAGGACAGTACGGGGCAGGGTTTGATCCCAATAGTCAGGACTGACTAGTTCACCCTTTTTTTATTAGGTTAGCCATAGCTGCCGTATTTGCTCTCACACTAGCAACTAGGCCCAACATTACACTCCTTAGCACAGGCCTAGTCCATGAGATCAAAAAGGGGAGTCTCATCTTGAATGAACAAGAAGTCTCTGTTGTTTGTGTCTGCTAAAAGCAGCTGACTCAAAAGTACAGAACAGATGCAAAAAAAGTAATAAAAAAAAAAGAGTAAAAGCTATTTCAAATTAACTTCTATGCTGACAATCATAAAGAAAAGCTGTATGGAATTGAACTGTACATCAACACACTGATGTTAGCAGCCTCTATTTATAAATATAAGTATTTCAGGACCATGTCTCAGAACTCCGTAGCTGAGGGCAAAAGGAGATACGTCACCCACACTTACAGCTTGCAAATATAAGAAATGTGACAGAATGTAATTATTAAATTTAATTTGGAAAGAAAAATCAATTCACTTCATTGTTAAAAAAAAAAAGAAAAAAGAGACAAAATTAATGAAGATGCAATCCTGGTAATTACAGAAATTGGTGAGAGTTCTCAGTTCACTAGGCTACTAAATTAGATTAATCTGCTCAAAATATGTTACACTGAAATATCTAAAGTCTATACATTTATGAACATGTGTTCTATGGTATAATATTGTTTAATCTTCCGAGGCCTCTCAGAGGCCTCTAAATTTAATCTTAGGCAAACTGGCAAAGATTTGCCTGACTTAAGAATGCCAAATAAAGCCCTAAAAAGGGATTGCTAGGATCAGAATTACTTGTTGTTTCCAGCTGCTTTGTTCTGCACTGGTATTGTAAAGATGCCATAAATTCAGCTTAATTGGAGAGTTAAGCTAGGTTTACAGCTGTTTTGCTTATTTGAAGAAGTGCAAAACAGCTGAACATTCCAGTGAGTATGGGTCTTCATTTGAATGACATTTACATTAGAAAACCTCTGAAAAAACAGCATCTAGTCCCAGCTTCCCATATCCTTGTACGAGTCTAATTTTTTTCTCTTCTCTGATGGTTCTCTTCCAGGATGCTTTTCTCTTGCATTTGTGTTCTGACTCATTGTGTCCATAACTTTTGTTATAATTGTACCTCTGATGATGCAAGAGGTGTGAAGTTGTGCTTGAAACTACTTTTTCTTAGCTTTGTGGTAGTTAAGTTATACTATGTAAACTCGGGTAGATAGCCTACTGTGCTTCAATGTGCATTTCTGTTGTAACAATGTACTCACCCAGCAGTCCGTGTAGATGAAGAAAACTCGATGTGGCTTCTCCTCTTCTCAGACAACATGGTTTTTCTTGTGCTAAGGCTCCAGTGCAGCTTCTTTCAGCAGGGAGAAGTGTCTTGCCTCTGTGCGAGGCAGTGGCTACAGCTGCTGTCTTTTTTATTAACCTGAAGCATTACACTCTCACACTGTTTTCCTCTATGTCAAGCACTGTTTGAAGACAGTATGCCTGTCCTGTTGAAGAAGAAAAAGAGTATCAGCAGCTGATTATTTTTACAAAGCTGTGGTCAGATACATTTATTTAAGCATTACCTACTGGTGTTATTTTGCATTCACGAAGTATACACAATACCTTTCACTCTGCAAATTACCACTCCATTTAATCAAATCTGAATCTGCAAATGTTATCATCCACACAAGGCAAAATGATTCTAAGATAATACAAGATTTTTTTTGCTCAATAGATAATTTATTTCCGAAGTCCCTTTCTATACACAATACAACAGGATATTTAAAAAACCACAAACACTGCATTCACAAGAGTGGAAGCTGCAGTTAACTAGCTGAAAGACAAAATGATTTAGTAGTTCCTATAATTCACCGTATTATCTGATGATGTATTTTCTCTTCATTTGTTATGCTTATAGAAGCAGTAAACTTTCAAAATTAATCTTCTTCACTCAGATTTTTTTAAAGACAACTTATTCTTAATACTAACATGGAATAGCTGGTGGTTTTTTTGTTGTTGTTGTTGTTTTTTGGGGGGGGGCAGGGGAGGGAGGATATATTTTCTGCTTATTGTTGTTCAGAAACCAGTTTGCACATTTGAAAAGGGCACGGTGTAGAGTTATATTCAGGAAGATTTCAGGGCACTCAAAAATAATGCAAGTATTTCTGCAACAAAGGAAACTAAAGGGTAATTCTGTCTTTCTCCAGGGAGTTTAGTATTACAAAACTGATATTAACATTTTCAATCCCTTACTCCAGCCCTTTCCTCCCCCCAAAAAAAGTCAAGTTCTATCCACCTCATCCTGGACAGGCCATATTTGATTATTAATTTATTGACGTAATTTAGAAGGCCGATGATTTTACACCTGCTTGTTAAAGAAGGTAGATCACTGATTGATGAACTTTTTTGTGGTAAATTATTTTGCATATATTATACAGCTTCATTCTCAGGTGACTGTTTCTCTTAGCAGTAAACAAAAACTCTTCAATTCCAAAATCAGCACTGAAAACATATATTCGGATTTCAATCTTCACTGAATCATTCATATTTTATTTGAAATGCTCTTTTTTATACTCCTTTAGTGTCAGTGATGGTTAAAAGTAAAAAAAATATATATTATTCCCACCACTCTCATCAACTGCACAGTGAAGAGTTGCTAACTGGCTTTAATGTTGATAAATATACATGTATATACCTTTACATTAGGGCATTCACAAGACAGGCATGCAGACCCAAGCCAGAAATGGTCATTTTTCATTTTAGGGCCCTCACAACCTGTTCCTGAATTACTTAGGGATTTAGGAGNTTGGGGGGGGGCAGGGGAGGGAGGATATATTTTCTGCTTATTGTTGTTCAGAAACCAGTTTGCACATTTGAAAAGGGCACGGTGTAGAGTTATATTCAGGAAGATTTCAGGGCACTCAAAAATAATGCAAGTATTTCTGCAACAAAGGAAACTAAAGGGTAATTCTGTCTTTCTCCAGGGAGTTTAGTATTACAAAACTGATATTAACATTTTCAATCCCTTACTCCAGCCCTTTCCTCCCCCCAAAAAAAGTCAAGTTCTATCCACCTCATCCTGGACAGGCCATATTTGATTATTAATTTATTGACATAATTTAGAAGGCCGATGATTTTACACCTGCTTGTTAAAGAAGGTAGATCACTGATTGATGAACTTTTTTGTGGTAAATTATTTTGCATATATTATACAGCTTCATTCTCAGGTGACTGTTTCTCTTAGCAGTAAACAAAAACTCTTCAATTCCAAAATCAGCACTGAAAACATATATTCGGATTTCAATCTTCACTGAATCATTCATATTTTATTTGAAATGCTCTTTTTTATACTCCTTTAGTGTCAGTGATGGTTAAAAGTAAAAAAAATATATATTATTCCCACCACTCTCATCAACTGCACAGTGAAGAGTTGCTAACTGGCTTTAATGTTGATAAATATACATGTATATACCTTTACATTAGGGCATTCACAAGACAGGCATGCAGACCCAAGCCAGAAATGGTCATTTTTCATTTTAGGGCCCTCACAACCTGTTCCTGAATTACTTAGGGATTTAGGAGCAGAGGATGAGTGGCAATCAGAAACACAAATAAACAGCTATTTTATTTAGTGAAGGAACTGACATCTCAAATTGGGATCACCTACATTTGAGGTCAGATAATTGATGGAAAGATGCACAGCAAAGCAGGTCTTTCTGTAGCATATCGTTCTGCATTTGAGAGAGTACACAACCTGAAGGAAATAAAGAAAAAGGTAGGAACAACCCATTGCATATCAGACTTTGAGGGGTTTATTTCTGAGAGAAAAAAAAAAAATAAATCATCCCAATGGAGAAAATCATGGTCCTTGTGGGAGGTGAATGTTAACATATCTTCCAGGGAGGCTGAAAGATGTAGTCACCCTGCATGAGAAAAACAAAGTGAAGAAAAAATGCCTTCTCATGATCAATTCTTCTCATCTATCCTTCTTAATAAATCTGAAAAAGTTGGCAGTTGAATAGTATGCATCTGTATATAAATTTTTCTTTCAATTCTGTACTGATGCCATACATTACCATTAATTGTGTTACGTTAATTTGATCTGCTTTCAGTAAAGTGAGAGCCTGGGATATGTCATTAACTTCTGTGCCCTCCTTCTCTTTTTATAATGTGTGTGTATAAAATAATTTTTTTTGGAAGGCAGAGAACAGGTATTTTTCAAAATGCTGTTCAGGTTTGTGAAAGTTTCTCAGACAAGATGTTTTCTTAGCAGGTCTGGATTAGCTGATCCAACTAGAAGTGGCTGAAGATCCCTCTGGACTGCATGCAGCCTTGGAAAGCACATCTAAAGATGATACTATGACTCCTTCTAGCATGTGGTGAAGGATATACGACTGGCATGAAATGAGTAGGTGTGCGTGAGTATATATGGGAGCACAACATAAATAGTCAAATTATCTAAAAATGGTACAACAAAAGTTACAGGAATTCAGTTAAAGCAGGTACCTGAAGAAATTTATTTATTTTATTTCTATTATTTACTCAACTTCATGAATTCCACTGGAAAAAATCTGAAGTAAACAATTTTCTCTTGCAGAATTAAATGGAAATAAGCACTGTTGTATATGTATACATATACCTATACATGCATCAGTGTGTTCCTATATTAAATTACTTCTAAAACTGTGTAAATGATGTACATTTTCTTACAGTAAGTGTGAAGTATCTCTGCAAGTGAGTGACTACTGAGCTGTGATTTATATGCACTTACTATTTTTATGAATGCAGTTCCAACTGTTACAATAGGCTGAGGGACAGCCTCTTGCCTGTACAGAAGTCAAACGATGTTAGGCAGGCTCAACATAGCCTTCAGAGATCTGATATACAATATCCTGAAAAGCTGAAGCTTAAATTGTAAAACCTAAGATCAGCCAATAGTGTGAATTTCAAATATAATTTATGGCACTGTGCCTTTATGATTTTTTACGGTTTAACATTGGGCCTAAAAATAGATAGAAATAAGGCAAAATAAAAAATAATTTTAACAACAATTTATCCTAGAGCTGTCTTTCTGTTTGAGCTACTAGTATTTACCACTGCAGTCAAATTACTGACATTAATAGTAGTAACCACAAGAGAAAAGTTTTTTGTCAAAGTTGCCATTTCCACCTTCTTTTTCTAGCAGGAGGTCTGCTTAAGTTCCACGGAGGACAGAAAAACATACAGTTTACTCCTTTGTATTTTCTTTTTCTGTTTCTCTACAGAAGATTTCAACCACGCCTGCATTATCCTACATTCAAAAGAAAGAATACACAGGTGTAATGGGAGACTCAGTCTGTGTACCTGCAACCTCTAAGATCAAGCCTATCAACTACATTATAGAAGAGTTTACTTTTGCTGAATTGTTATGCTCTGTTTTAGAGGTATCTTTTCATCACTGAAGAACACATCAAAAGATTTTAGGCTTTGACATTCTTATCCAGGATATGTTTCACAGTCTTTCATCAGCCACTGAAACTGGATTAGTACCAGAAAATGTTTAACACACACTGTATGAGTAGAGAAGAGACCAAGGGACCTTTGGCTTACAAAGAATCTATAAAATGTGATTATTAATTTCAAGGTATCACACATTTAAAATAGAGCTCTTCAGCATTCTTTGGAACTAAAATAATGAACTGATGAAGAGCTGATGAAGAGCCTGCCTGAAGATAGCGTCAGAATCCAGAAAAAAAATAACTCACTTAACGACTGAGATGGGCTTATAAAAACTTCACAACAGAAATGAAACACTGCTTTTCAATTTAATTTCCAAACACTATACTTGCTTCAATTTACAACGGATCAGATAAGTGGGTCAAATTAGTCTTTAAAATCATCCGTTTCATTACAGAAATGGAGAATAAAATGTTTACTAGTTTGCAGTTCAGTAGTGATGGACGCAAGCTAGGCCTCTTCTTAGTATGAACTGAGCTGTTCTCAAGAAATGCACATAATCTGGAAGCAGAGCTGACTATGACTATTTCAGTAACAAAACTATGTTACTGAAATTGCCTTGATTCAAACACTGCAAAGGCTGTTTGTTTATTTGAAGAAGTCAGAGCTGGATGGTGGAGTTTTAACTACTAAATTTTCCTATTCTCATCATCAGTATTAGATGGTGTATTTAGTTCTAAAACACAGTTAAATGTTCCTGGAAATCTCAGACGATCCTGTGCTGCAGCTGAAGCCACGAAACACATCCAGCTCACAAAATGAGCTACTGTATGTTTAAAAATCGCAATTTTTAAAAAGTGAAATCCTTAAAATTCTTGAAATATTGCTTCAAAATAATGTAGCTGCATGTAGGAAATGGTTGCAAAGCTGCTATAACACATTCAAATGTATCTATATTGCACACAGTTCTCTTTTATGAAAAGGCTGTAAGAGCATGACAAAATCAACAATTTCAGTGTTTAAGAATGCATTTAAAATACATCTTGCAAGGTTGTTTTAGCTATTTTTATATTTTTTCATAACAGTGTTACGTCAGAACATTACAGATTTTATCAGAAAGATAAAAAAGGAAAACAGTTGTGCAATTACTAATCTGTATGTTAGTACAAATAAAATATTTTGAAAACTGTGACTTTTTTAAGTTTGTAATTTGTAAATCATTTTGTCCATGGCAATGAATATGTAATGCTTTCTTGTACTACATTTTTCCTGCATTTATCTATTCAAAAATCGTACTTACAAAAATATTTATGGACAAAGGGAATAAACTAAAACACACATCAGAGGAGAAATTTTAGCTATCGGAGTTCATGTTCACTCAGTAGACCAGAACCTATAATTTGTCATTTTTCCATTGAACCTCTGTTCTCAATTGCTCAATTGCTCAATTATTGTTAACAGTAATTTATATCATAAATTTTTCAAATGATAAAAAGAAAATTTGGTATACGGATAGTTTTGAGGCAGTACTTTAAAATATTATTTTCTATAGCTAAAACCAAACAATAGTCCATTCAAAATAGAAAGCTGTCAGAACCAACACAGGTTTATTAGACTTAATAACAGATTTCATTATTCAGTCAGTGTTGCCCATACAGCAAACACATGACTAAAAAGGTAGTTCCAAGCGTTGATTCTCAGTGTTATTTTATGCAATTCACTTCAAAGTTTCAAATTTGTATGACATATTTTAATAGCTTTAGACTTACAGTGGAGTTGTCTTGCAACTCATACACTTTGCAAAATGATTGCCCATACCAGTTGCACAAGATTGCAAGGCCCAATTCTCAGCTCGGTAAGGTCTCATGAACTACTGTAAATTTGAATTTGTTGACAAGCTGAATTACTGTTGATCCTGATGCAAGTTTCTGTGTGTAGACTGTATGCATTACTGTATACGACCTCATGTAGCTCCTGAGTCATATGCATTTAGTTAAGTGGCAAAACAAATGTTTACTTCTGTCAGTGCTGCTGAGCCAGTAACTGTGACTATTATTAAACTGCAGGAAAGAAAGAAAAAAGCTATGTTTTAGTGCTTACACATTTACAGAAAAAAATACAAGACCCCGATTTTAGGACCTGCGTTGTTGATGATTAATGACCACTGACAGTCAGAGCTGAAAGAACAAAGCATGATTTTCAAATACCCAACAGAGTATGAAGAACTGGCAGATCTTAAATTCTCTCCTGCTGTCAAATATCATACTTCTACTTAGAGCACGTTTTGTGCAAAATTAACTAAAATACCAAATCATGCAGATTTAACAGTATGCTTTAATAAAACCAGCCTGTCTCTAGGCGCTGATAATTTTGACATATTAAAATGAAGGCGATATGTTTATCATATTGACTTAATGTTTAAATTTGCAAACATCTCATAGGCCAAAGAAAACAAAAAAAACTAATAAATATGCTTAAAAGCTCCATACCTCAGTATGAAATCCTGACCCTTTCTCCAACTAAGTACACAGAGTCCAAATGCAGTGAGAATGCCAAGCTACAGGGGCCCCTCGGTGGGGAAACCTGTATTCAGTCAGCAGCATCCGTCCGCCGAAAGAGACATTCAGGGACGGATGCGAGAGAGGGGTGTCACTTTAAAGCAGTGGCTTTAAGTGATGTTTGCGACTTAGATTCGGGTACGGTATTTTGCTCAGGTGTTTGTATGAGAGCGTGAGCACCGCTCTGGGCTCATTTCTGCACAGGCTGACCGTGCTAATTCAGCACCCAGGACTTGCAGCCTACGCAGGCCGGACCCTCTGGTGTCGTGTCCTGCAGCAGTGTGACACAGGGCAGTGGCGGAGGGAACGTATTGTGTTGCACAGCTCCCTCCACTTCTGGAGCAAATAAACTCCACTGCACTTGTTAGATGTTTGCTTAAAAACCATGGGCCCAAGGTTTCGTTAGGAGGCTCTGAGGCACATTCTCTCCATTCTAGGGATGCTCTGCACACGGCAGCAGAAAGCTTATGGTGGCCAAGAGACGGCCACATTCATTTTCTTTCTCTTTGGTCAGAAAAGCCAAGGTGGAGATTTTCGTGAAGTGCTTTAGCAACTTAAGTTTTAAGCAGCTTATAATGAAGCAGCCTGCCCTGCAGGTTCTCGCATAGGAAAGCACCACCACAGCGCCCAGCCGACCCGCGCAACTCCAGCACGGGCTCGGGATTCTCCCGTGCGACCATGGGACGGCTTCGCGACCCGAGAGTCCGCGTCCCCGCGGGGTTAGGAACAGCGTGACACCGTTTTCTCCCGCAGCGACACAGCGCTTCTCGGTGCCGCCTTCCCCCGTAATTCCGACCGCGGAGCGCCTACCCCGCCATCCCGCTAGCGGCCCGGGGCAGCCCCGCCCCGGGTGCGGCGCCGTGCTCGGCCGTTGGGAAGTGCGTCACGGCGGGAGCGCGCCTGCGTCGGGGCGGCGGATTCGAACGGCGGCACTGGGCCCATCACAGTGGCAGCGGATTGAGGAGGAGGAAGAGGAGGATGAGGCGCACGGTGTCCCGCGGCACGTTGAGGAAGGTCATAAAGAAGCACAAGCCTCAGCTGCGCCTGGCGGCTAACGCTGACTTGCTGGTGAGGCGGACCGGCTGAGGCCCCGGCGCTTCGTGGGGGCTCGAGAGTGGGATTCTACCCGCTCCGGAATGGTCGCAGTGTGGGGTCGTGGTGCTTTTGGCTGCGTCTGTTCCTGGTTGGAGCCCTGAGGTGTTTAATCCCCCGCGTGGCATGGGATGGCGGGGTGTGCGTGCTGGAACGGTGGGAGCTTTGAGAATAATGGGGTGTCAGGTGATTATGGACGGTGTTGGTGCAGTATCCTACAGGCAGAGAGGAAGTGGGTTTGGTGGGTAGGTGGGGAACTGATTAGTCCAAGCATACGGCTGGTAAGTAGTGATGCTGCTTTCTGCTGTTCTGCGTTGTAGGTTTTCCTCTAACAACGAGCTTAGGGACGGGTTATGTGTAAACACTGTGTCACTCCTCAACTACACACTGCTGTTCCGAGAGTTTGGTGTAGACAGAGTAAGAAATGGGGTCTGTTTTAGGTGGCTGTAACATACAGAAGTTTGTTCATGTAGAGTGGTGTTTGGTACTCAGCTGAATTGTGATGAATGAGTTGCTAAGTTGTCAGAGCATCATGAATCGGTGTTTGCCTGGGAGGGCGTCTCAAGTGATCTCAGTATAAAACTAAGCAGTGGAATGTCTTTTAGTCATCTAATCATAGTATCACTCATGTTGGAAAGGACCTTAAAGATCATCGAGTCCCACCACCACCTAACCATACTACCCTAACTAACAGCCCTCCTCTAAGTCCTGTCCCTGATCACAACATCCAAATGGTTTTTTAATACATCCAGGGAGTGACTCAACCAGCTCCCTGAGAGCCTCTTCCAAAGCTTAACAACCCTTCCTGTAAAGGAAAAAATAATGTTATGAGAATAAGTGTCGTGATCCTGTCTGTGGGTTAAAAGTATTCCCTGTAAAGGTGTAGGAGGTAACTGAGCCTTGCAGAGCAAGTCGGAAAAAACTGATTCACTACATCTTGACCTGCAGTAGCAGATGTCACAGGAAGGGCTTGTGTTGCTGGAATAATGCTCAGCTGTACAAAGGAGCTTGACCTTTGGAGAAACTGTGGTATCTGTAGGGGGAAAGAGGTATCTGTACATAAAAATATTTTTTGAATGATTTTAATTGCTGGAGTTAGTTCAACTGTAATACGTTTTTGTTTTTAGCTGTGTGTCACTCTGACAGCAATAATCCATATTGTATATATATGTATACAATATACATATACATACTGAATAAATATGTATATATACCAAATAAAATATATCTATGTGTATAATTAGATTAACATGGTGCTTACATGACAGCATTTACATTTGAATGGAGACAGGATGTATTTTTCTAACTTGCCTGATAACAAAATGCATCTCTTCCTCTTGCTGTTGCTGTCTGTATGGTATTTTGTATACTAAAGACTTCACCTCTCTTGTGCTCAGAACCATCCAAAGCTCATTTAGTGGGATGCAGTAGAAACTAAACAAACTTGCACAACCATTAATGCATTCTTTGCTGCCATTGTTAACACGTGATCTGTGTTTCCTTGGCTACAAGGAAGTGTGGTTGTCTGAAAAGGGGTAAGTGGACATCCCTCCCAAATCTCAGCCATTGGTTCTTATCTTTTTCTCTACTGGCAGTAGTGTTTTGTGGGCCACAAATGCAGTCAGTAAACTGAATTGGCTGAAAGTAATGACCAACAACAATCTGACCTTGCTTAAAATATGACTGTGTGTGTATTCTTTCCAACACGAGGGATGAGATAGAACAAGTTTTCATGCAGTGGTGGAAGTTTACAGCGTATCTTCTGGTGATGTCAAATTAAATAGAAGGCTAATCTTTTTTATTTTACCCTTTTCTGAACAGGAATGTTCAGGGATGCTGACTATGCATGGTTGTCAACCAGACACGTGGCTAACAGCTCTTTCATTCTTATTTTTTTTCTATGAGTAAATAAACAAAACTCCAGCTGTGGTGATCTACCTTTTTTAAAAAAAACAAAGTTTACCTTCTGTAGTTAGAGAAGTAACATGTTTCGAGTGCGGGTGTTTTTTTAAGCTTCTCTCTGTTGTTCTCTATGAATCTTGTAAGATTGATTTGACTGCAGATTTCATGTACTAGTTGTTTTAACAAGACTGGACTATACATTTTGAACAAGCTGTTTGTGTCTTCTACAGGAAAATAGAGAGCTGACTATTGCATTTCCAGGGCTGTTTTCCTGAATGATCCCAGCTTTGTTTGAACTCATTGTGCTACTAAGCCAGTCTAGTGTGGAGGTTTTTCTATGTTACTTATTATTTTGTAATTGATTATTTTATCCAGACTAAGTGTTTATTTGTCTTGAGTAAACTAGTGGCATCTTCAATGATTAGCCTTTCAAACTTGTTAGGAGCAATTGTAATACAAACTTTTTTTGTTATATGCCAAGTTGAGTCTCTTTCCCCTTTAAGATCTCTTTTTGAACTTTAAAGCTTCCTCAGATCCTGTTTTCTGAGTAATAATGGCTTCCTCTGATTTACTGAAGGAATATGACAAAATATTTGAAGTGATAAAAATAGTGTTGAGGTTTCTCCAACATGCTTAGAAATCAGTTACTTCTCTTTTTGAAATTAATAGGTAATGAATGTTACCTACTCCTACCCAGTTGACTTAGATAAGCTGGGCAAGCTTTGTTCTAGCTTGAAATTACAGAAGAAAAGCAGAAACTCAGCTGCTTGTTTTATGCTAGAAATGCAGATTTGTACTTACATTAGAAAAAACTTGAGGTATTGCATTGGGTGACTGTTTTTGTCTTTGTTGTTGGCATAGAGTCATGAGTATCAAAGGCAAAATATTACCTAATAAATTGTTCTAAAGTTGTGTCATCAAAACAAAATGAAAGAGCTTGCCTTCATCAGTAGTTTGTTAGTCCTGGCTAACAGTGTCTCAGCATGAAGAAATGAATTATGGGAAATTTTTGTTCCCCCTTCTCCCCTAGGTTATGCCTAGGAATCTGAGCTCTATATTAATTAGTCCAATAATGAGATTTATGATGTTTGACACTTAGTGTCACTGCGGATTTTTTTTTTCCAGGGGTAGTTTCTTCATGAGGAACTTAAAACCAACTTTGATATTTTTCAAAGTGAACCTGCTTGGATGTCTGCTTTGTGTAGTAGATGCTTCCAAAGACAAAAATATAGATGTATCTATTGCAAAATATTATTCTTTTAGTTAGCAGACTTAGGAAAAAAATTGAATTTCTGTCATATGAGTATTAAAACATGTTACAACAGATTTTGTGCTCTGAATACACTGCCAAACTATTTCCTATCAACTCCAAATTGCAACTTGTTATTTGGTCTAGAAAGATATGGTGGCAGATCAGGAGTGTCACCTAATTCATGTACATAATCGTTATATTTCAATAATATTTTTTATCTGTATTCTATGTATTAAAATTAGTGTTTGGAGGTTTAATTGACAATAGGTGCTCTTGCCAGTTTTCAATGTTGGACTATTAAAATGCTTCATATAATGTCATTTTAATGCTAGGCGTTTGAATCGTAGGCTACACAAAGGTGTTTTTAAATGGTAATTTTTAATAATAACTTTTTGCATTTTTTTGGCTGCTGAAATTCTGATACTGAACAGAGCAGGATTATGTATCAAACAGGAATCATGTAGAAAGGTTAAATGATGAACTGGGAATAAATAGATGGAACCTCCTGACAATGATACAGTAGTTCTGCTAGAGAAATTCATGTCGATGCTCATTTGCACTGGAAAAAGTCCTTGAAATTGTTTATGGTGCATTTGGTGATAAGGCAGAGATGGATTTGCTGTACATTAATAGTCTGTCTGAGTTAGTCTGTGGAAGCTGATGAGATCTTCTAGTAAGCAAAAAGACTTCTCATTCTCCAAGTGATATAATGGTTTACAGTCTATTACAAAACAAACAAACAAAAAACAGATAATGTAAACCAAACTTTATTTCTGTTAGATTTCTCTACGACCTCTTCTAAAGCACTTTTTACAGTTTAACAAGAGTCTTGTATTAAGGAATCTCTTTAGTATCTATTACGACTTGAACAGAGTGATACTTTGTTTTCTGGAAAGCACCCTTCTGGAATTTGGAAGCAACCGAATACAGGAATTCTGTCTCAGACAGTGAACCTCTAACAAAGCAAATTGTGTAAAAGCAGTTTGAATCCTTCCTTATTTTTCTTTTTTTCTCTTCTTTTAAAGGTACATTTGAGCTTCTTGTTGTTTCTCCATCGGCTAGCAGAAGAAGCCAGGACGAATGCTTTTGAGAACAAAAGTAAAGTAATTAAACCTGAGCATGCTATAGCTGCAGCAAAGGTAATAAGGCATTTCCAGTATTTTCATTTCCTTTTCAATGTAAAATATATTACAATAGCATATACAAAAGTTTTGAGTGTTAATATGTTTTTAACTATAATCCAAAGCCTGTACAAATGCTGTCACTAAGGCATCAAATTAATTTGCCTAGTAAGTATAGTCCTATTTTTATGAAATTATTCCATGTTTAAACTCATACTGCATTATGTGAGTATGTCTGTGCTGAAGTCTGCTGACACATCTCTGGGCTGAAAGCTACGTGGCTGTGACAGCACAGTACTGGTAAATCAATAACTGCTCCATGTTAAAAGATTGTTTAGTCCATAGTTCCCTGCTGCTTTCACAGTGAACACCTTTATTCTGGATGAGTAGTAAGAGATCACAACTGTGGCTAGCAAAACTAAAACTTGTTACTGTTTGATATCATGGCTTTGGGAAAGGGAAGACGAATCTGAACTTTTTGGAACTGGAGCAAGTTCCAAAGTTGGAGGATCTTTATTTCAGATGAATATCAAATTAATATATTGACTGAAATAACAGAAATGAAGCAGTATGGAGCAAGTGGAGAAGAGTTCAAATCTGTGTCGTCAATTCTTACCTTAGTCTGAAAGATGTTTAAGGGGATTCTTGTAGCCTTGTGCTGATTACTATTTGAACAAACAAACTTTGCGTGATGTTCTTCCCTACATGGGAAGAACTAAGAGAAGATTAAGATATGAATTAATATATGGGTTCAGCATAAATATTTCTGTGTGAATATATGAGAAGAAGGAACTGGCTATGGTACAGAACTCTTAAGTTTTGTGTAGCTGTAGAATAAGGGAAAGATGAAGGGAGTATACAGTCTTCTTTCCTTAGAAAGAATTAGTGTATGCCTTGAGTTCTGTTGTATTCTGTAGTTCAGTTCACTTCACTTGGAGAGAGATGTCTGCTTTAGAATTATAGAATAGCTTTCTTTAGAAGGGACCTTAAAGACCACCCAGTTCCAGCTCCCTGCCATGGACAGGGACCCCACCCCTCAGATCAAGCTGCCCAGGGCTCCATCCAACCTGGCCCTGAATGCCTCCACGGATGGGGTATCTACAGCTTCTCTGGGCAACCTGTGCCAGTGCCTCACCACACTCTGAATAAAGAATTTCTTCCTAAAATCAAACCTAAATCTTCTTTGCCTGGATTTTCTGAAGGAACTTACTCTAATGTACTGAGTTACCCAACCACCTTCTGCTGCTGTGCAAACTAGAAGAGTAACACTCAGCGGCATCTGATATATTGGTCCTGTGGTTTCTGTTTATCTTCTGGTTTTCTTTCCTCTAGCAAAATGTTTAGTTTGATAGTTTCTATTACTATAGTAACAGAAATATATACAGAATGTATAGGGTAGCCAAGTTAATGTTGCAATTGTAATCCTTACCCATTTATAATTTCTTTTTAACTACAATCTTAATGTTATTTGAACATTTCTTGCTCCATTTATATATATTTTTTTAAGATGAGAAGAAAGGAAAAACTGCCTGTATTTTAATAATGTTAACACTTAAGTGGTCCCAACTGGGCTTTGAACTTCATTTTTCAACTTGAACTCCAAACCAAAAAATGTCCTTCCAAGGGTCTGGGCACTCTTAATATAGGAAGAAGTAAGGCATTGCAACCGAAAACTGACTGTTATAGCTGTATATTTCAGATCCTAGCTGTTTCTTTTTGTCTAGGCCTAATTGGATAAGAGCATCAAGGAATATAGTGAGGACTTGAGAGTGCTATTGATACTTCTTGGCATTCAACTTACTGAAAGATTTGACTTCTTTTTTTATTATTTTTAAAAAGTTCTTGGTTATGAGTTTTAATATTTTCTGATTTTCCATATTTATAAATGTTCTTCCTCTTTCCTATCATTTTCCATAGATTTCTACCTTTGGTCACTACTCTTGGAAATAAATTGCTTGGCTAGAAGCGCCACTGATCTGAATATCTTAGTATTGTTTTATATCTTCTTATTGCTTCCTGGATTGTAATGTAGACACAAGCAATTATACATATACTTTTCTCTTTTTGCAGGTTATTTTAAAGAAAAGCAGAGGCTAGAGGAAAAAAAAAAAAAAAAGAAATGCAGAGGCTATTAAACAGCAATGGAGTTTTCAGATGTTTTTCTGTGTTTTCTTACTTAACTGAGATCCCGTGAGCCACCTTTACATTTGTGAAAGCATTTAGTTTTATTTGTCAGTCTCCTGACTCTGAGTATCTTGCTTCTGCTTTTGAAAAATAAATACATGGACACACACTGTAATGTTTTCATACACTTGATAAATAATTTTAGAATGTATCACTTACAGAGAAAAATGATACAATATATTAGTGATAGTGTAATTTAAGACTTGCTGTACTTTATTTCTCCCATAATAATGAAGGGATCACTATACTGTACACATTCTTCAAGTGCGGTGTGTAATTTATCATCAAAAGTGTGTAACTTTTTAGGAGGAACAGCAATAAGGATGCAGTTTTCACTGATTCCATTATAGATTGTGCAATTCAGAGCAGATTCTAGATAAGCAAAATCTTGGCTTTCAAAATAAGTGCTGTAGAAGCTAGTGTGCTAAATATTTTGGCTTTGATCTGTTTACAGATGTCTACTTTGAAAAGTAGATTAATGCTTTTACATTGTGGAGTGAGAGTACATATTTTATATTTACAAATCATGCTCTGAACTGTTAAACTGGTCAATTGTTTGATGTGGTATATGGAACAAGTTGGTAACCTCTAATTCGGTTGCAGTGAACAGACATGTTGGAAGCAGGGAGAAATATCTGGCAAAGCTGATGTTTTGAAGTTGTCTTCACTGTTGTACAGGGTCTAAGTTGGCATGAAGCTTGATCTACTTCATTTACCACTTTTTGAACGTCATTCTAACTTGTCAGATGTCTGGAAATGAATGTTACATAAAATCTTGAATTAAAATCTGTGTTTTAAATACTTTGTTTAGTTAATCTTTTTATAAAGCTAGAGTTGAATCTACCTGTTTGAGCTGATAATACTGTTTTGTGGAATCTATAGTAGATAATATGCACAGTGAGCTATTTTCAAAATAAAGATTTTTTTTGTACTATTGTGTTGAATCGTTTGTTTGACACGTTATGGATATATTCTAGAAAACCAGCAAAAATTGTATTCTGTAAGAGTTTATTTTTTTGTAATCTAAGGAACCTGCATGATATCAGGACTTCAGATTTTGTATTGTCCATGAACTTCTTAATCCTGCACAATCTACAAGGCGTGCTTTTACATTGTGCAGAAAGAGAGGATGTCTGTTCTGCTTTGCTTAACTCATAGAGCTTGCTTTGGTCTGTTTCTTGATGGACTAGATTCCTTTCTAGATTAATTTTCTTTTCTTACTTCCTTGAAATCCACAAAGCAGGCAGAGAATATACACGTGTAACTAAATGATTTGAAGTACATTCTCAGCAATGGAGATGCCAGTTTGGGTATTCATATTTGTTTTTCCTAACTCCTGTGACTGAAGTTTAATTATAATGCTAGATTTTCTTTCTAGAACTGTTTTTCTCTCATTTTTCTGGAAGTATTTTAACTGCACACCTTTTATGACTACATACCTTTACTCCTTGGAGAGATCTGAGTTCTACGTTCTGCTTCTTTTGAATCTTGTTTTGGTAGCCAGTTGAACTTTCATCTTTTTTGATGTGCAGATGATAAAGATTCACTGAGGGTTTAGTTATTCTCAAGCAGTACGTGGATGGTCAGCTCTCATTCTCAAGCAGTAAATGGATGGTCATCTACTACTGGTGAAGGGGGACAAGGGTTAAAACCAGGCATTCATGTGTGGGTTTTTAATTTTGTTTTAATATTTTATTCTTTTCTTTGTGCTGTATTCACAGCTAAGAAGGTGTTGTTTTGTTTTTCCTTTTTATAGGAAAGGGACATTTTTTCTATAAGCCCTGAGAAGTCCATGTCAGAATGTGTCAAAACTAGATTGCCACTGTTTTGCAAACATTTTATGATAGCTGAAGCAGACTTATTCAGGTTTCTCTCTTAAATGTGTATTGAAAATTAAGGTGTATTTCTGGATATATAACCGAAAAGCTATTAGGCCTTTCTTGAATATTCCCTATAAGTTTAATTACTTATATATGGCAGATCTTCTATGCCCCTTCATCTGTACTCATAGAGTCCCTTCTCTACCCTGTGCTCCTCCTGTTCTGAATATGAACTCATCACAGCAATATTGCCTAAATACCCACAAGCGCTTCCAATTATAGCCTGGGAGGAAATACTAAGGTAATTTGCTTGGCCAGTGAGTCTGAAAAGATGTAGCTTTCGAAAGCATTTTTTAAAAACTAGATTTGCGGTAGAGGCCTAATGATGTTGGTTTTGAATATATTTATTTGATTTTCTGTGTGGCTTCTCTAGAGGAAGACAGGAAGGATTATTGAGAGAAGAGCCATGCTAATGCACACATAGGGCCTCTTCTACTTGTTGGTTTTCATGAAACCTTCAGAAATGTAGATTGAGTTTTCTCTATTGACTTTCCTTTGGTTGCAAAGGTAGGATTCAAGAGATTTTGGGAAGGAGAAATAATATATTCAGGCAACAGTTGTGAGTCTTCGTTTCCTCAGGAAGGCAGCGTAGAAGACTTACAAAGTTAAAGGTATACTGAGAAGTTACTCAGTCTTCCCATTCTCTCATTCTCTTTACAGCTTTCTCAGGTGTTCTGTTTCAGGTTCTCCACACCTTCACTATGACTGTCAACATAAAGGAAAAGCTGCAATAACAAAATGGAAGAATTTGACAAAAGTACTTCAAGTGGCCCTTGTCCTGTATTTCACATTACAGAGTAGCTGATGTTAGTTGCTTACCCAGTGGGTGCAAGTCAGTAAGGCACTGTGTGTAAGTCACCTAATTATTAGATTTAAAACTACAAAATACAGTTGTGAATAATGGTATGTCAGTGAAGGTTATCTCTACGGAGATGCCTAGCTGTTTAACTCCTAACGGAATCAGCCGCAATATGTGAGGCTCTGTGCTTTTGTGAATCAGGGCCCAAATATAATCACCTTTCTATCCAAAACTTTGCTGTTTTGAGTCAGCAAATTAACACAGGTGCTACAGAGGACATTTATGCCTTGGTGCTTTGTTCTTTCAAGTGGAGAATGTGTGTAATTATTAGAATAGTAAATTATAAAGTAATAAATATTTTCTGGCTATAATGATACAATGATGGGGATAAAAGCCTCAATACAGAAATATGTGTGCTGTAGTAGGAAAATTCTTTTTCTAGCCATAAGGTGGAGATAGAGCAAAAACTGACTTCTTCCCAGCATTAACTTCCTATTAAGAGAAAGCATTGTTTATTCTTATTTAAAAAAAAATACTTGTGATGTGTCCAGATTTATTTTTTAAAGGCCACAAAGCCTATATTGCTGACACGTGAAGGGCATTTACAATTAGCAATAAAATAAAAAATTATTTCTCTTCAAAAAATAGTATGCAGTTTATTCATGCTGAGAGGGTATATTTGTGAGGCTTCAATGGATTTTGAACATCTTTTTTGAAAACTCAATATTGCAGCATTAGAGTATTTTCTTACTTAGCTATAGATCTATAGTTATTTGTTCAACGTAGCTTCATATTTAGAAACTGGCATATAGTATCAGTAGTTTAATGCAGTATGTATTTATAGGACATTGCACAAGCAACTTTAAGTGCAGGCATATAACTAATATTGTTTGGACTGCAGATTCAGCTGGCATTCCATTACTCTTTTATTACCTTAGAGCAACTAATGATAGGGCATCATAGCTCCTAAATGCTTTGTTGTTGGCTTTTTTTTTTTAGATGACTTACAATTCTATATTTAGAAGATCTGACTGGTAGCTCAAATAAAAGTACTGATTACAGTAAAACAAAATTCCCTTTTCCACAGCTGTGAACTGTGTCAAGTTGAAGTCCTTCAAACTGTTTCAAAGTAGTGTGTATAATTGTTCAGTTTAATGTATATTAAATGTGTGTATTGAAGCATAATTTCCTTGATACAAATTAATGGTACTGTACTTATGATATAGGTGCTGTGCTGCCCTATATAGATGTGACAAAGTGTAACTGAAAAATTTCTGGCATGTTTGAGTAGTTTCTCATCTTGGGCAAGAAGATGCTGACAGCATTTATATTGTGCTAAAGATAAACTGTAACTTTGAAGATGTATGGTGTAAGCTCTTGGCTCTGTAGATTTTTGCTGGTTGAAATTCATTCATTTGCTGCTTGGTTATCCATGGTGAGGGCATGCCATTTTCTTTGTGGTCTGCACTCATCAAATTCACACAGGCTTTGGTATGTAGTATTTTCCTGTGTACCGGGATATTAGGGTTATCCTGACCAAACTGCTGAAAGACTTTTTTGGGTAACTAGATATTTATAAGATCAGATTTCTTAACGAGAGGGTCTTTTCTGTGAGGATGATTTCAGTGAATAGAAAACGGGCAAAGCATAGAAAAACATAGGTAAGACCACCTAGACAGCCTTAAAATTACTTCTGGTTTACAAAAGAAATGTAGACAACAGACTTACTATTGGGTAATTGCTGCTGTGATTGCAGTGGTTCAGGAGAACCAGGAGCACTTCCTACAGGACTGACTTGCTCTTAGCCACCTTATGTTTACATAGGTCAAGCTCTTTCAATTGCTGTAGAAACAGACTCCTGTTTTCTTTCAGAAGTGTGTAGAAAGCACAGAAGTATATGTGTTTTGGCAATTGAACGTCTCCTGAATAAGAAAATCATAAAGGGTGAACACTTCCAAATAAATATAATGAAGAAGAGGGCTGAATTATTTAGATTGAATTCCTTGTATCAGGTTTAAATTGGTCCAACTGTCTTTGTATTAATCTCTAAAATTGATGGCCTAATGTGTATTTTTTTTTCATTTGTTTAACTTCACCAGGTAAGTACACACTGATATTAGGTTATATAACTGAAATCAATTTTAATGAGATTTCAGCGAGTTTTATAAATAAACCAGATGAAGGAAAACATTTATATAAAGTGTAAGCCAGTTTTTAAAATTCTATTGCATAATAGAAACTGAAACTGCACACAGAAGCCTCTGGTCCCAGATGTTTGAGGGTACTCAGAGTAAAAGTTGAACTTCACATGCTGATGATGGGTTGTTTAAACACACCTACATTCTTTATTCCTTAGCTTTCCCTCTTCCGAGAAAACTGTGTGTGTGTACAATGCTATTTCCAAAATATGTGAGTTATTTAAATATTATTAATTTCTGAAAGTTGGATAGCAATTGAAAAAAGACTAATTTAGGAAAGAAAAGAGTGGTAAGGGAAAGGGAATGGTGGTGCACAGCATAGTGATTGCCTGGCTGACCTTAACTGTGCTTTGTAGCTTCCAATATCTCTTTTTTCTTAGATTGTTTTTCAAGTTGAAATTTAACTGTGGATTCCCAGATTTTCCAAATATAAAGGGTTTGGGGAAGGAGGGCAGTGGCTTGCATGTCATCTAAGTAACAGTGTTCTTTTAAAACTTTTCCCAATAAAGTTAGTTCAACCTTAACTTCAAACTCCCAATAAAGTTAAGTTCAACCTTTAACTAAGCTTTTCTGGTATACAGGATACCTTCCTAAATTGTCAGCAGAATTTCACAGGGTAATACTTTTTGACAGTGCTTTTCCTGTTGCCTTCTCTGAAAGATTTGCCCAAAAAATCATTTAAATAAACCTTGAAAATTCAGTCAAAAGTGGGCAAAAGAGCTTTATCTTTCTTGTTGTAAGAGCTCTACAGGAAACTTGTCCATAATCAGTAAAATTCTACAAAGTACATGATAGTAACTAAAAATCAACTTATGTGCTTTTCAGAAATGCACCTTGATTATATTTTCTTTGTTTCCTTTTCTTGATGAGACTGGAGAACATAATGGTGTTTTATTTTAGGGCAGCAACAACTTTTAAAACTACGCTTTTTCTAAATTAATAAACTGTCAATTTTTTGTTTTGTTTTGGAGGCACCTTTGTGTTATTTATCTGGATCTGGACCATAATGCACCTATTGCTTATAACCGTATAGGTGTTTGTCATAGATTAGTGTATTATATAAGTGGCTGTGGAAACGGCTGCTTGTGGGTGTTTTTTGTTCTGTTTTCTTTATTGTGGGTGTGTGTGTTTGGTTTTGTTCCTTTTTCTTTTGGAGAAAGGGAAATTTTCTTACGATGCTTAGCTTGATGAGCAAGCATTGTAGTTAGTACAAATCCTTCGGCAGTCTGTTGGCTTTGAAATGTGTACTGATCTCTAGAGAATTTAAGACAAGAACTTCAAAGGAGCTATCAACAACCAGGTGAAACATTCTTTTGCACTCTGACTGAAGTTTATAAAATGAGAAGAGGTGGAACAGTTCACTAGGTACGGAAAAGACTAGTCTAACCCTATCACCAGTATTGTTTGGAATATATATAATGCCTTGTAGATGAATGATCCAAAACTAGATTGGATCCAGAAAATACCTGTGCAGGAGAAAGCACTGATCTTCCAGAGTATAACACTTTCCCAGGTCACAGCTGTCATAGCTCTGAGGCTTGTGCTCTCCTGCTAGATACATTATATTGTGTAAGGAGTTGCTTTGGGCAAATATCCAGGTCTTAGTAGAAGCACTACTCTATCCATAGCATCCTGGGGGAAATGCTTTGGAAATCAGCACTGGAGTGGCCTTGGTGCCTTTCCACATGATTTTATAACAGGTCTACCCTAGAGCAATTTCCAGTTTTCTTTTCCTAACCTTTTCTGTATTTTTTTTTAATGGACATTAATATAGAATATTTTAATTTATTTCACATGATCGTAGAAGGGCTTAGGTTGAAGGGGATCCAAGGATTGACAAGTCCCAATTATTGATTTAGTTTCTTAAGCTGTGAGTAACACCCAAACATAAGAGCCAGTAGCCCTAGCTCAAACTTACTGAAATATCATCATTTATGTATCTCTTTTCACTTCAATATTTCTCTGTATATGTAGCATAGACAAAAATATTGTTAGTTTGTGAATATAGGACCAAGTGTTTAATGGCACTGTTGACTGCAGCTTTTGAAGATGAGTCTCAGCCATGTATGGAATAGCTTATTGGCTTAAGAAAGCATTGCTTGTACTGTGATTTTGTACCCACGAACACAAATTTTGTTTTTATAACTCACACTACCATGCCTTATGTTGTACTTCTCTTATTTGCTACACAGCTAGCTGGCAATGCAGCTGTAGCCAAGAGCTGGAAGAATAGGCAATACTAATAACAGAGGATGAATGCAAGCACAGCAGTTTTACTTTGGCATATTACTTTCATGAACCTAGCATGTTATGCAAGGCTTTCCTGGAAATAAAAAGAAAACACCTTTCCAAATCATCTTTCTTTGGGTAGAATGGATGCTTAATTACACTTAACTTCTCCAAAACAAACGTTCACTTATTGACCTGAATTGTGCCTTGGATATTTCTGCTTATGTTCTTTTCCTACTTCTTGTTTGCTTACTTTTGTTCAAAAGGAAAGAGGATGGGGATGTGCTGGATACTACGTTATTCTAAGGAATGCTCTCCTAATGGCTGTTTGTTATGTGAAGTTACTGATGAAACAGAAGGCTTCATATATGTATAACTTTAAAATGATGTATTCAATATTTGGTGATTTACCAAGGATGCTTTATTTTGTCTCGCTACCTTTGGTTTGAAAGGTTTTGACTTCTGATCTCTGAAGACATTTTCTGCACATACTGGGTTTTATCTTCATAGCTTGTAAGAAATTTAGATTTATTTTTTATGTAAATTAAGAAACTTCAGATCTTATCCACAGTAAAATACTCCAGGTGAAACTTAGGCTACTTGTGGATATCTTTTACTCTCTGAAGAAGCCATCAATTTAAAACATCAAAGTGTTCTTCACTGGAGAACGGAGATGATTTTTTGTTAGTTTTTTCTGTTTTTCTAATTATAGACCTAGTGATTTTAAAATGATTTTTGTTCTATTTTGATTTATTAAGACAAACTATAGTTTTATCCCTAGTACCTTCTATTCCTCTCTTCTCAGCCCCCTGGTTTAAATACTAGAAGGAGAATAAGGAAAGGATGAGAGGGAGGGAGAGAGGAGAGCAAGGCTGAGGACACAATTTAAAGGACATCCCATGCTGGTTGTTTTTAACGCAGATTTTTCATTTCTTCCCTTGCAGTATTGCAGAGCATTAACACTGATACCTAAGTAACAACACCAGTGAGAGCTAGCTTTGGTAATGAAAACAGCGAATGAAGCAAATACTTCATGTTCCTTAGCAAACACAGATGGTTCTTCGGGAAAACAATTCACAAGATGAACCTTTGTTAGTGATGCTGTAGCTTTTGATTAGAAGTTGTGAAAATGTTTTTGTTTTGGTTTACTCTTAAAGTCTCTTTCTCTTTACTAGCTAAAAAAGAAGGAAGCATCAGTTATAACGTGAACAAGAGCCAAAAGAATTTGCTTTTATTTCTTTACTATGTTAATTATTGAATGGAATAAAATAAAACAAAAAAAAGCTAGTTATTCTTCATATTTTTCTCTGAGGAACATACAGTTGTTTAGAAGAAACTTTGTAAAATCAAAACTAAATATTTAAAACTATGTCACAACTTGGGATTTTAAAACTCCAACAATATTTTGTTGAAACAAAACAAAAAAAAAACAGACATGAAACTATTGTACAAACAGGCAAAATATTCTAAATAGTAGAGGAACACTTTTGTAATATGGAATTCTTTCAAGTTTTCTCTTTCAAAGTCCATGTGAAATTATAATGTTGTTAAGAAGCTTGCATATAATATTTTCAGACCTTTGTAAGTTAAATTCCTGTCTGCATCCTTCTTGAAAAGAAATGTGGACTATTTGAGACATAATTTGTGTAACAAAATATCTTTATTTCTGAGTTAATTTAATTTTTACATGCCTCTGTTACGCAGGAAGTATACTTCTAATAAAAGTCATGTGTTTAGAGCAGTAATTTTTGCATTCAACATAAATCATTTTCTAGCTGCTTGATGTGAACTCGACTTTTCCTGTAAATAAATTTCTTAGTAGTTAATGTATGAATCACATCTTAGTGTATCAGTACCAGTGTGTTACCAGTCATTACACTGGAAAAAAAAATCTTCAGGGGTTCATATTAAATTTTGAGCAAAACTGTAACTGCACTTTTAATTAAAAGATATACTCTCAATCCTTTTTCACCTAGGGTTTCTTACAGCATTCGGTGTCCCTACCCCTTAAAAAAATAAAATTATTTATATATAGACAGAGAGAGAGATCTGTTCTTTTAATTTCTGATTTAAACAGAGTCTAGCACCATATGAAATCCTTTGCTGACCTTTAGCAATGTCAGAACATGAAACAGAGGAGGAGGATATCCTATGGTGTATAGTACATTAAGGCAATTACCTCATCAGCATGAAAGGTCCATAACTAATCTATGCCAGATACATGTGAACAGTTGGAGGGGGACATTCTTAAGAATGTGAAGAAGCACATCACATTTTTTTTTATGAGAGTTGTTCAGCTCATAAGTGGATTAGTAGGCATGTGAATGTTTCTGAACTTCTGTGTCACACTTGTTGCCTGTTTCCAGTGTTTTTCATTCTTTCCCCTCCCCACTAATAATTTCAAAGCTGGGCTTATGAAGGACATAATCAAACTGTACTTCTCGTGGAAAATTAAACTGGGGTTGAGGGTTTTCCTCATATTTTCCTTAAGATAAGAAGCAAGATTCTCCTTACCTTTTTAAGTGTGAAAATTCAATGATGGAAACACTGTGGAGAATAAAAGATGAAGAAGGAAGCAGATTTATATTTTTTTTCCAATTCTCAAATTTCTATACCTGTTTAAAGTTGTACCTCTGCGCTATTTAGTGTATTCTTTCTCTAGTCTTACTTGAGCATGTGTGAAGCCAGTAGAGAAACTAATTACGATCATTCATGTTCCAGCTATAGGCAAATAAGATACAATTCTACTTATCCGTTGCACACAATCACATAATTACTGCTATTGTAAACTTCCATAACTTACAGCGTATGTTTTCACTTAATATATGCTTTTCTATGCAGGATCTTTTTTTTTTTTTTTTCCTGAGACAATTGCTTGTGGATAGATTTGAAATATTACCCCAAACCTCCAAATGCAATTCTCCAGACATAATGAACTCATGTGAATGAGTGAACCCAAGTTTTATTAGCCTTGTTCAAAACTTGCAAATAACATGTTTTTAAATCTTTGGGTTGAGAACTCTCTTGTAATTATTTTTTTTATTTTTGCTTTTGTTTGAAAGTACTCCTTTTTACTGGGAAGAAAAGGATCCAGCAATAGATCTGTGGGCAATTGGTAAAGATAGTTTCTATTATACTTATTAAGTCACAGTAATCTATTATTCAAAAGCATGCTAGAATTATTGGCTTATATAGAAGAGTTGCTCCAAAAGTAATGCCTGTTTCGATATGTTGGACTGCAGAGGCAGATGTTGATGCTATGGCTTTCAAGGTTGAACCTTCCCACAAATATGCCATTAGATTTTGTTGCTGTGTGACAAGCGGCAGCAGAGGGGCAGTCTGACAGAATGGTTTCTGATGTGGAAATGTGTATGAAGTAAAGGTGTGGAGTGGAGTTCCTCCATGTGGGAAAAAAACTGCACCCATTGACATTCATCACTGAAATTCTTGCTGAACATTTCTAGAGACCAAACAGAGGATGTGAGTGCAGTGAGGCAGTGGGTGGTGTGTTTCAGCAGTGGTGACTGCGACATAAAAGACAAGCCATGTCATGACCAAATTCTGTAGTGTCTCTGATATCATTAACCATCTCTTTTATTTATGTTTTTTTGTAGATAGCATATGTTTTTTTTTAAAATTTTCTTACTGCCTACAGTATTATACAACTTCTTTGAGCAGATAATTAATAAAATCTCCCTTGTTTACCATGAATTGGTGAATAATTTAGTTCCTTCAAGCTTGCCACTCAGAATTTTTTGTTGAATACTCTTAGTGAGTCTTGGTTTTGAGCTGACCGATGAGCTGCCTGTTTTTGCTGATTGACCTTTGAAATGTAACAGCCTGTAGTCCGCCGGTTAGATTGTGTGTCATGTTTCTTTGTCCTGACTGAATGAATAGATGTAATAATAGTTATCTGGAGGATTGCAGAAGGTGAATGTAACGTTTTCTGCAGTGTACCTAAAATTCTTATATCCATATTCCTGATGATCAACTTTGTTTTATTAACTTGGGGAAAAAAAAGCTGAAATACACTTAAAAAACAACGACAAAAACACAAGAAATATTTGGAGTTGATCAGTTCTAGCCGCAGAAGTATATAAGAAGTGTTATAAATAATACAGCAAATAATACAGCTTTACTGAAATTCAATTTTTTGTTTTTGTTGGAGTGAAATTCCACGCTTCTATAGAACATAAGTAGTAGATTTGACCAAGTTCATTGGGGAAAACTTCTCCCCTGAGGAAAAGTCCAGGAGGAACAATTGTAGTCTCCAGAGTAAGTGGTTCCAAGTATGAAAGCCCTTTGATCTGAAAAGAAGCCAAGTACTAAAAATTTGCAGACAATAACTTAACCATACTATGCCCTCTGTCATAATTTAGACAGGCTAGCTTCTTTCTCTGTTTATCTGTTTTGCAGTAGGATCCAAATCTTAGTTCAGCTGAGGTTAATAACAGAAGTTAGTAACATTTAAGACATCAGTATAAAAAAATGTAGAGTTGTGTATCTTGTCTCCAGTAAGAAGTACTATTCTCGTCACTGTCTTTAAGCATTACATTTTCTTAGGGGCTCAGTTGACTGGGCTTTGGAGTTACTGAAGGCAAAGTATTGAGTGAATGGGATAAGGAACTGTTTAGGTGAACTTCACAATATCCATCATTTTTATTTTAAATTTGACAACATCTTTTTTCTCTCCAGGGACGTTCTGTGCCAACTTTTCCCTATTTAGACTGATGTAAATATGAAGTCATCTGAAACAATGCATGCTGCTAAAAAGTGGGAGCAAGATTTTGCCCCACTGTATTTGCCTTTTGCATTTATTCTGAAGCACAATCTGTGGACTGCATTTATTTTTTCTGTGATACTGGATATTAACTAAGTAATGGCATCTGCACTACTGCTAAACCGAGGGTTTTGAGTACTAGACATCTACGCTAGCAGATATTTTTGGCGAGTATGCACCTTTACCACAAAGTTTTTGCTATTATGGGATTGTTTTAGTCATATGCTGAAACTCATTTTCTTAAATGCACTTTTAATTCTTTCTTTGTTTTGTTTTAAGAACACCACATGCTAATTCACCACATGATGTGTATGCACAGTCCAAATATCACAAAGTCCGTTCCAAAGTCCAGACATTTACCAGTCTCCCTCTCATAAAGCATATAATGGCAAAATCCTTATTCCAAATTCAAGTCAACCAGAACTTTGGAGTATCTTCAGAGTAAAATACTTTTCAGAACAGCTGCAGGAATCTTGATATATAACCCACAGTAGGGTGGACATAACCCTCTAATACTGAAAATATACTACATAATTTACACACGATGACAAGATAAACGTTTTTATAAGAATTTCTTCAAAAGAAGAAGGAGTAACAAAACAACTAAAAATAAACAGAAACACTTTCTTGTTCTATTAAACCCACATTGGGTACAGCCATGATGGCAGCCAACACCTTATTGGCACAGTGCCCTGCCAGTTGCTTTATCCCAAGTTTAGAGAGACATAAGACCCAACTTCTCGTTTGGAATTTTTCCAAACTTTTTGGGCGTTTGCCTTCCTAAAAGAAGCTGGGGGAAGGAAAACTTATAATTCTTCTCTTGTTTCCTGCTTGTTAATAAATTGAAAGTGACATAGTCTACAAACATACACTTGGGTGTTGTCTTTTTTTAGCTAATTTCCTCAAGAAGCATAAATCATCAGAAATTTAAGTATTAATAAATATTTTTATTACAATTATTTTTTCCAACTTCATACTTCTCTTATATAGAGGAAAATCAGAGCATTTTTAGACTGCTCACTGTGTTTTTGCTTAGCGTGAGCTATATAGAATATATATATATTTACTTGAGTTAATGTCGAGGTGAAAAAGGCTTTTGTAAAAAAATTATGATGTTATGTATGGCCAGGCTTGCAGTAGATTGCATCTACAGTTTGATGAAGATTTACTGTATAACCTTTCAAAACAGTTTGGTCTCAGAGTGTGTTAGAATGATAGATCTCAAGAAATTCTCAAGAGCAAGATATTTAGAAAACTGCTACTACCAAGATACGATGCTAAAGAGTTCTTCTAGAATATCATTTTAAAACCCATAAATATTGTAACTTATGTAGAAGAGAAGGAATGAATTTTTCATTCACATGCATCTACACAAGAATGCATATTCATATCCATACTCCTCAATGTACACTGCTAAGAAGATACGTCTATCCAGCCTGTCTGTCCTGGAAAGATGCAGCCTTAGATACCAGTCTCGTATTTTCATTTGTAGAATAGAGAGCTGAAAAATCCATCTGAACTGAACTAAGAGCGAAATAGGTATTTGAATGTGCGCTCTTAAGTCCCAATGGCCAGGCACTACTATGCGGTGCAACGTGAAAAGAATTTGGTGTTTCTCTAGTTCACTCTGGCCCTGGCACATCTCTCCACCAGCTAAAAAGAGTCAAATTTTCATCATGGGATATAATGACATCTGTGCTATTTCTTCTAACTTAACTATGTCTTAAGGGTCCCAGCACAGAGTGAGGTACAAACTGCTGTTACTGTAGTTACTGTTATCTGCTGAATGGCATTGTGAGTCCAAATGATATCCATAATATGGCAGATCACACCCAAGGCTGCTCTAACCTACTTCAGAAAGACAGTCTTCACAGGTCTTTTCTGCCTAATCTTTTCAGGTGAAGAAGCAGATTATGTCTTCTGCTCAGAATAGTCTTTCTTTGGCTTTTCTAAATTTTGGACCGTCCATTTGTGAGCAGAGGAGTGCTATTTCATGTTATTATTCCATATTATTTAGGAAATCTGGAGTGTGTCCTAGTGAGAATCATTACAAACTCAGTGGAAAGGATGACTGACTTTGCCCCAAATCCCTCACTTCAAACCTTTCATCTCTTGATATGAGTTAATTTTTTGAATACCAGAAGGTTTTAAACTCCTTCGTAGTAAGTTAAACATTTTTGTTTTGCCAAAATATGTTACTCGGATACGCTTTTGAATTGGATCATAATTAAAGCAAGATACTGTCTAGAGGGGAGGTGAGTCCCATTGAAATCTGTCTCTGATCCTTCCTCTGAGGAGCAGGACCTAATCGCGCTAACTTCAGGGATGCAAACTTTTTATTCTGAAGCCAAGAAAGGAAAAGCTAATTTGGTTTCAGTAAGAGGTGCTGGAAACTGTCTTGTGCTCAGTTACACACAGCTGAATTTTATTTTGAGGCCCCCCTCTTAAATATAATTCCATGCTCTCCTGGTTCTGTTTCATGATATATCCGGAATATTTGGAGAAGTCTTGAGATTCTGAAAGGATGAACTGAATAAAGCATTGCTTCTTTGTTTCCTACTAGACACATTTGTAGCAAATTATTGTACTGAACGCCTGAGGTTTCAGACCTATATTGAATGCTAAATTGATTAGATTATTAGGAACTACATTTTAAAAATGCATTTGGAGGGTCTTACTGTTAAGCATTTCATATTAACAACTGCTTGTCTAAATGTTCACGTTAAGTGTTTGGGTTTGGTTTTTTTACTTTCTGGAAACAAAGTGCTAAGAGTACTGTGTGAAGGAATATGGTGAGCTTGAGCTTGTCTACAAATATTAAGAGACTGCTTTGAAAAGTCAGTGCTTTCAAGCCTTCACTCCTAAAACAGAAGTGCCTAAGTCAGATTAGGATGTGTTAAGTCGGATTTTCCATAACACAGCAGTTTAAAGATGGGTCTAGACTCTGTTAAGTAAAATATGCATGGTATACTGAGAGGAAGTGATGACAGTATAGGCCTAGACACAGCAGAACATTAACTGCAATACTGTAAGCTATTCTTTCTTTAATGGTGTATGAATTTCGTTCAGCTTACTATAATTTTGAGACAATTTACCTTTCTTCTACATGCATGCTGAAGCTTATAGAATGAAGTCAGTTTTGAAGTTTTCATATATTGTCACTAATTTTGATCTAATCTAAATCTCTCTTTAAAAATCATACAATACTCTATTGCCAAACATACATTTTCTTAGGATATACTGTTCTTAAGATACATAAAGGAAGGTTTTTCACAGCATTGACCCAAGTTACTCTCATTTGTTTTCTATTTCATTCTAAGTAGACTAATAGATTTGTTGACCGAGAGTTTTCAAATTTAAATTAACAGTCCAATGGAGCTGAGTAAATATGGGTTGTTTTGTTTGTTTTTTTTTTGCTAAAACAAAACAAAACAAAAACAAAACCAAACCAAACCAAACCAAAACAAAACAAAAAAACAAACAAATGCTGCAAAGCCATAAAATTATTGTAGTTCCTTGGCATATTATTTTCATTTTCATCTCTTTTTTCTCTGTAGAGGAAGGAGATAATCACGAAACAAAATGCTTTGCAAAAGTATTTTGATGAAATTCAACATTAAAATCATACATTTTCTCATGTAGTTTCTTTCATTTTCTTTCTCTCCCTTCTCCTGAAGATATTCAGAGGATTGGTAGCAGGATATTCTTAGTGGTGAGACCAAGCTCTGGATCTTGCTTTATTAAAAAAAACTCAGTTTTAGGGCTCTGCTAGAATTACTGAAAGCTTTTAATCAGAACTAGATATTGAGATGGATATCAAGACAGAAGAGATTAGTTTAGTGTATAAACCTTGGTAAAAGTTTTCTTGTTGTGCTTTAATTAAGTTTGCTGTGTCTGCTTTGACTTCTGTGGGCCACTGGAATGCACAAAAAAATAAACAAAAAATCTAGTACTGAATCTCATCAGACTTACACAAAAGCCCCATTAGGTGGCACAGATTTTGATCACAGGCATTGAAGCAAAGCAATCCATCATCTATCATTCTTAAAACAAATTATTTGGGTTTCAAAGTATCAGTAAAAGTACTTATATTTGACATAGCAAAAGGATTTTCCGATGTTAGACTCCAGCAGCTTTGTGGGCTATTGTAAAGATTATGTAGACAGCTCATCATTTCCAGAGTCTACTAGACTTGTAATCTAGTAAAGCTGCAAAATCTTGTACCCATTTTGAGGTTTTCGTGACTACTGTAACTAAATGTATTATATATAGAAAGAATGTCTGAATTAAAAACATTGCTGGGGGCCAGTAGAAAATCCTGTAGTGTCCTTTTCTAAAGAATTTGTGTATATTTGCACTGTTTTTCAGTGAGCATACAAAAACAATGGATTATAAAATGTTGGATAATAACTATCAGTATAGATTTTTAATTCAGATGATTTTAACTTTCCCACCTCTGAAAAAACTTCCATAATCACACCAAAAGCAGTTTTCCTGAAATAAGAAGACCAGACTCTATCCTTCCAATGCAGTGTGTATATTTCTTCAGAGACAAGGGAAAGTTTGGGGTTATACATTAATCATTATCTTTCAATACAGAGCAAGCCCTTCGTGCCAAACAGGTGTAAGAAAATAATTGGGTCACTTGCACTCTGCAATCTTTATGATAGATAAATCTTCTCTCTGGAGAAGTATGTAGATGCTTTGTAATGGGAGAATGCTCGAAGAAATAGTTAAGGTTCAAAAACACATCCCAGGGACTGTTGGTATGGGAACCAGTAAGGAAAGATGAGAATTATTGTTCGACTTACAAGCAGTACTTTTAATGAAGAAACATACAGTAGAAGGGATTTTCCCAGTCCTGAGTCTTTCTGACAGGAGTTTAGGAGCAGGAAAGTACAACTGTTTCTTAATGAGAGAAGTTTTCTGTAAGTTCAGGTGAGGGAGGAACAGTTCTGCTTCAATTTTTGTCCAAAATGTAAAAAATATTGTTGATTCTCCCAAGGAATTTCCCCAGTAAATGGTGCTGAGCAGCCTGCTCTGGGTGTCCCTGCTTGAGCTGAAATTGGACCAGGTGGCCTCCAGAGGTCCCTGCCAACCTCAATCATCCCGTGATTCATTCCCTTGAAACAGATTTCATAAGAGGGTTGTTTCCCCTTTCCTTATTTTCTTTTGATTGAAATTCTGAGTTCTGTTTCATAAGAAAAGCAAGCACATCATAACTCTACTATGATGGGGGGATGACTTTCTTTAGTGGTTTTGAGCAGAAATTTCTTTCCTTTAAAATTTTCAGTCCAATTTTTCCAACCTCAAAGAGTCTGATAAATATGGTGTTAATCAACACCAAGATTTGTAGGGACTTGAAGGGACTTGACTGGTAGAGGAGTCTCCAAACATTTCTGTTCTAATGTTCAGTCTACCTTTCTGGAATTTCTGAGTAAAGTTCAGAAAGACTTTTTTTTTTTTTTTTTTTCAGCTAAATGTAACCCTTTAAATCAGACGATGCAGATTGCATTTAGGCCCTGTTGTGAAAGGGTAAGTATCTTATCTCCTGTTATACTCTGCTGAAAGTAAATCAGGAAAAAATATCAACTTCAACCATTTAAAACCAGTTGATCCTTTTCATCTGGAGTAAGTTTACCCTTAGAGGGACTACATAGTACAGCCCTTATAGTAATACCTCATTAAAAAACACGTATTGAATATCCACATTTTCAAAGAAGCATTTGAACTGATTGCAGAAATTCAGCTGCCCTTGCAAAGTCAGCATGTGAGGGAGGATCATGTCAATTAGCACAGACATAACAATGTGAGCCTTTTGGGTCAATTTAAGGAAACAACAAGAGTCATAGTAGCTGAGTGCACACCTAGTCAATGAGACCACATAATCATTTCAGCCTGATCATACTGTTTCATAGGCATCCTAGTATTTAAACTGCTTTTTTTTTGTTTTTCTTCACATTTTACTCACCTAGTTACAGCTCTCTTCAGACAAATAAAATGACAGAAGACAAACTAGTTCAAATAAGATCCAATTTTCTGTGCAGTAAAGAATAGTTAATGAATTATTTTTCAATCAAAGAAAAAGAAAAGAAACAAAAAAACCACACAAACACACAGAATGAGTTTTTAAAATGTTGCAAATCTTTCTATTTGAAATAGTCAAGATTTTTCTTTGGTGATCCACTGGAAATTACACTGCACCTGCTTACTTTATTTGAATTACGAATCTTCAGATTATGTGTAAAAAATAAAATAATTGAAATACTAATAAAAACAATGTTTGGTTTCTTCTAACCAGCCCTAGTAGTTCAGTTACATCAGTGACCAAAATAACCCCTGCTGCCCCACAAATGAGAAAGAATGGTAGAATATCTCAACTGATCTGCCTAAGTCTACACAGTGCAAGGATCAGACTTGTAGGGCTAGTGAAGAAACTGGAAATGAGCTGCTTTAGCTACCCCTGACACCCAGTGCTACTAGAATTCACATATTCCATGCACCATGCCACTACTTTATGACTTGTGACTAAAAAGCTTCTTGCAGTCATGATTCTGGAGGGAAAGCATGGTTCTTCCTGTGGCAGCATGCTTGCTTGTTCAGCACTACCGATCCTGAACTTTTTTTGTAGTTCATTATCCTTGATAGTGATGCTTTTCTCTCTGTTTTAACCAATAGTTTATTCCACGAAGAATAGTAAGTTAAAGATTTTTATTATCATTTCAGAACATTCTTAATCCCCACTGCTTGTTACTCTTCCTTTCCCTACCAGAGGCTTTCAAGTCCTATCTTATAGAACAACTGCACTAAAATGTTCATCTGGTACAGTACGGAGGCCAGCAATAAAAGGACGCAAAGGGGAGGTGCTGTTGGGTCTCTCCACCATCAGAGCCATTTCACATTTCTCCAGCAAGTGACTCACTTCAGCAGCTTTCTAGCTGCGTGTTCTGACCCATCTTTCCATCAGAAGAGGGGTGCCCAACAGGGACAGGGAGGTGATTGTCTCTCTCTACTCTGACCTTGTGAGACCCCATCTGGAGTACTGCACCCACATCTGGGGCCTCCAACACAGGAATGGTGTGGAGCTGTTGGAGAGGGTCCAGAGGAGGGCCATGAAGATAATCAGAGGGCTGGAGCACCTCCCCTACAAAGACAGAATGAGAAAGCTGGGCTTGTTCAACCTGGAGAAGAGAAGGCTATGAGCAGATGTCATTGCAGCTTTCCAGTATTTAAAAGGGGATTATAAAAATGAGGGAATCAACTTTTTACACGGGTGGATATTGATAGGACAAACGGGAATGGTTTTAATCTCAAAAAGGGAAGGTTAGGGGAAGTTCTTTACAGATGGAGGGGTGAGGTGCTGGAACAGGCTGCCCAGAGAGCCTGTGCATGCTCTGTCCCTGGAAGTGCTCAAGACCAGGTTGGATGGAGCCCTGTGCCACCTGGTATAGTAACAGATCTGGAGGTTGGTGGCCCTGCCTGTGGCAGGGGCGTTGGAACTTAGTGATCTTTGGGTTCCCGTCCAACTCAAGCCATTCTATGATTCTTTGATTTTGGGGGGCTCTGAGAACTTCGTTGTTTACTCTCTCAAACAGATAAATTATTGCTTGAAGTCTATCAATCCTCGTTTTTATATGTATACATTTTCTACTGACACTGACCAAAGGTAAGAAGTCAAGAATGAGACTGTGCTGGCCTTGAGATTTACACAGAAGAGATGAGATACCATGAAAATTGATTTTCTCTGTTCTCATATGTATCATGCTATGTTCATATCTAAGGACGAGAGGATAGTTTAATCTGATTTTCTATTTGTGTATTGACTTTGCTGATGTGAAAAAAATAAGGTTTTCCTGGTCCTGCCTTCAGGTCCACAATGGGAAGCTTTTCCCACTTGTCTGCCTACTCAGTGGCATCACTGATGATGATTTAATACAAAAACACACTATTAAAAGATGCAAAATTGTGCGTAGCTATCCTCTTCATTATTGTGCGTAGCTATCCTCTTCATTGTGTTCAGTTTTGTATCTTCAGAGAGAAAACTCCTTGGGGGGAGAGTAGGGAAAAGCAGCGCCTCTCAGCTTTATTACCAGAATTTTTTGCAGTGTAGCTGATCAAGCACAGGCATCCTTAAAACAAGTAGATTAAGTGCAGTCTGCTAGGTAAACATTCTGCAAACCTGAATTTTTGGGTCTGTCTCTGTTCAGTTCCTACAGTCAAATGATGTTACATAGATTTAAAATTAACACATAATAAAATTATCTCTGTTGTTGAAAGTTGTCAGATGGCTGTGAACAGGATGTACCCAGCATTACGTGGATGTCTCCTGCCAAAAAACATGTGTTTACACTCAAGGAGCATGCCAACTACAGATACCAGGGGACATGAAATTAATCTAAGAATTCTAAAAGGTCCTTAAAAAGAAAGGCAGGATGTTGAATTGTTCAGAGTGCCTGAGAACACTCTAAATAACAGATTTAATTGTAGCTGATTGAACTGATTTACGGGATGTGTAGGTGTATATGTGTGTGTGTATGTGTATATGCATATATGTATATATATATATTTGCTTCTAACTGAGTTTATAAAGCTGTATAAAGTGAGAAAACTTCAAAAAATGTTTTTATATCATGAAAATGTCCTGAACTTAAAAAAAAAGTAGACATTTTTACCTGTATATTTGTCAATGGTTTACAGGCTGGTTCGGCCTGGTTCTGTGATGACTGGGGCAGGGGACCCATGGACCCATGCCCTGGGGAAGGGGGAAAGGGAAAAGGGAAAAAGGGAAAGGGGATATGGCCCTAAAAAGAAAGCAGTGACAACGATCTGAGGAGGAAAGTTAATTTACTAAATAAGATAACCAGAATAACACAATATAATACAATATAATTGGAATTGAAGCAAATGAATAAAATGAGCTAGAGTGTCCGATAAACCGAAGGCCTTACGCTACTGCTGAAGGGAAGACAGCAGCGAGCACCCACTGCTGAGTCAATCCCAAAGGGAAGAGCCCATTTCGTGACGTGCAAACAGTTTTTATCTTTCCCTCAGAGTGGAAAATGGAAAAATGCAAAGCAACACAAAGTCCTCTGGGGTACATAGTTCTCTTCTGAGGCAGGTAGACCCGGAGATATCGATGATCCACAGAGCTGAAGCATTAGCTCTTTAACTCTCAATGCACTACATGATGTTATGATGTGGAATACCAATAATAGAAATCATAAAACCATGACAATATTCATCAGCTGTTATTTGAATGTGTGCTTTTGTCCTTCACTTAGTGAAATACTCTTTTTATTCCTAATTGTAACCAAAGGAAATGGTAATCTCTGAAAAATCGGTTTTGCTTTATGAGTAGAGAAAGGGACTTTTGGAATAGAGAAATAAAGGTCTTTGTCTCTTTTCACAATATAAGTGGACAAATATCATTAATTTCAGCAGTGTTCAGACTGCTTAACAGTCTAGATATCATACTGCACAGCCATTGTGTGAAAGAGTGAGATCAGAGTAAGTCTTAAGCTCACTGAAGTCTGCCAGTCTGCCTCTAGAGATATAATGTCTTTTTTCTTTTTTTTTTTTCCCCACCAGAAAATATAAGTGAAGGAAAAAATGGCATTATAACGCATCAAAATAAATATGTTGCTAACTTTTCAGTGTGGGGAGAGCTGATGACAAGAATGAGATATGAATACACAGGAAAGCAGTGCTTCGAGAAGTCAGAACATCCCTTTTATTACTTTTTTGATATGAATATTAAAGATAGAACAGTCATTTATTGATGTAGTATGGAAGGCCTAGAGAGAGTTGTTTTTTGCATTTCTAGCACAATTAGATGGTTACACCTTTTGTTCTTTTCCTGGACTTTGTGTCATGTAGGGCTCAGGCCCACCAAAGACATGGCCTTGAATCTCCTTTGCCAAAAGGAGAAAATTAACAAGATATTTCTCAAATCACTGTGAGGAAGTGGTCCTAAAATGCCATTATTAGTGAAACATTTTCAATTTTTGTGGTATGAATTGAGAAAGTGCTTCTGTTGAAGTGAGTAAATTGTCTCCAAGGCTATATGTATCTTATTATCCATTAATTCCCTCAACTGAAAACATAACTTCAATTAAAAAAAAAAAAAGTCACTCTCTTTGTCACATCAGCCAGCTCACTAATTGAAAGAGAGTCTTCTGTGAATTTTCACATCTTCAACCTGGTAGGGAATGGAATTTTAAAGGGTTTAAAATATTTACTTTAATAATATTAAAATGTTTTAAAACAACTTTTATTATGATTAAGAGGATATTGACTTTTCTCATGATTTCCTCATTCCAGCAATGTATTATTAATTAAAACACTGTGTTCCACAGGCTTAACTTTCATTTCCCACTTCCCTCTGCCCTTTAATTTTCAGTTGGCCATGAGTTTTATATATTCAAACATGAAAAAACAGTTTATCCTCATTCTTGCCATGACAAGCAACCAGCTTTATCCCAAAGGGGAATAAGGATATTTTAAAATAACTGTTCAATGTGGGTAGCACCAAAATGATTATTAAAAAAGATGCTTGAATTGTAATGATGACAATACACGTAAAGATAAGGAAAAGATTGCGACACTAAGAATTATGAACTTCTGGATTGTCTTGGGAGGTTGTGAAGTTTTCATGGAATTAGAAATTTTATGGGACTGGTTAGGTTTTCTGTAAGGAAGACATAAGTAAAAAGCTGATCTTGTCATAGGACAAGGAATAATCTAGGTTTTTGAATGAGTTTAGGGACCTAAATTTCTTTACTGACTAGAGAGCAACATGCTGACTGAGTAAGCTGTCCAAAGCCAAATGATATGAATGATGTAGGACTAGCACTTAAATTCTGTTTCTACAGTGTCATTAAATTTCAAGCACATTTGCTGAATGCAAAGCTCACTTCTCATTCATGTCTAGGGGCTGATGAACACACTATATTATTAATAACCTTTTATTTCTGCCATTTAATCAATTCATTTCCAGTTCAGGTGCCAAAAATTTGTGCCAAATAACCAGAAGTTCCAGCTCTGGAGTCTACAAAGCCTGTGTGGGCTTTTATGAAAGGATTTTTTTTATTTTTTTCTTCAAATTTCCCAAGCTTTAAAAGAAACAAATGCAAATAAAAAATAAAAGAAAGAGAGAGAGACCAACCTACCACTCAATCAAATAACCTTTCCCTTCCTTCCCTCCCCCCAAAAAAAATGTATAAGATTGTAAAGGTGAACTAGGTGAACTATCATAAAACAATGACATAAAATCTTCCTGTGGAGCTCCAGTTTTCTGTGGTTTATGATAATCTTCATTTACCTGAGTACATGGTAGAGTTTCCAGAAGTTGAGTCAATTCAGTACACTGAGTGGAGCTGCTCTGGAAATGAAACAGGCTTGAGCAATGACTAAAAGACTCAGGCTTTGCAGACAATGGAAGGGGCTGCAAAATCCAAAAGCACATTTGCATTGCCTACCTGCTGTTAAAAACAAAACAAAACAAAAACAAACAAACAAACAAACAAAAAAAAACAAAAAGAAAGATTCTATTTTTCATCTACTACAAAGGAATAAGTTGCTGGAAATTTCATTTATCTTCAGTCCCTAGTGTGTGATTACTATACATGCATGACTCCTTGTATATTCAGAAATCATAAGCTCTGATTTGAAGAAAACCTGAGCTCTCATGCATGTCTTTGAAATCACTGATATCTGTGCTCTCAACATATGAAGTGCTATGCCATGTTTAATGTATTGAAAAATATCATCTTAATTTTGGCACCAAAAACGAATGGGTTTTCTTTGTTTCTCTGACTCAGTTGTATGAAAGGAAACAGGTAGTACAGTTATAAGTACCACAAAAAATCTCTTGACAAAGAAGAGTAGACTTTCAAATTTGGTGTCAAACAATAAATGCCCATTGCATACAGAAAATAACATTAGCTTATCTTGTCTTAAAAGCCACTATCCTCTAGAGGGGACTGTACACAGAAATCCATTCTCCGCTCTGTGAAAGAGCTTATGTCTTTCCTTTATCTAGCAGAATTTCAGAAAGCCTGATCAATCAGCAGATGTTTTTGAGAAGTGCAGTAACAAATGTGTAAGTACAGAAGAAGATGTAACTTCCATTCACCAACTCTCTTACACTTCACCTGAAAGACTGAAATATTGGTTTGAGTACTTACGTTTGCTCTGAATGTGAAGGCACTTGAAAATTAAGGAGTTTTTGAATTGCAAGTCACCTTAAAATTATCCTAAACTGACATCTGTTCAGGATTTTATCATTTCTATCCAGCCAAAAATTGTTGCCTAATAGTCCTTTGCAATAAATTTGCAGGGAGCACAAAAATTATTTTGCCTTTAACTATTTTAATTACTTTAATTGCGGCCTCCTGAAACCCCTGTGATAGTTGACTGCTTTGGTACTTCTGACAATCCAAAATTAGATTTTGAAATGAAGGTTTTGGTCTAGGAAATTATGCAAGTGTTTGCAAACAGTAATGCGGAGGGCAGCTTGCCCAGGGAAGGACATGTATTTTATACAGTGGTGTGGGAAACAAAGCCATAGGATTATGATGAGTAGTGCCCAGCAACATCTCCCAGACCACATGGTCTTTTTGATACTCCTTACTGAGAGCACAGACGACAGGCTCAGTAGTAAATGGCATTTATCTTCCCTACGAAAAGTCATGCTACAACTGCATGATCACTAATCTGAATTCACTCTCCTACTGTCTGGCTTATCTGGGCTGCCTACTTATGCTGACTAGAAACAAATATGTTGTTTTGTTTCTCTTTTTGTTTTGTGAAAATGTATTTATTCTTTTAATAACTTTTTTTGAGGGTTTTAGTTGGGTGAAAGACTTCTACTGTATCATTTTGTAAACAGGCAGACAAGCACACGTATTTATAAAAGCTTAATTTAAGTCCCTGTTTTCTTCTGCCATGTTCTGTTCTGAACCAGATTTCCTGTAACCATGGCAGCAATTGTGTAAGAGGTGGTGGTTATCACCAGTAGCACTGCCATCTTTTAGTTTTCAGAAACAGCCTTTTCTGTGAATCTTGGCTCCATTAGCTCCAAGAAAGCTGTATCTTGTCAAATTTCTTGGCTGATTCTCTTCTTGATGTGACCTCTCACTTCAAGAAGTGTCATTGACATTGAGTTCTAGTGCAAAGAGTACTATAAAGTTGTGGGATCATCACAATGTGACATCAAAGAGAGGCTCTTTCAAAACTGAGATTTTCTTAACTGATGAGTTAACAGGATGATAGACCAAAAATACACTGGGACAGATTTAGTTCCATATGCTGGCCTCTTTGTGCCTCAGGAATTCAGCTGTCTCTGGCCAAATGAAAATTTCCCAGTAGAAAGGAGTTTTTAGTAGATATTAAAAGGACATAACTCTGAATCTTACCAACCTATATAAAAATAATGCCATAGGCTGGAAGGGATGAGTTTGGAAGGCTACTGTGCTCCAGATAATTCCAGCTGGCAGATTGCTACCTTAAGGCCATTTTTATCTGGTGTAAGTGAGGCCAGCCTGAGTGCTGCTCTAATACACACTGAGTCTGTGGCCAGTGCTGGTGGAGAATCAGAGTCATAACCAGACCTTCCTGACTACTGTCCTACACCCACCAACTCTTGACTACTACAGAAGTGTTTTGCCTCAGTGGGTGTAGGAATTACATTCCAGAGAGTTGTAGCAGTTCTGCAGTGTAAGTGCAAAATTAGAGATCAGAAGTGGAGCTAAGTGGGGAAAATTTTCTTAGTCTTGCAAAAAGTATATAAATAAAAAGGCTATTTTCTAGCCTGAGAACAAACTGAAAAAGTTCATGATGAGTAAGAGAACAGAGAGTGTAGACTGCCCCAAGGATTATGACACTCAAATGAGATGAGTTTTTTGTCTGTCTTTTACCAAGAACTTGAATTAGATCTGCCACATGTATCTCTTCAGCAATTGTGAAATTAGTTTTGTCTCTCTTTCTTTGTCCACACCTGGAAAACTGTACAGCAAGTGAGAATCATTTCTTATTCACTAAAAAATGTTTGAATTTTATTATTTCTAAAAAAATCAGATTTAACTAAAGTAATATGTTGCAACGTGCGTGCAGAATAATTGACTAGCCACAGAAAATGCTTTACTAGCTCTTATTTGAAGGTCTGGTTTCTTTTCTAAGCTGTAGTTTTCCTACAAAATTGATTCTATTTCATCTATACGGAAGAGTGTAAAGATTTTTCTCTGAGAGATGCTGGTAATTTTTAAAATTTTGCAACGAATGGTGAAGCAATCAAGTTTATCTGTTGAATTAAGAAAGGACAAAATCTACAACTGTGCTGGAAAAAAAGGGAGGACCAAACTTCAGAAGTTTCTACTTTTTATTTAGATAACTGTAATATATACTGAAAGAAAAGTTTTCTAATCTCAGCTCTCTTCTATTCAAGGTGACTCAGCTCCCTCCTGCCTTTTCTGCCACTTTCCAGTGTGTCAGTGGAGTCTGTTTGGTTTAATTTGCTACTGTTTGAGTCATCAAGATAAATTCTTGTTCCCTTATTGTATGAAACAAGAACTTGACCCATTCTGACCAGTACTTTGTTACCTGCTTTAAAATCCCATAGTACTTTGATTTCTGTGTAAAGCACACTTTTTAGAGTGTACATAGCCTTGGCAATGAATGAAAATAAACATTTTTCACCCCAGGGCTGTAGAATCCAGCAGCATAGCAAGCATTACAAGTTACATGGATAGTAAGGTTGTTGGTGAACTGTGCTGGAGAGTTTCTACATCTATCAGCAAAGCAACTGGGCACCTTCTAAGAAAAGCTGTGATAAGAAGGGGCTAACTTCTCTCAACTGTAGTTCTTCAAAGGAAGGTATAAGGTATTACTCCCTTCCCCATATCATGAAGGACTCCCTGTTCCATTTAACCCAGGACTGAAGAACTGATACCATGCGTTCACACTTCAGCTACTTTTGAAAAGATCCATATGTTTTTATAACATGCTCATCACATACCCTAAGACTCCGTATTTCTCAACTCTCAGTGGAGTTTGCAGCAGTGGATTCCCACATCCATCAGAAATGAGGTAAAATTTATTGGGAGTTCTTTTTAGCAGATTGTGATTCAAACTCAAGTTCAGTGCAAGTTTTCTCTTTTGGACCTTTAAAGCTGGATAAATAACGAAAAGCAATAGTGCAAGGAATTATAGATGATTATATCACAGACCAACAATACATGTGAAATTGATATTTTAAGCTAAAATTTTGTCCTACATAGACCAATGTAGAAATACTTACGCAGAGTGAAAAGCCAGAACAAATTCTGGTTTCCCACAGAAATTTAATACTGTGCTTCATACTGCTGAGAAGCATCAGTTGAGACGATTACTTCATGAAAGGGCAACTGTGGTATTTATGAAGGAAAGTAAGTCTAGAATCTTCCATTTGGTAATTCTAAAAATGTTTGCTACATTAAAATTAGAGTCAGATCAGGACATTTTAGCACCTAGATAGGTCTTAAGTTTAAGTTTAGATGTCAGTACATGAGTTGTATTGACAGGTGAAAATTTAGTTGAATTTAATTGTCAGTATTTCCAAAATTCCCCCAGATCTGACAGTCTTCATAAGTCCTAATTCATGCTTAATTGGGGCATCTGTACTAGTAAATTAGACTGTGCTGAGAGTGTTCCTGGACATAACTCAGTAATCTATTAAACTGTTAAAAAGGTCCCTAGAATGGTTTTCACCTGGACCAGGTGGCACTATCCTAAACAAGTGCTGAATACTTTGAGGATTTTCAAAGGCTGAAGGTCATTCAAAGATCATAGACAATTTGACTGTAGCCAGCATGTTTTGGAAGAAGAGAATTTAGCAGTATGGAAGCAGACTGCTCCATGCCAGTTGGACCCAGCAAAGGAAAACAGTTCCCTGCTCATTTGATTTAGTAGTATGGATTTAGCCAGCATGTTTTCGATGTTTCCTGAAGAAGCTTAGTTTGTAGGTGTTGAGAAAACTAAACACTTCCCAAAATTGGGATCTTTAGAACACTGAGTTTTTGTTGACACTTTATTTACACAATGTTCCATTTTTCCCTTTCTTGCAAAAAATATTCCCGCTAGGTTATCTTGATGTGAAAGGCTGCCTCTTGACTTAGCTCCTACAGAAATGCTAGTGTGCATTCTCAACCTGTTACTATACAGGATAACCCTCAAACCAGCCTTTAGAGAAAGGCATTGGAAAGCTGAAGCTCAGACAGTCTTAATCAACTGTTTTGGAGCTGCATCACAATGCAGAGAAGAATTTGTTCCAAGTGAGAACATAAAGGCACATAGGCACAAATCTGACATGTATCATGGCAAAGAAAATTGCTTTGTCCTGGGAAGAAGCGCCAGGCGTTGCTTCCAAGACTGTTCCTGTATTTTTACTGTGAAGTAGGGCAGATGCTCAGATCTTATTATCCCTAACTCAAAACTTGAACGTGGGGGAGTTTGTTACCCAGATTAAACTTGTAGCTCTGGCTCTGAGTTTGACTTGCAGCCACGTCCACCTCTATTTTGCTAAAGAAAATGCTCCTTGGGAATGCGATAGTAAGAGGAGAGCAATACAATGTCAAATGTCAAAAAACTCCTAGTCATAGCCAGCACTACTTCTGTTCCAGGGTAGATCTGTTCTGCCTTGCATTATTTGCATTGCATTATTTGCAATAAGGATATGTAGTTCTGATGTCACCTGTAAATTGTTTACATCAACAGTACTTTCCTAATATTTATGCCTGAGAGTTCTACACCTTACCCTTGCTTTTATTTATTTTACTCAGAGTTGACTTTGTTTTCTTTATCTGTTGGTATAAGGTAGATGCTGAGAGTATATGTATTGGTTCTTTGACTACACACCACTATGGTTTTTTTTAGTGATCAGAAGCATCTAATAAGTTGAAAGCTCAAATGATAGATGTTCATGGCAGCACAAATTCATACACTAACAGATCCACACAATTCACTTTGGAATGATTTATGTTTAATTGTAATGTTGACATTTTGAGCAGAATTCTGATTTGTCCCATATAGCTAAAGCCTGGAAAGAAAGCAGCTTGAATGTGTTATTCTTTCCAGTAGAGTTTCAACTAATACAGCTTGCATATAAGCATATAAAAAAAACAAGTACAGAGAAATGAGATTGATTTGAAACTGTTTCTTTAAATAAAATTTTCCATGCTAGATGTACATCATGTGACACTCCTCACAACATGATAACCTAACATGTACTACCCATGTCTTTGAATTTGACCCAGATGAAGTTTGCAGCTTAGCTGCATCTGCAGGCCACAAGGATGGGCCAAAACAGACAATAAACATTTCTGGCTCCTTGGTCACTTGAATGACTTTGTATCATTTGACCTTTGGTTTGAATAGGAAAACATATTCTGAAATAGCATCTCCTGGATTTCTTCACCCAGAAATGACTGCAAATAGTAACAAATTCATCTATTCATTGTATCATCAAGGCTAAATTTAATAACTGTTTATTCTGTGTTTCCAAGAAAAAAAGATGTACAGTGACAGTCTCTGGGTCTAAAAATTATTTAGCTTTATAACCTTTTGATTTTTGTTTTAAGTTATCCTCTCAGATTTTGTTGTAGTCATAATTCAACTTTGTGTGTCAGTGATCAGCTGGGGAAGGATTTCTCTGCTGAGAGAAGTGCCTCAGTTTAAAAGGCAGTTCTTCACACATTTGCAGTTGGAGTCATATAGCAGGTGGTTACAAGTGTGTGAAAATCTCTGGGAATGCAGTTTATACCTTACTCTTATCAGATGGAATGCAGAGGATGTGACAGTTATTGGGATAAAAAGAAAAAGAATGTCTCTAGGAGACATCTACTGAATGTAGCTTTGTTTGTTTGTTTGTTTGTTTTTGTGATGGTAGTCCACAGAGTACTTGAAAATGTCCTCTTCTGTAGAAAGAGTTTCTTTGGATTTCAATTGTGTACTAACTTAAAATGTTTTGTAGATGTGATTACACAAGTACTAGCCCTGAACAAGTAGAAAGCAAGGAAATTGGTGGTGGCCAAATACACTGCTGGTTTTAGAAGATCCCTTATTTACTTTTTAAACTACCCATGGGTAGTGCTAAGTGGGTCACCATCCTTGCTGGTGACAAGTAGGTTCAGACATAACTGTGTCCTGACCACAAATCAATAGTTGAACTACTTAGTGACCCAGCTCTCTCCATTGTCTGCTCTTTTCCTGCAAATGCCTCAGATCTACTTATCGATGGATGAAATGAAGACTTGCTTTCTGGACCTGCTCAATCTCTGACTAGATCCAAGTTACTGTAGGGATACTCCTTCTGATCAAGAGGCAAATGTGTTTACCCAGATTGCACTTCCTTTGCTGCACCCCTTTACCTATGCTTTACTGGATGTCTCTTCTATCCTGTCTTGTCAATTTCCTCCTCCATCTAAAGCCTTAGCAATCAGACAACAATGACAGAGTAGAAGAGTCTGTCCTCTTCTCTCTCTTGCCAGACGTGCATCGGATAACTAGAGGAAATCATGCTCCAGGCTGTCCAAAGCAGCTTCCCTGCAATCACTAGCAGAGCCTGAATTATGACTATTTGTAGAGTACTCCCCAAGTATTTTTTAAGAGTAAGATTCGCCTTCTTGGGTTTGTAGCTACTTAGTAGCTTTTAAGAGTTGGATCTTTTAGCCTATAGAAGACTCTGGAATCATTGCACATTGAAGATCTGCATTCATTTCTTATCAAATGTCTCACACCAAAAACTTCATCTTACATTCAGCAGGCACAGACCAAAGCCCTTCCACAACCAAAAATTTCCCAAAAGGGAACCCAGCCTAGTAGCAGTGAGAAAACATGGTGAAACTCAGGCAGGCAGGCACAACCTAAATTGGAGGGAATATTTCTTGTTATTTCAGTAGAACACATTCACATAAAGTTTTGTGCAAGTATTTATGCAAAAATTAACAGCATCTGTATAGCAACTGCTGAGTTATGGCCTGAACCACTGATTGAACAGCTGAAGAAAAGATCCGGTTAGCCCTGGAAGCACAGATGAAAGCAATTCACTTGTGTGACTGGAAGGGGTGAAGTCTGGCTCCACCCGTCTTACACATCATTTAACAGTTGACTGCCACTGAGGAAACATCTCTTGTTAGAGATCCTTTGTGGAATTCTTTTCTGCAAGCCTGGGTCCTTGGAGATGGGTGAGCTGCCTTCTTTTCTGAGACATCTTTCCATTGCATTATTTCCTCTGCTGTTACAACATCCTATATCAAGATTTTCTTTTCTCACTGTACACAGTAACATCATAGATAACCAAAAGTAAAATGCTTTGGTAAGAAACATGTCACTTTTGTTAATTAATAGAATTTTCATCATTAAGCATTAAAGAGATACTGTCAACAATATGCATTCAGTAGAGAAACAAATCACTTTTACCTCTGCAAGTCAGAGCAATATATGGGCCAATGTTTCCATAGAAAATGACTTATGAAGGTCTACCTACAGTAAGTTGGTGTATGATAACAAAATATGATAACAAAAAAAAAAAAAAAAAGCAGCACTGCATCAACTAGGCCTAGTCCTTTGGAGGCATTGTTAGGGAATTTACCTAGGCAGTAGCAGCTTGCTTTAGAATACATGGACAACAGGATCAAAGCAACCACAGAAGAAAATATCTGGCTGGATTTACAAGTCAGAAAATAAATCAGTTATGGACTCAGTTTATGGGGGGGAAGATAGTGCTTGAAAGCAAGAGGGCATGACGTGCAACCTTTGGAAATGATTGACTCTCCATACTCCTCAGCCAGCCTGCCAGTGCAGCTAGTTCTGCTCATACCTTAGCTGTGCCTGGAGGTTTCAACACAATCAATTGTTTATTCACCTACTCTTGTTTTAAGAACTGTCCTCCAGCCACGTACCTGCATAGTGGTGAATGTACTCATTGCTTTCTCTAGGAAGTGAACTTCCATTTCATGGATGCAGAATCCCAGAGTAGCAGAGGTGGGAATGGACCTCTGAGTCCATCTGGCCCAACTCTGGAAGGATCACCCAGAGTGGTGCACCCAGGGCTATGCCTCATTAGTTTTTGGAGATCTCTAAGGACAGAGGTTCCACAGCCTCTCTAGGTGACCTAATAGTAATTAACAACTGCTTTTTGAAGACTTGAAGCTAAACCTGGAGACTAAATTTACAGTGTGTTTTTGCTGTTATTACTAATTTAAAGGTTGTGGGGTTTTAGTGGCTTTTTTTTTTTTTTTTAGTCACACAAAGAAGTTCTCAATTGCTAGAAAAAGAGGTAATTAAGATCAGACATCTACTATCCTCTCATCATTACCTAATTAAAAGCCGTAATTGTTAATAAATAGATACAGTGCCCTGATCTTCCCTGTCCTCTGCACAGCAATGAGGCAACAAGCAGTTTTTGGTGCAAGGGTAGTCCCTCAGGGGTCATGCTTCCCAAGAGAAGGTGACAGTGTGGCAAGGTGGGCAGTGAGGGCCACAGCACTTTGTGGGGATTGTTTACATCTGAGCCATTACTGTAAAGTAAACCATTAGTTTTCCATACATATGTGTGTGGGGACTGTTAAGTCACTGATTCACCCGAAGGAAAAACCCAGTCAGCCCTAGGAGCACAGGTGAAGGCAATTCACCTGGGCAACCAGAAGGGGTGGCGTCTGGCTCCACACCTCTTAGACCCCATTTAAGGGCTGACTGCCACTGAGGAAGGATCTCCTGTTGGATATCCCTCCTTTTGGAGTTCTTTCCCTGCGAGCCTGGAACCTCAGAGATGGGTGAGCATTATTTCCCTTTTTTTTTTTGTAACATCTCCTTGTTTGCACTGGTCCTTTTGCCTTTACAATATGTATTTTAGGTGACTTCTTTTTTTCTGGCAAAGCTAATTTGAGTTAATTGTGGTTATAAGTTCTCACCTTTTCCACCACCTAACAAGCTTCTCTGGTGTAGGGTGAGTTAGTAAGATCCATGTGATTGGATTCACCAGCTCTTTGACTTTAGAGATTTTAGCTCTTGGGAAAGGCACTAGCTGCTGAAAGGAAACCAGGATCAGAAGGACATAAGAAATGCTTCAGTGTATGTCCTAGTATTGTCACTACAGCCCTTTCCTGCATCAAGTGGGAGATACCTCCAGTACTTTCAGTTTATCTTTTTGTTAAGGTTAAGAAAAAACAGGCCTACAAAAGCAGACATGGCTGACTTTTGCACTGAGGCACAACTGGCATACTTACATAAATTGCTGTGAAACTGTTTGAAGGCAGTGCATTTGCCAGTATCAATTTAGGCTAAATATGCTCTTATATATATTATAAATATATTATTTATTATTTGGTGAATGCATAATATTCCCACTCCTTAGCTTTGTTTATTTGAGCGTTGTTTATTTTGTGATTTAGTGGATATTATCAGTACTTACGGTGTTTTATTAGATAGAAACATTTTTTGTGTGTGTTTATACATCTAGTTTAGAAGGAAAGAAAAGTAAGATTGTTATTAAAATAACATTTTAAAATTATGTTTCCCAAAGGAAAATTAATTAAGGATCCTGGAAAATGTTTCAGTCCCTTTCTTGTACCATAATCTAATCCTGAAGGACACTCTTTGATTCCCTTCTATAATACTTTTTTTTTTTCCCTCTTGGTATTTTATTTTACTTATTCCCACAGCCAGCTTCAAATGACCTCAAGAACACAGGGCAGCTAAAAGATTGCTTAAACTTTTTAATACTTTTAATCCTTACTTGTTATAATTTGATTACTGAGACAGATTTTCTCTCTGGGCCTCATATTAAATCACTTTCAAGTTGAAACAAACCAGAAATCCTTTCAACTTAACAGAGCTTGTATTTAATATGAACTACTCTGAAGCAGAGGCAGTAGGATGTTGTATCATATGCCTCCTGTATTTTAACTGCAGGGAGAGCAAATTTCAATCAGTGTTACATGTGATCTTACCTTTACGGAGTATCTTTTTTTTGTTTCAAGAGCAAATGCGAGTACAGTTTTTGAGGTACGTGTATGTGCATGTGTGTGAATGTGTATGTCTGTAGACAGACATGTATAGATTTATAGGAATACATATATAATTGCTGATAATATGGTCTTGGAGTTGAAATATCTTGTTTATTGTAATAAGAATGTCCCTAAGAAGATTTTCTCTCATGAAACCCATTCTTAACCTCATAAGTTTTAACAAATTAAACCCAACCCCAACTTTTCTGCAACAGTTTATTCAATTAACTGCATAGCATCATCTAAAAGTGATTTCTTATTTTCTTAGGGAAAAGTTTACTGAAGGAATATTTGGAATTCAATAACAAATAGGCAGTCATATCCAGTGGCTACCTTACAATGGAAAGTTGGTGATTTTCCATCATATTTCTTTCTGAAGCTTTTGCAAGAAAATGCGAGAATGAGGGTTTTGCCATCTTGGCTTCCTGCACAGGCAAGCTTTCTTTAACTTTGTGACACTCAGAGGCAATGGACTCACCAGCTTCATGTCAAGTGCAAACCTTAGTCAAACCTACATTCAAAGGCTCAGGAAATAGGTATCTGTATGGGGGAAATCTAGTGAAAACTTAAGGGGGTTCATTTGCTGGAGCAGTCCCTGGGGCAAAGGAATTTCAAGAGCTGAAACAGGCAATAGCCTGTAGATAAATTATTTTCAGTGAGTTAGCATACATATGAAGATGAACTTTAACTGAGTGCCCCTGTCCCTTGCCACTTTCTGACTGCCTCTGTCACCACTCCTGTGCCATACTGGGTGCATAGCAAACCTGCAGCTTAGGCTCTCAGTGCTGAGGGCCGTGGAGGTTCATGTTATTGCCTCATCTATTGAGAAACTAGTTTTAAAGAACCCTGAGTGCAAAGTGAAAGCTTTACATTTACAATCAACTCTCTGGAAGCTGGATCTCCCCCTGGGGCAGAGAACACCAATACCAAAGACTTGCGCTGCAGGGATGTTCAGGAGGGTGATGCAGAAGCATCACAGGAGCGTGTTCTCCTGGTCCTCTGACCTCATGCTGCTGCTGGCAAGGCTTACTCTGCCTCTGAAGGCCAACTATAATGGAGCACTACATTACAGTAGAGACCTACTTGAGCTATTCTCATAACTGTGTCCAGAATTGAGGCCATATTTGTTAGTGATGTCTACAGCTGCAGGAGAAATATAAATCCCTGCATCCCTATACTCTCATCTTGGCAGAAGGAACACCCTTTCACCTTTAAAATACATTACAAGAAATGGGCTCAGATTAAATCCCTCGATTCAAAACCACTCAGCTCTCAGAATGATCGAATCCAGACTCAGTCTTTGCTGGTTGGGCCCCTCGCTGATGTCTCTACATCACTTATAAACACACACAGGTGCTCTGTCAAAGTAGAGGTATTCTTAGGTCTGTTAACAAAAATGCTAATATACCTTCTACAGTATTTCCATCCATGCATGAGTTCTATCAACATAACAATACCTAGAAAAACTCCTTCTTAAATGTTAGCTACGTGTTTCTTTAGTTTTTGTTACTTAAAAACAAGCAGACTACTCCCTTTGAAATTGTCACTGTAAGATTTGTTTCTAGGCCAGAAGATTTTATACCAAATTCCTCTGCAGACTAAAATGTGGAAGAGAGGAATTGTAATGAAAGCCATGACCAACTGTTAAGTTTAATGGTGTTGGTAGTGTTCATTTACCTGCTGGGCTTGAGCTAAGAAAAAGTGAAAGAATTAGTGATTGTGAACTGTAGATAGACTCAGCACTTATGATTGATTTATGCAGTTCCTTCCTGGGCACAGGAAGCATGATGTCAGCTTACTGGACTCAATATTTCACATTAAATCAAAGAAAAACTAACTTTCTAAATACTTCAAATATAGTGAAATTACTTGTATTTTTTTCTGTTCACTGGGAATATAAGATCCCTGGCTGTGTGAAGCCAGTGTACTTTCATTTGAGATACTAAAATTTAATTGGAGGCTTTCTTTATTCATTGCATTGGTTCTTCTGCCCCTTCCAATGAGCAAGGTGAGAGTTTCCATGTGGCTTCCTCCTGCAGTCCTTTTGCCCAGAATGGAGGAAGGACAGGAAGCAAGGCTGTGAGAAGCAGGATCGCAGCTGGCATATTGCAGTAGTGTCAGGGCATGTCTGAATCTAGTCAGAAAGAACTCATCATTGGTTCTCAGGCACTTGTTTCTGGGATCCTGGCTGCCATTTCTCGGTCTGAGTTAAGGATACTGTTTTTGGAAGTCTAAATTCTTATTTACGTCTGACAAATATCACCTGAAATAATATCAGTCCCCTGGAGCATCATCAAGAACAATTTGATGTAAATGTGATATGCTGTTGGCAGCCATACTTTGAAATCTCTCAGTTATTTCATTCTTAAAAATTTCACGGGTGCTATTGTATGGGTTTGGAGACCTTCTTTTCTACAGAATTTGAGAAGTAAGCATTTTATTGTCTCTATTGAGAAAATGGGTAAATTCCTTAAGTCAGCAAGAAAGATTGATGGGTAGACATAGATTGTTGTTTTTGTGAGGTTATTATTCATTAGTTTTTTTAATAGATCCCCAGTAACTGGGGAAGAGAAAATCCTGCTGGATTATTAATTGCGTCTAGCTACCTTTAACTGCATGTACTAATCTGATACCACAGACTAATGCCTATAAATATTTTATCTCAGAGAATTGCTTTGAAAACAAATCCACATGGTATAAAGTGTAGCATGTTGCTGCTAACCTTTACCCTTTTACATGCTTTGTGATGAAATTATGAGCTTTTTGAGATGTACCAGTTATTCAGATATAAACTTCGCTTTCATTGACTTCTAATAACAATTTGTCTTCTGAGTAGACAAATGGAGTTTATGGGATAGATAAAGTAGCAGTTTTATTTCAAGTATGTGTTTTTATTAGACAGGACTAATAAAATCTTCTATGGGTTTTGTGTGTAGTTGTAGAAATATCTAAATGCCACCCAAAATTATGAACCAGAGGTGATCAGAGTTAAAAGGCTTCTCCAAAGGAAATTTGAAACCATGAGGTCTTTGTACACGTGATTTAAATTAATTTGAAATACTAGGTTCAGAGAGAGAGCACAAAGGACAGAGGAAGGGAGAGACTTCTGGACTTCTGTGGAAATGGCATACAGAGGGATGTCTAAAACCAGTAACTTCATAGCACTTTCTAGTATCCTTTGTATTAAATTAAGGAAGAACAGGAAATCATCTGAGAATTGTCTGATTTGGTTTAAAAATTTCTTTGCTTTCTCATATTGTTTGTTTTTCTCATATTTAAAACTAGCCTAGGTCTGTGTCTTAACACTGGATGCTATGTCGGGGGTCACTTTTCAGGCTTTTAACTTTTTTTTTTTTTTAGTCTGTGAAAATGCACAATGCTTTAATTCATCAGGAAACTCAGATCTTAAGCTTCTGGTGAAAATGGAAAAAAAATGCAGAAATCAAATTTTCACAGGGGGAGGAAAACACATTTTCTACATTCAAAAAGCAAAACGCCAGGGAGCTGACAGAGATGAAAACATTAAATGAAACTGAAACAAAAATTTACATAAATTAATGGAAACTGAAGGTTGCAGGTTTTCATCGCTCTAAGTTGTCCTGGAATTTCAGTGTTATCTTCTTTATGCAGAAAAATAAAGTACAGTTATAGAATCAACAGGGAAAGTTTTTAAAAACCTGGCATGAAAATCTATGTAGATACAGTGTGGCTGACAGAAAACATGCTGAGTTGGAGTTTGCTTTCAACATTTGTGTGGCTGCCAGAGTACTGTGCTCAGAGATATTTAGGCCAGAAGGGACATTAGATCATCTGGCCTGACCTTCTGTGTATCACAGGCCATTGCATGTTACCTAACTGCTCCTGTATTGAGTGCATCTAATCTGGTTTCAGCTGCCACCACTGCTTCTTGTTAAACGTGTCTTTACTAGCTTACAAAGAAAGTCTTTGTATTTTATTGTATTTTTTTCTTTCTTTCTTAGCCCTGATTTGAACTATATAAATTTTCATTCTTTTTTTTAAAGGTTTATCTCCTTATCCATTTTCTGTAAACATAATTTATAATGGCATCAAAACCACAGTACAAACACAGTATGACCCTGAAAAGAACATAGAAAAGAGCATACTGTGTCAGAATACAAACCGATCTCACCCAATGTCTTCCTTCCAACGGTGGCTGCAAGCAAATGCTCACAAAAGAGTAAGAATGGAACAATTGTATATTGTACTTTAACTGCCTATTGTTGCAGATTGCAACTAGTTTTGAGTCAGGAGATATTCTGAGCTGCTTGTGGTTTCCATCTTTGTTCTCAGCACATCTCAGTCTCTGAGTTCTGTCCTGATTCACCTTTGAAAAATAAGCTCCATGGATCTACTCTCTTTTATATTAAAAGTCACCATCTTTTGCTGAGGTTGAACCTGGCCCTTACTAGCTTCACTAGATGGTTCTCTGTAGGTGCACAGCAATCCTACTCCATTTCTGATTTTGGTCACAACACCCCTCCATGCTGCAGTTGACTACTATGCCATCCCCTTTATGGGATCTATGGTTACCTCTGTGATCAACGCTAAACATTTGCTGTTTCTACCATGCTCTTGAAACTCAAAACTGCAGGCAGCATTCAAGCTGTGGGCTCACCAGGACTTTATACAGCTGCGTAGCTATGCTTGTTCTCTAAGTCTTTCCTAATAGTTCCTGACATTCAGTTTGCTTCTCTGATTGCTATGAAGAATTTGTTTTCACAAAGCATAATCCCAGGATTTTTCTTCTGAATGGTAACTCTTAGCACAAAGCTCAGTATTTATACATGAAGTTGAGACTATTTTCCTGATATCACTTCTGTGTATCTCTATCAAATTTCTTCTGCTGCTTTCCCCTACTCTGTGGGGAATCTGAGTATGTGAGAACTATTGGTGATAGGTGGATGGTTGGACTGGGTGATTTTGTAGGTCTTTTCCTACTTCAGTGATTCTATGATTGCTTGCTCAGTCTCACAGGATCCTTCTGCATTATCTCAGCCTGATCATACAAATGCTTTCATACATGTTTCGCTTCACATACTGGACAGAGCCTTGTTGATGTGGTGGGAATGATGTTTATAGGCAGAGGTAAGGAATTCCAGAGAGCTGCACATGGCCAACTTGTTCTGTGGTTAGGAAAGCCATCATAGCCTAAAGAAGTTGCCAGGTTGTGATGCAACCCTTGATAGTAATTTAGCCCAAGCTGCCACTGAAAATGTCTGTATGGGTACATTTATTGTGCTGTGAGACCTATAGCAAATAGCATATTTGTATGTAATGGAGACCAAGCCAGGCCACTCACAATGTTGCATGTTAGGAGAATTAGAGACCATGGGTATAAGTTAAAATGAGAGGTTCAGCTAGGATACAGGGAGAAACTTTCCCTCTGTGCGACTGCCCTAGGCGGCCGTTCTGGCTGCATACTTGGGGTTTCCAACCTCAGCCAGTAGCAGCCCAGCCTGGTCTCAGCACTGAGTCTGCCACAGTATTAGTGTGTGGGCATCCTGGGAACCTGGCCAGGCTCAGCTGTCCTGGGATCCCAGGATCTCAAACATATACTGGTAAGTGCATGAGAATAGCATCATGAAATCCCACTAAATTACTTCTGTTTTGAAGTCACTATGCATCTGGTCCAGTTGGATGCATGGTGGACCAAAAAGCTTGTTCCTATAGGTACGTCTCTTTATTGATGTGCCCTGACTGACATTTAGCTTAATATTTGAAAAAGGGTATGTTTCAATTAACCCTTGTCAGCTTATGGGAGTTCTTCAATTTCCCTTCTCAGAAGTGGCCGACATGGGTAAAAATAATTCTGGACTTCAAACAGGTACAAGTTTGCTGAAAGACAGGTTTGTTTTTTTTTCATGCCTAAGATCATATTTTTGAAGTAAAGTAAGTAGTAAGATGTGATTGTGACCAATAGAAGTGTATGTGTATATAGAATATATGATAAAATTTCCTTTTCAACTAAATAGCTTTGAAAATAGTATCAGATGGAAAATGTAGAAACAGAAAGACAAACTGTCTGTCTGTAGAACATCTCATCTAGCTGCTCTCTGAGGCTATCTGGGACAATCCTAACCGACTTTACATTGATTAGAAAAGTCTGATGATTGCCTGAACTAGATGCAGCTTTCTTCTGTTCAGATTGTTGTATCTTTTAGAAATTCATCACTTCAGTTATTTGTGTCCCTGGGCTCCTCTCCCCAAGGTTTCTGGATCTGAGGGCAGAGGAAAGGAAGGCTATGGGTGTCCTCCATAACCACGTAGGAAAGTTCAAACACAATTCCCAGATCTAGATTTGAGAAAAAAGTTCATCATAAAATTTCATTTCCCTGAAATGGGCGCAAGCAATGAGTTATATTTGTCTATTTATTCTGTCACGAGTTTCCTCTCTGTGACATATGATACTCAATGTGTTACATCAGATCACTGTAATTTGAAGGGCATCATCCAGACTCCACTGCTCTCCTCACATCCATTGTCTCCCTTTTTGTAACAGACTCCTGGGAAAGAATACTGATGTTTTCTCTTAATTTCACAGTAGTTTAATACCAATTTTGAGCCATCTCTGATTGTTGGTCAGCTTTCTTATGACTGCTGTGTGTGCTTCACAGGATGAGAACAGTGCATCCAGATGGTAAAAGACTCAGGAACAGTTTTGTGTCTTTGATTCAGAGGCTGAATTTATTAGCTGGCAGTTTGTTAAGAGTTCATTCTAGGGAGATGTACAACTTTTTTTTCCCCAGATTTTAATTGAAAGATGTAAAAATCTCTGCCACAGACTTGGAAAAATCAAAACTTGCCTGGATTTTGATGTGTCCATTTATGTTAGACAAATCCACTTCTAATGAGCAGCTTGAGAAATTGTGTCCCTTCAGGTGCAGCTGGAACTGCAGATTATATTCACTTCAGCTGAGTTTGTGGATAGCTCAGCTCTTCTCAAGATGAAAGCTGGAGTTCTTCTATTTGGATGCAATAATTTTAAATGTGGCCTTAACTATATTGGAGTCTCAATTTTCCTACCTGAAAAAGCAGATAATTGCCCAACACATTGTTTGATACTTATTTTGAAGCTATGTTTAATTGTGGTTCTAGTGGCCTCACAGTCCTCTATTGAAGGTACTACTGAGACATAATAGTATTACTGAATGAGCTCTTCAGGTAAAAGCCATTAGGAAGTTTACAGCTCTCTAACAGTCATCATGAAAATCTGGAACTACTCCTTACCTTCACAGGAATCAAACCTGTGAGGGCAAAGATCTACTGCTAATAATAACCAAGGGGCAGGGGAAAGAAGCCAAGGCAGAAACATCTCAGCTGCATTATAACACCCTATGTCATGGACATTTTTGTCAACATGATTGAAGTTAGTGTCCTGGGTACTGACAAAAAAAAACTCTCCTTCTTCTTAAGGTGGGGAAGAAGAACTGAAGTGCTTATTTGGGTATGTTCATAGGTGAGGTGCCATCATCACAAACAATTGGTCTTTGCTTAGCTAGGTTGTGAAAAGTGGTGGTAAACAGAGAGAGAATATGAGACTTGTCTATGTGGAGTCAGGACCGTGTTTCACTGCTGTATGGCTCATGAGAATTTTTTTGTGGAGGTCCTATGGACCTGGAGTGGCAGGAGAACCTCCCTTCATTCAGCATTAGGTGCCCAGAAAGCACTGCAGGTACACGAACTTGAAAGCCAACACATGGAGGTGGACTGAGCAGCATTTCTTATTCCACTGGACATGGTTCTCCCTCCCCTTGTCAGTGCAACTGAAAAAAGGGGAAGGGAGAGGGGCAGAAACTACAGCTGGGATGGGCTGAACCCAGAATCTGGGTACTGAATTAAGACTACAACTGAAGTGAGATGGCTGTTATATTTGTTAGCAGTGATAGAAAATATTTATATGCTGTGCTTTTCCAGCATGGTGCTATACTTTTCCCCCCATCCAGTTTTTGTGGTCTTTTTCATATACAGATTCAAAGCTTATAGAGGAAGAAGCATTTATTCGCAAAAGTTGGTGTGCAGGCAGGTACCTGTTTTTCCTGTTATCCAAGTTCCTCTGGGGTAGAGACTGCTTTTGGGAAGCTGATTATTTTTAAGGGAACTTTTCAAAAGCTTGAACCTGGTATTTTATTGTTTCTCTTAGCAAGAGGGAAGCGGATTTAGGAGTAGTCTTGAGTCTATGTCCCGAATACTAAAAATGTTCATTGTGGTTAGTAAATCACAATTTGAATGATGAGATTTTAACCTGACTCCAGTTCTACTTGTTTCTGATGTACAAACTTAAGCAGACTGGTTTGTACTGTATATCAAAATGTAGTGGTTGCTTTCTAATTTGGCTATATCCCCATATCTGCAAAAATTTCACACATTTCTGAAGTTTCATAAAGCAGTTGCATACATATATTTTGGTTCACAAAAATCAGGCCTTAGGAACTATTAGGAAATAATGGTATCATATACTCAGATTGAAAATAAATACCTATCTCTGAATAAAGGAAAAGCAAGTTACCCATGTAGTTTTGGGCAATTATTGAAATCTTAGATTTATCTTTGAATTTTATTGTTGAGAATGTGTTCAGGAAAACAGATTTTTTTGCTGGAGCAGCAACGAAGTAAATTCACAGTAAACTTCAAATATTTCTTCTATGCAGTTTACATCATAAAAATATTTACATGCAAACCATTCAGAAGGAGAAAGGACATAATGAGAATTGTAACTTTGAACTTCAATTATGGTGAAATGAATAGTAAAATCATGCTTTGGTGTGATTAATGTGATTAACATATTCTAAAAAATAAGGATCTCTTCACTATCTTCAGATTATGAATAGAATAAAAGAGTGCACATGCAAGGAAAACAAAACTGTTTGAAAATGAAGTTTTCTGTGAAGGATGGAGAATTTGGCCGTTCCTCTGGAGTGGCTGAATATCCAGAAGGCAGCAGGCATAATTGATCCATTCATGTAAACTGGTCTAACCAGTCTGAAATAACACCTCACTGGGCTTGCACATGCATCTCTATAGTGGTACACATAATAAATTCAGTGCTTCCTGGATCACCTGTGATGCATAACCTTGCACGGAGTGTGTGCCCCATGTGGTTGTACTTCTGAGACTCTTGAGTCTGAGAACCTGAAAAATGCAAAGCCAGAAACTTTTTACACCAGTGTTTTTTTCCCATAGTGAAAACGCATAAACAAGATACTATCTCTTTCTTTAGGGGCTAAGACTTCTGTGGAACTTTTCATCATAACTTGATACACACCAATCCACTTTTTTTGCAGGTGAGCTCACATCGGTCTTTTCGGATTTCCTCCTGAGTAACTAAACCAAGCAAGGCTCTTATATTAGACTGTTGAGTTGCAGAGATCTGCATATCCGTCATCAGTTAATTTTTTCATCATTTATTCTCTTAATAAGCATAAGATATGCTGAAGCTGCTTTTCAGTTTTTGTTTGATTTAGCTTGTGCTTTACACAACTGGGAGCACTGCAGCTACTTTTTCTAGTTAAATATTGATACTGAACCATCAAACATGCTTTGCAGTAAAGAAACAAATGATTTCCATATGAATACAAAATCCCTAAACAAATGCGTCAAATATGTTGTCTCAACTATTTTTCTTCCAGCACTGAGAGAATACTGGCACGGAGTTAGTATACAGCATCTGGTTAGCTGAAAATGCATCAATATCTCTGAAGTTTTAAAACTTCTTATTTGAAAAGCAAGTCTTTCCCACAAGTTACAAAACAATCCATCTACAGTGTTTGACTGTGATTCTGATTCCCTAGACTTTTAGTATATTTGACTGTGAGTTTAGGGGAATTTGCACACAGAAGGTAGGAAACATTATCAGTGCTTTCAAAAATAGGTATTTTTGGACCTTGTTCTTTGGAAGTTATAATTTCTCTATTAAATATTGGTCAGGGATAGAGAAAAGGGTGTATGTTATTTGTGAAGTAGACTATTTACTTCATAAGCATTACTATTCTGAAAAAGTTTTTGGCTTTGGTGAAATTCCCACAGACTTCAGTTGGCCTTTATTTCACCCTAGGAAGTTAAGACTGAATCCCCAAAGGGGATCTGACTCTGTGTCCAAAATTTAGATCCTCAGGATCTCTCCTCAGCTGGTGACTAAACTCTCTAGGCACCTACATTTCAGTTGTTAAAATTCTCCATCTGACTATAAAATTCTCCAGCTGGATATTACCTGTGCCATGAGAGCCCTAAGCTGTTTGGTGCTTACTTTAGTCTTGCTCCTCAAAAGAACTGTTCATAAGAGCTGTCTGTACTGTCTTACCCAATACGCTCAGTCTGGTAGCAGCTTCAGGGAACAGCTGAAATTTGATAGACCGGACTGTGTGTATGAGGGGTAAAGGTCCTTTCTTCATATGTGGCTCCGGTTCCCTGTTGCCATTTCTCTTACATTCTAGAAATGTAGCACTAGCTTAGGTGTTGTAAGAGCGTGATTTTGTGTGGGCTGAGTGGAGAGAGGGCAGAGAAACAGAGGAAGAGAACTGTGGTGCTGGAAGGACACTTAGTCCTGCTGTATGTACTTTATTCAGGGAGGTTTAGTGTGAGATAATGTACTCTGTCCTCAAAGAAGGGACAGAAACCTTGGTCTGATTTTCTGATGAGTGCTTGCTAGGCTCCTGAATTACACTAATACCAGCTCTGTCTCTTGTGCCAAATTTATATTTAATTATTCCCTGAAAAGTGAATCAGCTTCCTGTCTCCAAGTACCCAGAAGCTTGGCGATTAGTAATTCAAGCATTTTTGCAAACAAAGTGTGGGTTCGAAGTGCTTAAAGGTTGGAAGATGAATAAACCTTTTTCTCCTTTTCTCCCCATCTCACTGCTGGTAATGATGCTGGGGAGAGCAGCTCCCACCATGCTCCAGGGTGCCTGGAGGGCCCCTTGTGCTGCTGCTGGGCTCCAGGCACTTCTCCATAACCCCTCACTGCCTGCAGTGGTGGGCACAACGTGAAAAATAGCAGCAATGTAGTGAGAACTTTAGGAATTATGAAGGGAATGGGGTTGTGGAGGAACAGAGCTGTGTGCTGGGGAAAATCTTGCTGAAAGGGACAGTCTGGATACTGGCTAATGCTTACCAGACTTTCAATTCTTTCTGTTTCCAACCTTGTCAAGATCTTATAGCATCTCAAAAACTATGTTTGGAAACTACCCTGTAAGCTGGTACCTTTAGAGTGCACACAAACAGTGAATCGGTGGTCTAATTATCACCAGGAATTTTCTAGACTTTTCAGTTGTTATGCAAAACATTTTTCCTCCCTAATAATTATTATCAACTTCTTAACTTGACTGATTTACTCAGGAACAATAAAGTTGACCTGAAATTTATATGTTATTCAAAGGAAAGCTGCTCAGGAACTTGCTGTTCAAAGGGAAATTTGTAGCGCTGTTTTGTGCAGAGCTAAAATTAAAAAGGAAGAGAAAGAAGTCTGTGTTTTACATTAAACCAAACCTTTTTGATAAGAATGCTGGCCTAGAGCAATTTAAGCCATGAAAAATGAACTCCCTGAGCACTCCTGTCAGAGTCCAGTGATGGAAGGATCCCTGTAAATTCTTAATCTGCCTTTCTTCATGGCAGGACAATGTAGTCCTATAGAAAGGAAGGTCAAGGAACTGAACTCCCACAGTAGGTATCCAAAAAAGCAATCAAGCTAAACTAGCAGGGAGTAGATTCCAGCTGAACTCTGTGGTGAGAAGCTTTTCTCTTCCACCACAGGTACCTTATAGAAGGGAAGATTCCTGGGACTAGTGGTTTAATTTCTCTGGCTACCATTCTAATCACATATGTCCCATAATTACTGTCTGTCTTTCTTTTCCCCAGACTGTCATTCTTCTGTCTCTTAGCTCTGTCCAACAGGCAGACAATGTGGACACAAAGGCTGTGCAGGCTGGCAAGGCACCTGATGGAACTCCGAAGCTCCATGACACACCACCCTGTGCCCCACTCTCTCTTTCAGATCTTTGATTTGCATTCTTTCCCAGCAATAGCCAAATGCTCAGGGGCTGCTTTCCATTTTCGCCTCATTAGATTATATATCTGAACATAAAAATCACTGAGAGCTGTGAACCAAATCAAACTCCTGCAATGTGTGCTGCAAACATGCCAATCATAGTGATGGCACAAGGCGAGGATTTGGCAACAGTCATGCATGGCATTAACGTTAATCGTGTTTCTGCAGGTTAGACCAGTGTAAGCTTTATAGCAAACTCATTATTCTATTTACTGAATAATGATGATTCCCCAGAAAGCAGAGTAAATAACCCCGCAGTGCTCTGCAAAGAGAAGGGATTTCTGATTAGAGAAGCAACATAGCACTGGTCAAAAGGAATAGCAAAGAAACATAGGTTTGCTTTCATCCCAACAATGTGTATGGGTCACGTACCTTCTCTGGCTATGGTAGAGGAAAAGGAAACAAATTAGACCAAACCCCAGAAGTTGGTAAAGCTGTCCATGAATTCTTCAGGTAGGTTCAGAGAGCCTCACAGAAGATCCTTGCAGGCAGTGTAAGGGCTGTGGCCATTAGACAGAATGCTGTCCTTGTTCTGTGTCCTTGCCCTTTGTGAGACCTCTGGCACTGAGTGCACCCTTCAGACCTGGGCTGCACACCATCCTGGGCAGTTTGCTCTGTACCACTTTCAGGCAGACCAGAGATTGCAGATAAATACACCAGAGAGAGCTCTGTGTCTGGGAAGAGACATCTGTTAAGTCTGCAGGAACTGCTTGTAAGTTTGAAGAAATGTGTTTCAGAGATGGTTCTTCACAGTGTGTTGTTTTACACAGGGTCCTCACGGTGAAGTCAGGTGTCTGAGTTTTAAACATAAAGAAGAAATTTTAGTATGCTGAAATATGAACTACTTATACAGTGAGGTTTTTTTGTCACCTGCTATCTCCATAAAAAAGATCAAACAATTAGGAGCTGTGCGCAACACTATAATTGCATTAAAAATGTGGGAGAGAGGTATTTTCATATTCTTATTCTTTCCTTTTCTCAGTTGGATACTTACTATAAATAGCATCTGAAAACATCAATGTTGGCTCCTGTGTGAAATAGTATTTGGAGAAGTCAATTTTATTTCATGAAAATGAGAGAGAAAAAAAAATGTGGTAAGAAGAAACATGTTGCATATAGTGTTCCTTGGGAGAAAGAAGACAGCCTGGAGTGCAGAAGGAAGTACCTGAGGAGAAACTCACCCTGTATTTTGCTAGCCCCACACTCTGGGATTTCTAACATCTGTAGTTGGAGTGGCAGGAAAGCCTTTCTCTTCATCTTCAAAAAATGTGCCTTCAGCCTTCCAGGGATCCCTGATTAGCCAGCTGATTTGAAACTAATCTGCTGTGTGTGTGTTAACTGTGAAAATATACCTTCAAGCGTTTGACAGTTTTCTGCCTGGCTTATGGGAGATGTGGCCCTCAATTTGCACATTTTGGATTGCAATTTTCTTGTAGCTCTAGGATATGTGTATTTAAGGCTCTGATAAAAAGTAGCTTCTGCGCACTGGATCAGACTGCATCACTGGAGAAGGTGTAAGAAGATGGATAGGAGGTGGGGGGGGGTTCAGAGGAGGCAGCCCCCACTAATCCTGTGTTGATTCATGCAAACCGTATCTGTATTATTTGCATCCAGAGAAACATCCACCAGAACACTTCTGTTTAAGAGCCTGAGCAGAATTTCAAGGTGTGTGATCATTGCAGTTGTGATTACAGGGAGTTTTTTATGTTTTACATTCCTGAAAATGGGGCTGCTTCCAGCCCTTATGGGAAGTTCACTGAAACTTCCTCATTGACTGCTGAACTGCTTGGAGACTGACACGCATTCAAGTTAACGCTCCTTGTGGGTGTGCTAAACCAGAGGTTGTGATTCGGAGAACTCCCCACCAGTGACACAGATGGGCTCATGTTCTCTTTGCTGCATTATATAGGGCAACTTTTTGCAAGAGTGCTTCCCTCTTGGCTCCTTCCAGTGGGAATCTGGACATGGTTGAAGTGTGCACAAGCTAAGGACTTTGCATAAAAGCATTGATAGCAGAACTTACAGTTAGGCTTTTAAATTTTACTGCTTTCATATCAGAATTTTCCATGGATGTTAGTTAAATTCCATAGCTTGCAAGCTTAAAAAGATTTCTTGTTAGAAGTTCCTGCTCGCCTAGGGAGCATGCTCCAAGTTTGTACCAGCTCTACTGTAAATCTAAACTCTTGTATTTTCTTGTATATTCTTTGGTGAGGACTCACCCATATTCCTTGATTCTTAAAGCCAGCTTGATGGGAACAGTTGAATATGTAAACGGCTCACTGGCTCAGAATCTAGGCCAGAAATTTCAAAGACAGCATTGTCAAAATCCTTTAACTGCAAAATCATACTCAGCTACTAACAAAAAACAAGACTATCTTCTATCATTTTAGCTTATCACTGAGCATTATCGTCTTTAAAGTGACTACTGAGACTGACCAGCTTTGTTAATGACCTCATGGATGATAAATTTTACAGCAAAGTGTCTTACTGCCTGTGAGGTAACGCTGAAGAAACAGATAAGTGCGTCTGTCTGAGTGGCTGCAAGAACTGCACTTTTGTGTGCTTTCTCCTTAATTCTTTCATTTAAATAAAGCTTTTTCTTTTTTTCTTTTTTTAATCTACACAATTAAATACAGCTCTCCAGGGTGTGTAATAAACAGAGCATATAACATGTTCAGTGTTCTGGTTGAACTGTAGATGGTCTCCCTCATAAATGTAAGAAGGCACTCAACAAGTTTTAAACAAGGGGAGTAAATGTTGCTGAAAGGAATGAGCAGACTTGCAAGCCATGACATAAAAGTCGTCTGAATAAGTAAACACCATAAAGAAACTACAAAGAAATGACTAGACCTATGTTAGCAGAGGAAACCATGGACCTCTAGAAGCAGTTTAGTGAAAAATATTTCCAAAAGAGGTCTTTCCAGGCAGACTGATTATGGATGAATTTGTTGTTGGATTGTGAGCCAAATTTTAAATGATTCTCGAACATCAGATGCAAAAGTTCAGGGTGAGATGGTGTGGGGAGAAGGGGTCTTCTAGCAATGAAACCAGCAAAGTGTCCCTCATATTTCTTTTAGGGTGCACAGCAGCAGAGATAGGGTCAAACAGCAGCAGGCCACCGTCTATTCATGCACTACTTGCCTCTGTGTGGCACTGGGAAACTTCACAGAAAGTGCATAGAATACCACAGCAGACAGTCATAAATAGTTGTTGTTTTGTTTTTGTATAGAAAGTTTCCCCCTAATCAGTTAATAATTATGTACTAGATGGTATGTCTCTTGTTGTAAATGTTTTGCGTAGCAGCTTTGTCTGTGCTTATTGACTATTTTAAATAACTCATCTGGTTTTGATTCCCGTCAAGATTCTGGATTCAATTGCATCTTGTGGCTCTACATGCTTTTATTGGTGCTAAACATTTTGTCTGATAATTTTGTTGGATATACTTTTTTTTTCGTTTTAAAATGAACGCGTAGTAGGAATATAGTTGGCCAGAGCTCTATTAGTAAAACCAACTTTATCCTCAAGTAGAGAATGTATTTTTGCTGGAATGAATATTGCTTTATGAAACTGTCAAATTCACTGTAATTTTATTACAAAAGAAAATTGGAAAAAACATTCTAGAAGCACAAAAAAAAAAAACATCTTGCATTTCATTTTGAAATCATGTTTCATTTTAACATTATTTGATTTTGTATTATTATGTTTCTGGATTCTTAGCTGAAATACTCTGATGTGCCTGAATTAAACTTTATTTTCAGAATGTCCATTTATAATCACCTCAGAAATGTTTGCTTCACACTGTTACTCAGAAAAACAGTTTGACAGTGCTGAACAAGGTGCCCTGTAATGACAATCTTACCTTCAGCTACAGATCTGCTTAGATGTAAAGAAAAATAGGAGTATGCTTTGTTCTCAGTGTTTATTCTCTTCATCCTTACATCCTAACCTTCAGTCTCTCTCTCTCTTTTTTTTTTTTTTTTACTGCTTCATTGAATAAGAATTATTCTCTGTTTTAAATAATAGCTAGCAACCCTCTCTAGGTTTCTGGTTTTACTCAGTTATTCTGATATTAAGTGGCCAGAACTGAAGAAAGTTATTCTGGATGTTAATGTTATAGGCAGTTATTCATATCTTCATACTGTTCTGTCATAATTTCCATACTATCTTTCACTGGTATGATTATATAAGCAAATGAATGCTTATAGAGCTTCATTAAATAAGCTTTGTAGTGTGCACACACAGCTTTGCTCTATAATTTTACTGTCCCAGAGAGAGGCTAAGATATTTCCATTGGCTGCTTATTCGTGGATAACATAATTTTTATCTTCTTTGGATTTTACTTGACTTTTATAATTTCTGACTTCTATGTTTTGGTTTGTTGTTGTTTTTTTTTGGTCATAATGGGAAAAAAATTGTGTTACTTTTGAGGAACAGCAAGACTAAAGAAGATTCTGGCTCCATAGTGTGTTTTTGCTAAAGGAAATAGATACTTCTACTGGAGTTCCCACTTTAGCATCTTCCATCTTCTCATTATTATGACATGGTTTGCATTCAGTATTTGTAGCCTCCTTTTTGAGGTTGCTGACAATGGTCCGTGTTTTTCGTTGTCACAGAGTACTGAGTAGTGTGGTGTGTTCTCCCTCTTCGGGAACCAAGACTGTTACCAAACTCCTCCCAGTTCTGGAAATGGATACTTCTGACAGTTTATCTACCTTAGATCAGAAAAATAAGTTGTGTAGTATAGCTATGTGCAGCTAATGAGGGCATCTAGGGGAAGATGACAGAACGTAGGTGCTGATTTTAAAACACCTCCTTAAAAAGAAGTAAAAATATAAAAGTTAAGAACTGATGTTTGAATACACCTCTGCTCCACCTGGGAAATCTCTCTCCAGAGCTAGTGCGTTCCCTCAGTACCCCAAACCTGATCTCACTCTATCCCTTATTATATAGATGTGGCAGGGCTGCTGACGTGCTTGAGTCACTGCCTACACTGCTGATCAAAATTGTCTCTAGCCTCCCAGCACTCCCTTGTGTGGTTTAATTAGTTTGTAATCTTTCTGGTAGGATGTAGCACAGTGCTGGGTGCAATGGGGTTCCTAGTCTCCAAGCAAGGATCTGGTGTGAAACATTGCTGTAAGCAGCAGTATTTTTCTGACCGGAAGCCTGTAAGCCATTTCATCTCTCTCCTTTACAAATCTTTAAAGTTGGTGGCAGCAGTCCTGTGAATGAGCTCAATTCTGCTTTTCTGTGGGGTTTCTCCCCTGCACTGTTTGTGTTCTTGCTTCTCAGGAGCAGAACAGTGACAAGTGCTGAAGTTGGGCATTTCTAGGCAAACTTGAAATTGCAGAAGTCTGCTTTCTTCTGCCAACTGAATTGTTTTGGAAGCTGTAGCTTAACTAACCTGAGGTTGGTTCTGCACTGATGTTGGTTCTGTATGTGTGTGTGCCTTTTTCAACTGAAGTTATGTTTGCTGCACGTATGGGCTGGAGATGGTGAAACTGCCATTATGAAAGAACTGAGCCTGAACTAATAAGCTCTGTCTGGCAGTACAGTGTAAATTGTATAGACAATGAGAGGCCCAAACCCAGAGCTTTATGGCAAAGTCAGGACCAGGATCCTGAAGAGCTGCTGTTTTTCTGTTTTCTTTCAGAAATGACTCTGTGCAGTGGTAAATGTGACCATGGGTCTGCCTCTTTGTTCAGAGTACTGGAGAAGTGAACCTACATCTTGCTGCTGTGGACAGATCCTACATAGCTCCTGTACCAGGGTTGGCTCCTCTCCATTTAGCACCAGGCATAGGCAGAGCTCGCCTGTGCCCGCTCTCATAGGCACACCAGGACTGAGGGAATGCAGACTCTGTGGGCGCTGGCCCATAAGTGAGGTGTGAAATGCCTTCCTGGGTCCCACAGCCATATGAATTCAGTGCATTGGGTTGTAATTAGGCATGTCCTGGCTTGTTTGCACTCTCAATACAACACAGAGTTCATAATTTGGCACAGATACATCCCATTTTGTCAAAATGGTAGTTTGCCAAGAAATATTCATTTAACAAGGAACATAGATTCATTTAATGTCTGAAAGCTAATGAGGAAGTCTTTTCCAAGTGCAGTGTGTTTACTCAGCAATGCCAATTTGTTTTTGTTCCCTCTCCCTCTCCCCTCATTTCCCCTTCTCTCCTTCTCTCCTCCTACTCTCTCTCATGTTCTCTCTTCAGACAACACAGCTATTGCAGGAGGATCTGGAGACATACTTCTCTCCCACCCCCACTCTTGATGTAAGCAATAAAGTCTACCACTTCCTGTACTCTCTGTGAACTTTTTGACAAATAAATGAAGCCATATTTGATAGGAACTCATAAAGGCTCCTTATATTGCCCTTTGGAAAAGCTGGTAAATCAGCATACAGAAGGGACGTTAATGATTTCCCAGTTTATGTTTCCAAAAATAATCTTCCTTCCAGTATTTCAGAAATTGGACGTTATACTGTGAAACAGTGCCCTATATTGGAAACAATTTTGCAACCTTTGTTGCTGCAACTATCAATAGAGAGACGATTGACCCATGAACATGTTTTATTCTTTAAAGCCCTTTAATATGTTTGTAATGTTAGTATGTATTTTGTAGACTATTTTGGAGTTTCTCCCACTCTTTCTCAGAAAGGATTTCCTATCTTTTTAACCTTGCCATAGTTCTTACTCTTTTAGGTTGGGAATCACTTTCTCTCGAGCTTCTACCATCCAAAATAGCCTTCTTGAGTCTCTGCCTCACTGCCTCAACTGTTGTTCCAAACATCAACTGAAAGTACACTTTACTTTTCTGGCTATATTAGTATCAGTTCCCTCAGACACTGACCTGTAATGCAGTGCTCTAATATCTTCATCATGCAGCTCTACTCACTGTAAACCACTATCTTGCAAAGTTAAATGAAGATGACTTTTTCTACAACTGAAATGCTGTTTGAAAATGCAGCATTTGGCTTAATTATTTCCCACAATATATATATTTTTAATTGCATATTTGTTATAGATATTGTGCTAAGAAGAAAAAAGTCGGCAAGCTCAGGGCTGTTAGGTATGTGCAACCACCTTTCTTTTGGAGGGAGAAAGGGGGTTATCTGTCTCCTTGCTGTTTTGCTCTGTCAGCAAGTCTGAAGATTTCAGAAAGAGCTGGAGCATATCTTGTGCAGGAGAAAAGGCAGCAGTATTTCTGACTATTGTGGTGCCAGAAGCACACTTTTCTGGTGCTGTAGTGAAATTATCCAGCTATAGGATGTAGATGGTAGAAGGATGAGGAAGGATATGATACTGAGCATGCATCTAGGCTCCTATCCTTAGAACTTAAGTGCTCAGTGTAGTACAAAACTCCATGTTTGGGAATTATGTATAAATCTGGTTTAAATATGGGGGGGTGCTGTTTATCTTGCTCCACAGCTTCTGCTCTGAATAGTCTTTCTTGTATTCCCACAGGGGGAGAATTATAGAATAAGTTACATGAAGGAACACAGTGTGGCACACAAAACAGTGGAAGCTCCTTCAGAGTACAAAATTTTGAAGATTGTATATGGTGACAATAACGATAATCTATTTAGGTAAAGGACAACTCAGGACAGCATCAGGTGATGCCACTTAACACACTAAAATTAGGGAAAAGAGCTTTTTTATTTATGAACAGAATTAAATTAAGAAATCTAGTGTGGTTTTTGTTTTGTTATTGTTTGTTGTTTTTAAATTGGGCACATGGGAACTTAAATTTACTTGGGAATTGATAGGTTCTGTGTTACATGGAAATGTGCATAATTTCCAGTTTTCTGTCCCATCAACTTCAAAATGCATTCCATCAGAACTGAAGTCAGGGGAACTTTCGTAACCTAGATGGTGCATTTAAAGATGTTTCATGGCGGTCTGATTAAAAGAAGCTGAAAAGCAACCAAAGACTAAATGAACTTGTTATGAATCCTAGAAATTTCACAGACCTGTATTCATCAGTTTAGAAGAAAATGAAAACTACTTGCAGCCTCTCTGCAACAGTCTCTTAAGGCTAAAATGTTGTATTTGAAAAAGAGAAATTTGTGTGAGCTGATGAAAGACAAAACCCGCTGTTCAAGGAATGTCACTTAGGGTGAATCCAAGGTGATGAACAGTTTTTTGGAGTTGAGTTTGGAGGAATCTATGAGATCCAGTCTGTATCTCTGTTTCGGAAAGTCTTCCTCACTGACTTTAACAGCAGGATCCTTTGTGATGCTGATGTTTACCCTTATCACACTACCCTTTCTCCTGTCGTTTGGAGCAGGTCCAGGTGGCATCTTGGTAAGTCAGTCTATACCCCATCTTTCTGCATGTGAGCAGGAACATTTCCATAGTCAGTTGTTTGAGCTGAGATAGTACGGAAAAATGACAATGTGAATTAGTTGAAAAGAATACTGTTTTAAAAACAGAAAAATTTTGCAATGTTTGCAGGATATAATTCTGATTTTGCTGTTTTTCATTGACAAATGCAGTTTCATGGCAGTTTCCACACACAATTGATTTCTTTGTTCTTTGGAATTTGTTTGAGACATGAATTGATGGCTCTTCTAAAACACTGTTGGAGGTACTGAAGCTCTTCAATGGGTCACTTGTGGCTTTTGACATGATACTGTGTTGAGAAGTCATAACCTGATGCCAGGGGTCTTAGTAGCATCTGCAGTTTACTGGGCCAGGGAAGGCCATGGTGCCATGGGCAAGGTGGGCTTGCTGGACCACAACTCAGTACCTCCTTCATCTAGTGCCTGTGGACCTTGCCAAACCAGAGTCATTTCTGCATCCTCATGTTGTGTGTCTACTTTTAGGGTTAAAATAAATTCTGAGTTTCCAAGACCCGTCCCTGCCTGGTATTTTTTTTCCATCATAAACGCAATATAGCATTTTTCAGACTCGGTGTGAGTGTCTGTGTTACATGTTGAAGTCTATCCCTGGAGCACCATGTCCAAGCAGATCCAGGCTGAGATCTTTAATCTCCTGAAAGGAAAGCAAACCTCTGACCCATCCCAAATTCCTATCTGAGCTAGGTGGAACATAACCTCGATATTACTTGATGAGCTGGGACCTTCTTTCCTTCTTTCCTTACCCTGCAATGCAGTGAGCAATAGTACAACTTAGCACTACTACTACTACCCAGAGTTGGTGCAGACCAGGGCTTTCCAGGGGTGTGCGGTTGCATGGATTGTATGTGCGAAGGGAATGCCTTTGTATTAGCAAATACTTTTCTATCTAGAGAGCATTTGAGCAAAACCTCATATTTTTTCAGACAAACATTTCCAAAGTAAATGATCTGTGGGCATTTACCCAGAATATCATTAACACAGAAAGGGAAGCTGAGTTTATTGTGCCCAAATGTTAATGTGGTGTTTACAGGAATTCTGATCTTTACGTTTCTTGATAAACATAATCTATTTTGTGTATGTTTAAGTAACCCTGCCTAGGATTATAAATAATAACAGAAGACTATAAAAAGTAAAAAAAAAAAAAAAAAACTTTTTTCAACTCATTAGATGCATTTATAGATTTAAAATATTTTGTATACTCAATTTTCTATTTCAATATACAAAAATTAAAAGCCTTGGAATTTAACTGGAAACAGGGAGCCTCACAGTGTTTTGTTTATGACCCCTGTTCTACTAACATAGTTGCTTTTCATTATAGGGCGGTGCTGGAGAAGTGATGAATTTTGTTGAGAATGTTATCAAATATGTACTTGCAAAGCGAAGATGTGTGTCTTATTAATAATGGGGAAAAACTGGGACAAATTTGACTTGTGAAGTGTGACTGAATCACTTAAGTCATCAGATTTATGTCAAGGTTGAATTGGGCTGAATCTGCCTTCACTGGGCGGAAAGCTCTAAACTTTTGGCAGTTAATTAGGAGCAGCATACAAAGATTTAAATGCTGCTCTTAAGTAGGATTAGGCAGTGAGTACAGAGTTCAGCCTGTGTACTAGACAAATACTGACTGTGAGGCTCCTCTTACAGGGCTCACCAGTTGACCAGGCCCTGGAGATCTGCCCAATGGGAGGATTTCCTCAATAACCCCACACACCCTCCTCAGCTCATGAGGTCATGGATCACCAGTGTGGCTGCATGCTGGGCACCATCCTGAACCTCAGATGTGCTTTGGAAATGCAGAGTGCCCTCAGGAAGGGCAACCTGGATCTTTATCCCCTTTGCAAGATGAAGGTAAAGCAGGATGTGTGCCAGAGTTTACTTTGTTGTCAGAATACTTTCACTTCAGAGAACTTATTTTGCAGAGTTCAAAGAGGTTTGCAGAATTATTTAGTCCAGTATCTAGAAGTCCAGCGATGCTTCCCCACTTCCATCCAGAGACAACACTGAAGTATGAGCAACACATGAAGAATGTTCTCATGGTGTCTTTCACAGCTTTATTTACAAAAGAAGAAATTGCGGGTATGTGGGTTGGAAATGTGCTACAGACTGGTTCATAGCCTACATGATCGGAGTAGGCTGTTATGAACAGAGGAAAGTACCTACACACAGTTTTTTCTTAGTATGTCTCACTTTCATACGATATTCTTCATAATCCACCATAAGTAAGTGGTATATTCTGTCCCACTGCTCCTAAAGGAAGGTAGCTCCAGAAATTCACCTTTCTGACAGCTGGAAACCAACACCCAATTAACAGCATGAATTTCTTAATGGTTGGCTTATATCTGTTTGTTCTTGTACCAGTTCATTGTCTATGAGCTTAAAAAGCTCTTTTCCATTTCAAATGTTTATCCTCTGGCTGTATTTGCAAAGAGTGATCGTATCCCTTCTCAGACTTCAATCTACTTGGTTAAATAAGCCTTTCTCTTTTGATTTTCTCTTGCAAAATAAACTCTCCAATACTTAGATCATCACAGCAGCCATTTCTGCACCTGCTCTGGTAAGAATCCAGTTCAGGGCAGGTGACCCAAGCAGCAAACAGTGCTTGAGATATCACAAGGTTGTTGTGACGGATGTCTTTAATACTCCTAAAAGTACCCCGATGGATTCATTCTTAAATTACACTACCTTTTTCTTAAGTTCATCCTGTGGTTCATACTTACCTTTTGGCTTACTGGTGTATCCAAATCTTTTACTGCTGAAATAGCCAAAGAGTCAACCATAGCATCTAGAAGTTTACAGTAAGCTTCTAGTTTTTAACTTCGGTTCTGCGATTCTCACTTTTAAAAGCTACATCTGAATGTCCAGTTGCAGATCATGACCCAAAGCAATCAAAGTGCAGATGTTTTGTTAATGATATTAAAAGAGTTTCCAGAGTGTCATATTGGATCTGACAGCATTTCCATGTCTGGTGGTGTAATTTTTTTGTCTAACTGCTGTTAGACAAATCCTGAAATGATGGTATCAATTCAGAAATAAAGCAATGTTGAATCTGTATGAGATGTAGGTAGTTTTAAAAGGATTAAGCATTTTTTAAATGAAGTACATCTGGAAAATAAAGCTGCTGGTACCCCACTGAACCCCTCACACTCATTTAATTCTTTCTGGGCTGTGCTTGCCTGCATCAACCAATGTAAGCCAGCAGCATGCTTGCTTTCCATCACTTCTTGCTTTCTCATCACTGTAATCCAAATTTCAGGGATACCTGTCTTGTGCAGTTTATGAGTGTTATGTATTGTTTAGGATTTATTTCACATGATTTGCGTGTATGTGTTTAAATAGAGGATGCTTCAGGTCAGCCAGTAGTCTCCCTTACTTCAATCTGTATCTCAGTAGTAATGTTGTTAGTACAACATTGTTTGTTTTTGTTCAGAACTTCAATATTTTTCATGTGATGATGGATTTAAAAGAAAAAATATTGCTGTTCAATTAAAGAAAACATGATTGATATTTTTTCAAGGTGTTACATCTATTATAGAGTTGACTCACAAATGTTCCATGATATAAACAAACCTTAAATGCCTTTTTTAGATTTATGAATCCTTAAGGGCTTGTAATTTTTTTAATAATCTACTAGAAGTCCAAATTCATGTTTAGTACCATATGTACCATAGAGGAATCTTAGCTGGAAATTACTTCCCATCCAGTATCACAATACATATGTTATACAGCATAGAAAAAATGTGTAATATTTCTTTTTCCCCTCACTGCGGCCCCATACTTTCTCTGCCTTTTTCCTCCTTCCAAAAAGAAACTCTATATAGAAAATATTTGAAAAGTACTTGCTGCTTGATAAAGAAAGGCAGGATAAATGAAAATTCCAGAATGTGATCAACTGTAGACGTGCTAAAATATTTGTATATTAGAAAGGAGTCTTAATATCTGCCATTATGGTGATGACCCAGGTGGGAGGGAGGACTGTGTGTGTATCTGTCTTTGTGCACATGTGTGTGTGTACATATATATATATACATATATATATGTGTGTGGTTGGAATGGAAGATCTTGCCATTTCCCTGCTGGCTCCTTGTTTAGCTGCGGTCATCACAGACAGGATGAAGTTTCTGCTGCAAAAAATATAATTCAGATCTTATTACCAACTGTAATAATACTTGGTGGTATTAAAAACTCCTAAAATCTACTCTGAAAAGAGTAAAAATAAACAAGAACGCATATAATAAGGGTGGTAGCTGCCCATGCCAGGAGGAAATTACTTGGCAAAGAAAATATATGAAATCCTTTAAAAGCTGTTTTGTGTACCAGTTTCAGAGTGACACTGGCCTGACTTCCAACTGACTAATGGCAGCTCCATGCAGGGTAACATCAGTGCCCATTCCTTAGTTATTACCAATAATATATCACTTGGAAAATAAACAGAAAGATAAATGACAGGACAGATGTCTAATGAGGCAGAGGTTAAGGAGTGTTAAACTGCGCTGGACACCATCCGACATGCCGGTATTAAATTATGCTGAATGCCCTGGGCTCCCTCCCCATAAAAGGTCAATGCTCTGGGTATGTTCCCTGGATGATTTATGAAATCAAGGAATGGCCCACATGCCTATCTCTCTGGGAGGTTAGCAGTTTGCAACACTGTCAACCACAGCTCTATAATGAACCAAATTTAAACATCACTCAGATCAATCAATCTTCGTCAGTTGCTCCATTGCAAGACCTCTTCTGTCTTGTTCTCACCAGCCAGCCATGACGTGGTGTATTGTTCTTCATATACATCCCTGTAGCTATTTTAGAAGCCTGTTGTGTTCTCTGCTAAAGTTAGAAACCTCCTGAAAATGGCTGTTTGTTTTGGACCAGGTCAGACTTGCTCAGATTCATTTTTCCGTTTCCTTGTTTTAGATTGCTGGGTAGCTGGCATTTTCTGTCCTCCACTTGTCTTGCATTTGTAGGCCAAATACATAGTATTTATAAACCAACAACAACAACTAAAAAGAAACAAATTTCTTTGAATTTAACCGAATTAGATCTGGTATTTAACTCCACCAGAATAAGACAGATATATCCTTCTTATATGGTAAGTTAGATTCCCTATATGTAAAATCTTTCTGAAGCAAGTCTGATGCTGTGCCATTACAGAAATATATTTGCATTTCTTGCAGCGACATCTCTATTGACTGGCAATCAGGTATTTGCTAGTTATAGTTAATATGAATGATACTTATTCTGCAATTCCTTCCTCCAGCTGGTGCCCACTCTTTGAAGAAATATATATGTATTTTTATTTGTTCGTTTGTTTACTTATTGAGTGGGGGGAGTTGTAGATAACCAGAAAGTGTATCTTTGGTATTTTCAAGGCTGCATAGCTGTATACTTTTGTTCCCATTCCTGTTTCCTATGATACACTGTAGGAACAGACAATGGGTATAAACTTCTGGAGGAAGAGAAACAGATGCTTGTAAGACCATCATGGCTTTAGTTCTCCACCTGCAGAGCAGTTGTGCAAGATGTCAGCAGTTTCACCTTCTCCCTGCATACCAGCACCACCAAGGTGTAAGGAAGGAACCCAATGAAGGATTAGTGTACCAGGAACTTGTTTTTATTGCCAATCAAAAACTCATTTGAGAATCTCAAGGTCTGATGTGGCACAGTCATTGAAAAGCCCTACTATCTAGAACAGTTTGACAAATACTGAGCATACATGTGGCTGAGGGTGAGTGGCTTTCCCTTTCGAAGAAATCCTAGGTACCACCCGGTTGCAGATGCTGAGGGTAGTTCTATCTGTTGTTAAACAGAGGATAGCAGAAAGATGAGCATTCTGCCTCTTTCCAAGCTTTTCCTGCAGGCTTTTTGCATAACTTGCCAGTAAAAATTTTGTGAATTTAGTAAAGAAGGAGTCATAAATGGGGGATTGATGCTCTGTATTTTCTGCTGTCCAGAGAGACTTTCTCATAAACAGGGTGCGGGCTCCTGACAGCCACTGGAAGTACTTCCCAGAAGGGAGTGGGGACATTCCAGATGGACAAAATGATTTATTACCAGAATAACTCAGATGGGTGTGACTTAATAACTGCTATAATTGAAAAATGGGAACTAAAGGCACAGAATTTGCTAGAATTGCTTGGACTCAATTTGTGATAACGTTTCATTGCCAATGATGCAGTATTTTTTGTTATTTTCAATTTTATTGGTCACGGGATCACAGGACATCCATGGAAAGGTAGAGGATAATGAGGAATGTCTAAGATGTGGTCAGGTCTAAATGTGGAAAGTGTCAGAGGACTAGTGTTTCAGTGGAGAAGATAAGAGAAGGATTGAAAAAATTTCAAAAGACAAAACTGTATTCTCTGCAAAGTCAGTACCCATAGGAAAACATCTTGAAAAATGTGCAAGGGAACTGGTGCAAATATCTTTTAATCTACTCAATTAAAGGACATCAGAATCTAACCTGACCTGAAAAGAGATAGAATATTTGTAAAAAATTAATAAAGAAACCGAATCAATAAAAGCTTCCTCTAGGATAAAAGAGACCCTACCTTCCCTATTTATCAGTAAACTGAAGTTTAATGTCAACACTAAAATCTACTCCTAAAATAATAACAAGTTTATCCTTCCTTCAAAGTGGACTACTAGTCGTGGTTAGTTGCATACAAATAGCAAGGTGTTTGCTTGGGTTGGTCATCTGGGACTAAGAGCATTATCCTCTTTCGTGCTTTACTGTAGAAACTGGCATTAGTCATCCATGCTAACCAAACATCTATAAGTGGACAGTCAGCAACCCATTTCTGCTTTTTTGTTTTCTTCCTTTTGCTCACTTTGCTTATTTGTGAAGCAGTTTATTCTGTGGAATCACTACAACACGTTTTGGCCCATCTCCAGGCAATAAGACATCCTGTTACTGTTGTTTCTCTGATTTTATTCCCACTAAAAAAACTCCTGCAGATAGAGCATCACGTAAAGTCAGAAGACATGAAATAGGATTTATATTCTAATGGCCACCAAGAGGGAATCTTGCTAGTGTCAGAGGTCAAATACTTATGTCAAGAACACTTTATTCAGTAGCAATAAAAAATTCATCCGTGCACCAATAAAAAAGCCCTCTGGGCCTTCATACAGCTGTGGGTATTATATGTGTTCCTCTATATGAGAACAATAAGTATTTTCCTGTGTTTTGTTCCACATGGGCTTTATGATTCTCTAACCTTTTTGTGTTTTCAATGAAAAAAAGATTAGATGAGACCAGTTGAGCAATAGCAATTCTAGCTGCAATCTCATTGCTTTAAGTCTTTTCCAAAAAAAGTGATTTAGAGGCAGTCAATAGATTTGAGTGTCTTCCAGTTTGGGGATACAGGTCATAAACATTGACACATCATAATAGTATGGTGAACTATTATAATGGCACCCGGTAGCATGGCTGTAGCTAAAGAGCTGTCAGAAATTTAGAGCTGTGTGAAGGAATTTTGAACATGAAGTACAATGGGTGAATTTTGGCTTTATGCCTGTGTCATCAAAGAGCAAAAAAAGCACTTTTTAAGAGTTCATTTTCTCTGGATGTATTTTTTTCTCTGCTTTGTTTGTTGCCAAAAGGGGAACTATTATTTTAGTGAAAAATACTTTTCTCTCTCCTTCTTTCTTTTTGAGAAGAAGAGCCAGTATCATACTATAGCATTGGAGCTCAGGACAGGAGGGTAGAAAAGGATCACATGGTAAGGCAAATGGAAAGGCAGAACTTTAGTAGTGTAATCAATAGCACACTTAGCACTTGTAAATAAGAAAAAGGATGCCCAATATTAAGAAAATCAGAAGGAAAAGATGTTGGGATCACTTACAATGTAAAAAATAATTGTTAAGTGTCCCCCATGAAAGGAGAAGCAGAAAGTTTTTACCCATGGTAGTCTTTTTCTTTTAGAAGTATGAATAATTTTGGGTGTCACTAGTAATAAAACACACAGCAGCCTTTTTAGATGTTTTTGCTTGGAGAATTTATTTGAAGAAAAGGTGTACATTGTGCAATTGTTCTGATGCCTTACAAAGATATTGCACCTTCCTCAATCACGGCAAATAAGTTGCTATAACTTTCGGATGTACCTCCATTCTCATTAGAACAGTAAGTTGCTCTGATCACTGAGTTTTTCCTCTTTCCATTTACATCTTGTAATTTGATCATCTTCTCTTAGAAGCAGATGGAAAAAATCCTATTGACTGCAATACTAGAGGATTTTTTTTTATTATTTTTTTTCCAATAAGAAAGAGTGCCTTCTTGCTTAATTCTTAACTAGTTTTGTACTCAAAACTATAAATCTTTCAGTCCCTGTTCCTGACACACTCGAGTGGAAACAGAAAAATATCCTTATTTTAACTTTTATTGCATATCAGATTTTGTAAAGGTTTCTCTGCCAACACAAATGACTACAGGTTGGGAAGCAATACTGTGAAACGGTTGAAAGCTGGTGATATTCTCTTAATGAGCAGTACAGTGCTGCTCTGAAAAGCTTTTCTGATGACAAAATTCAAATCACATACTTGTAAGGCTGTTCAGAGAAAAAAAAGAAAAAATGAAAAAAGAAGAAGAAAGAATGCAAGTGAGAATTTTCACAGCTCAAATTAGCACTTTCAGGCCAGATCTACATATTTGTTATAACATAAAGTTGTCTGGGAGAAAAGCCGAATTATGAGTTGTTTCTTCAGATTCAGGGAGGGGTATTGTCTATCTGTTATTTACTTCCACAAAGTTAAAATAGTCTGCCTCCTTTTCTGTGGCCCTCAACTTTCACTCTGTAGAATCAAGAAACAGCAATAAAAGCATGTAAAAGAAAATAATGGGAAAGGACATGATGACAGTCTGTTTGGCATGTTCTGTGCTCAGCAATAGCTCATGTCTCACTCTGATTTCATGATGAGACCAGTTTCAAGATGATCCAGCTGTAAATGATTACCTGGTCGTGCAGGCTGGAGAGTCAAAGGTGCTTGTCCATAGTGTTAAACAAATAAATCACTTGGCTTGTTGAAATATGTGGAAATAAGTGGAATCTTTTTTTCTGAAGAAGCAGATTAAAACTTACCACCTGACAGGCAGCAGGTTAGGTTAATGTAGCTCAATTTTTTTAATTCCTTTTTTTTTTTTTTTTTTTCTGGTTGCTTTGAGAGGAAAGGAAAAAAAATCTAGAAAAAATAAATTTAAGTACAGTTTTTTTTTGTTGTTCTTGTTCTGTTTTCTGTTTCTCTGCTGAACTGAAGGATAAGTTATCTCCACAGAACCAGCATGCTACTAGGCAAGGGGACTTGCTCTTCATTTCTAGCATAAGATGTGTTTTGCTGTGAATGCCCTGGCAAGCTGCTGAGGCTTCATTTCCCTAAGGCCTTGAATGTTATTTTGGGGGGTCCGCTGTGTACTTCAAATCAAACAACTGGCTCATTGCATTACTGAATTGGGGCTGTGGTCACTGGAAGAGGAGTATGTACATACCTATAAAATGAGGGATTGCATTTACTAGCAGTAAATTACAGGTGTTCTGCAGATTAGACTCAGACCCAAAAAACCAGTTGATATCTGGAGAATTAACAGAATGCTATTAAAAATATCTTTTTGTGATGACTGTAGGCAATAGCTTCTTTGCTTCATTACCTGTTTTTACAATGCATTTGTTTTATTTGTCCAAGTCCCATATCAAGGAATAAGATGGCTTGCATCATTAAATCTGACAACCCTTTGCATAATTTGCCAAGGATTTGGAGTGACTCTGTGAATCAGGAACAAATGTTTTTACACCCCAGAGTGAGAAAAGGCTCAGGGCATTGAATGGAAATATATTGAATGTTTTCTTTTGGCACTATGCATTTCCAGATGAGTTGCTCTGCCAATTATTGCATATTAGACCTATAAAAAAGAAATTAAATATTTAAAAGGTGTTAACTTTAATGGCATTGTGCTTCTCTTGCAATTGCATTCTGAATAGAAGGAGCTGGAAATAGTAAATTCAAGGGCTCCATTTAGCTGAATGTTATTTCAGTGAAACTGATGAGCTAAATGGAAAGTACAAGAATATATCTTGAGATGGCAGGAGCCAAGCTGACAATTTTCCCCACCCTCCTCCTTGAAAAATGTCTGCAATAAAATTTCTGGGGATGCTCTGAGGATATTCCTTCTCTGGACTGTAAGCTCCATTTGCTCCCGATTCACACATCCATTTCAAACTTGGAACAAATGCTCCATCTCCTCTCCAAACCACCACAAATGTGACAAGTTATTCCATGAACAGCTGAAAAAGTAAAGCCTATTTTTCTCTGTATGTGCATCTCCCTCCCTTTGTACCACAGAAATCTTTATTCTCCCTGAAACCCTTGGTCTTTCCCACTTGCAATGCCTCACATTCTTCCACTCACCTGTACTCCATTAGTTATTATTCTTAGATCTTTCCTACAGTCCCCATCACTTCCACCCTCACAAAACTTCCACTCATCCTTCTTCCACACCCTTTAATCTGGCTTCCTTTACATATTCTGACTGAATGAACTTATACAGGAGCCGCTCCCAGCTGGACACAAATGTTAATATTTTTCATTTGTGCAGTTACTGACTTAAGTGCACTTTGTGGGTTGAGGATTTCTGTCCCTTCACGATGTTTGTTTGAAATGAACTATCACATTCCAGCATTATTTGGGTGGTATGCTTGACCACATAAGCCTCTCTCTCAAATTTGCTAGGATAATAGGAAATTAAAGTGTCTCAGTGTCCTTTCTGCTGCATAGTGACCTTTGACTCCAGGGTGGATTTGGTTTGAATTACTTTTTCCAACCATACGTTTTTGTATTCAGAGGTTATATACCTTGGCCAGAGAGAGGCAGGGAGAACAGATGCAGACCAAATGTTGTGCCAAATTCTTTCAAAGGTGTTAGACAATAGATCATTGGGTATTCTCGCTCTTTGAGTCTGTCTCATTTGCCTACCAGTCCTCCAAAGACTTCTGGCAATAGCCCCTCTCTTTGTATTCAGTTTTCTCAGGTATATGGTGGTTTTTAATGCTTAATGTTTACAGGTCTGCAATTGAGACTAAATAATGTTGGCAATAGGACTTCGTTAAGCTCCTGTTTGAAAATTACCTACGTAAACTGCTTCGTACCTCGTAAGATAAAGACTGGTATGCTGAAGCTTGCCAGTATTTCCATGTAAAGACTAGGATATCACAGCCAGATTACTTCACTAGTTCGGGAGGCAAACAGCTGCATCACAGCCTAGTTCCCTGAATAATTTGTCTCTTTAGCTAGAGAAAGCTTACCTGCAGATTGCAACGGCTCAACAGTGCTTTTGCCTGCTTACATCTTGTAATTATTCTCAACCTTGGTCTCTCAGACTCAGCCTCTGGGACACCAATCCCATAGAATTTCCTTGATGTTGTTTCACTGAGCAACTTTTGTCATGACAATTTCTGTGAGGGAATTGGCAGCATCTATTTAATTTTTATGTTTTGTAATACTGTAAGAAAGTCAGACCTGTTACAGTAGGATATAATTTGACAAGCATTCATTATGTAGGAAAAATGCAAAATATAATTGGATAAAGTTTACTTGCAGTCACTCCTGGTTGCATATAAAAAGCTTACATTGTGTAAAGATTTGGACTGAAAAAAAGAAAAAATATCTACCCACATTGGGCACAAAAACAAAATTTTCTTTTTTTTTTTTNTGTTACAGTAGGATATAATTTGACAAGCATTCATTATGTAGGAAAAATGCAAAATATAATTGGATAAAGTTTACTTGCAGTCACTCCTGGTTGCATATAAAAAGCTTACATTGTGTAAAGATTTGGACTGAAAAAAAGAAAAAATATCTACCCACATTGGGCACAAAAACAAAATTTTCTTTTTTTTTTTTTTTTTGATAAAGAGAAAATATCTACAATATCCCTCATGCATCTTTCTTTCCCCTCTAGAACAATGCAGGTGTAACAAGTGGACATTTTCTACTTTTCTGAAGCTGTTTAGAGGTCCATACAGTCAGTCAAATTTCCTTCCTTTGCTGTCTGAA
>VXAB01005095.1:308116-362972 GCA_013399175.1 Odontophorus gujanensis
GTAAGATAAAGACTGGTATGCTGAAGCTTGCCAGTATTTCCATGTAAAGACTAGGATATCACAGCCAGATTACTTCACTAGTTCGGGAGGCAAACAGCTGCATCACAGCCTAGTTCCCTGAATAATTTGTCTCTTTAGCTAGAGAAAGCTTACCTGCAGATTGCAACGGCTCAACAGTGCTTTTGCCTGCTTACATCTTGTAATTATTCTCAACCTTGGTCTCTCAGACTCAGCCTCTGGGACACCAATCCCATAGAATTTCCTTGATGTTGTTTCACTGAGCAACTTTTGTCATGACAATTTCTGTGAGGGAATTGGCAGCATCTATTTAATTTTTATGTTTTGTAATACTGTAAGAAAGTCAGACCTGTTACAGTAGGATATAATTTGACAAGCATTCATTATGTAGGAAAAATGCAAAATATAATTGGATAAAGTTTACTTGCAGTCACTCCTGGTTGCATATAAAAAGCTTACATTGTGTAAAGATTTGGACTGAAAAAAAGAAAAAATATCTACCCACATTGGGCACAAAAACAAAATTTTCTTTTTTTTTTTTTTTTTGATAAAGAGAAAATATCTACAATATCCCTCATGCATCTTTCTTTCCCCTCTAGAACAATGCAGGTGTAACAAGTGGACATTTTCTACTTTTCTGAAGCTGTTTAGAGGTCCATACAGTCAGTCAAATTTCCTTCCTTTGCTGTCTGAACGAAGACAGAAGTCATTCTCTTTTTTTGGTGCTTTTTCTCTCTCTTATATAGGTGTGTTTGGATTAAACAGGACTGCATTGGAATAATCATAATAATGTCTGGAGTCTATTGAGATTTTAGGCTAAGCCAAAGTGAATATATTTGAAGTCCATTACCTATAAAATTCTAAAGATCCAGTGATCCAATGACTGTTTCCACATGGTGAGATGTGAAATACAACTGAAATCAGGACTTCACCTTCCTGTTCTTCTGGTTTTCATTAAAAATAACCGTCCATTAGATGTTCTCAACAAAGCCTTTCGGGCCACAACTGAAAACAACTCCAAATCAAATTCTAGCTCAAATATTTGTTCTAATAAGATCTTAAACAGCAACAAATCAATCCCCAAATCTAACAATTCCTCCTTCACAGTTGAAACATCTGGGTGGAGATTAAATGAGTCTATAACAGGCGTGGAATAATCAGTCCAGTTAATTAAAGTGGATTATCAAGTGTTTGTGTTCATTGACACAGTGGTCCACAGTGGTTCTGTCAAAAAACAACTATAAGCGGAGTCATAAAGAAACCTAGATTCAAATTCATTGTCACTTCATATTTCTCCATTCAACATCAATGACTTTTGACATAGGAACATTGAAATTCTGTTAATCTGCTATTAATAGCCGCTAAAATCAGATTCAGTCTAATGGCCAAAACCTCAATCATCCATACTTTGCTACAAAATCATTATTTTTATATATATTTTTATATATATTTTTTTATCATTGTATTTCTATGATTGTTTGCAGTGCAGTCTGGTTTCTGAATCTGTGTTGTTTTGTTTTGTTGTTGTTGTTGTTGTTGTTGTTTTTTTTTCCAAGAAAATAAATTCCTCTCCTATTTGCTAGGGAAGCAGACCAGAATGTTGTCTGAATTATTTGTTCCAAGCGCAGTGATTCTTGTAGGGAGGTGATATTTTTGATGTCAGGGTGAATCTCCTTTTCTGACTGTACTGTGTGTTGCAATTGAAACCAGTGGATTAGTGAGCTATCTGCTTTTCCTGTTTCTGTGCTTCTTAGTTTTGGCTAAAAGGAGTTATTTAGGCAAAGTTTAAAAAGCTGTCAAGAAATCTCTCCTTCCAAATGAGTGCTCAAGATGAATGGAAGCTGGTACATGATTGATAGCCTGAGCTGAATGAGTCCCACACCTTAAGCTATTTATGGTTGCCCTTTGATAATCTTTCAGAGAAGGAAACACTCATACACACACATACATGCTTAGGACTATAACCTAAAATTTTAAAGGCCACTCAGATTGTTGATGCAATTTCCATTTTGTTTGAGAAAGTTTCTGTTTCATTATGCAAAAACTAATAATGTATAAACATCTCTTATAAATCCTTTCGTATGTAGTTTACTTGGAAGCAAATGTATAAGTCTATTCTCCTGACATCTAGATATACCATAAACTCTTGAATTAACTCGACATCTCTTCTGCTTGGACTTGCAATAAGGAAAGTTGATCCAAAGCTGCTGAAATTAGTAAAAATATTTCAGTTTAATTTTGTTAGGTTTGTGTTTTTTTTTCCATTTATTTAAGTTATGTTTCTTCTAGTTCATTCTTCTTTAAAAGCAAAAGGTGTTTAGGGCTCCATTTGTAGAGGTACACCACTTTTGTGGACAAGGTGTTTAATATCAATTAATGACAATCATGTTTTCTGTCCTTCTGATGAAGGATGTTCCTCTTTTATATCCCCTGACCTTATGTAGGAGTGTAACTTCTAAGAATGATGGAATCATAGAATCCTTAGATTTGGAAGGGATCTCTGAAGGCCATCTTGTCCGACTCCCCTTCAGTGAACAGGGACACCAAATCTAGATCAGGTTGTCCAGGGATGCCAGCCTTGCCTTGAAAATCTCCAAAGACTGGGCATCAATCACATAACTGGGCAACCTGCTCCAGTGCCTAACCACCCTCACTGTAAAAGATTTTTTCTTTATATCTAACCTAAATCTGCCCTCTCTGAGTTTGAAATATCCCTAGAGGAATGTGCTCACAGATACTGAAGAATAGTGATGGATGATGAAATTCTCTTGTGGTACTGATAACAAGAAATTCTCATTTTATTGATAGATAAAAATAAAAAGCTGAAATACAGCTAAAACTCAGATAAGACAATAATAAAGTGTGGGAAATTGTGGAGAAATTTGATAGCTGTTTTTCCATCAGCTCCTCTGCTAGTTTGATCACATGCTTAAATTCAAGATCACCACATCATACTAATATTTTACAAGTTAATGAGTGCCTACATCTTAATAATAGTATGAATTCTTAGTAAAAAAAAAAAGTCTTTGCAAAGTTCTGTTATGAGAATCTGTCAGCATACAGTACTCTTGGTTTATAAAGGAAATATCACACATAGACGTCTTTCAAAAGAGGACTGAAATTTCATTTTGAACAGTGTTCCATGCATCAGGAAAGAAATACTGCTTACACAGTGCTTTCCCAAGCAGAAAGTCATTTGCAAAGTGGTGCAAAAAGAGGCAGTTAATCAAGTTTTCCATTGTGTGTTAACAGCATGTCATCAGGAATGCTTATTTCCTGGTGGTAGTACAGATTCTTTGACTAAGGAGGTATTTTCAAAGGACCGTCAATCCGATCTTTTCTATCTCAATGATATTTTGTCACCCAAGTGGTCTAAGTCATAGTAGCTACTTCCTTAGAGGAATAGTTGCCCACTATGGCCAATTCAGCTCCTTGCACAGTAGTAGACAGGGAGGGAGACTTAAGTGTGAATATCAAAGGAAAACAGCATGCTGTGTAGTGTATTAATCAGTAAGAAATGTAGTCAGTATAGATAAGCTAAAGTTGAAGGACAATACTTTAGAGTATATCTCTCAGTCCACTCTTAATTTAGCTTTTATGAGACATGAGAGGAGATGGTGGTGCCCACTATCTTCCCTTGGGTTCCAGGTAGATTTATGAAGCATGTAATTTCCCAAATAAGGGCAAAAAAGAAAACACAAATAAAGGCTATCATACAGTAATGAAGGAATTCACCTGAGATCTGGCATCTTATTTTATTATCAGGGTTCATGTGATGATGACTGTTATTTCTGCCTGAGTCCTCTTAGTGAACTCCTTCACTATAATGCTTTAGTGGCAATGTTGCCATCACTCCTTCTTGTCTTTGGTCAAAGACAGTTGTTCCTTTGTAACTTAATTTGAAACAATTTCATTGTAGAGCATACAAAAATAGAACATACCATAGCCTAATACCTGGGTACTTTTTTGCTGTCCAAGAAGAACCAACATCTAAAAATGGATTCTCAAGACAATGACAGACTGTGCTGCTCAATAATAGCTCATCAGTTTTGGGAAATTGTAATGAGAAAAGAGAGCAACACAAGAGAAAAAAAAAAAAAAAAAGATAAATAGAATTATATATTCTAGCCTTTTGTGCTTTTATTATTATTATTATTGGGAAATCAATTAAATTTAGTAGAAGAAAGGTGTTTTTGAAGTAGAATATCTAGTTCTTTACAGTGTCCCAGTAATACCTAGTAATATGTTATACATAGGTCTCTCCAAAAGTAATGCTTCCTATTAATTTCCATGGAAACTACAACAGATACAAATAGCACAATAACATGGTTAGATAGAACAAATTCTCAGCTACAAAACAGTATTTTTCAACATTGCCACTACGAACTGATCGAGGCACTCTTCATTTTGTGATGTGACAGCTGCACATGACCAACCAGAACATGTTTTATTGTTCACACTGCTGTCACCACTGCTTAAATGCACCGCCCACCATCTCACTGTGCTGGCATCCATCGTTTGGTCTCCATAAAAGTTCAGCAAGCATTGATGAATATCAATGGGTGTCATTTTCTCCTCAGGAGGAATTCAGTTCCACACCTTTGTTCCATATGCACTTCCATGTCAGACTGCCCCTCTGCTGCCATCTTTCATCTGTCAAAAAAATGTAATAGAATACTGATGGGAAGGTTCAGCCACTGCTGCCATACCACCACATCCAACTCAGATGCTGTGGGCCAACATCATAAAACAGGAGGCATTATTTTTGAAGCCCTCATAATTTAAAAATTCAGTGAACTCAGGAAGATTTTTGTTCTGTATGAAAGAAGTTGTTATATTTTCCTCCATTTTTCTCTTTTATTCCTTGCTCACTTATGTTGGCCTCTTTCCACTCTTGGGCCAAAACTTCAAGAAAAACATTTTAGCTTTGAAGACTATCTAGTAAGAATTTTTACTATTTCTAAAATTTACTACTCTGGGGACCTCAGGATTTTCTTTCATTTTTAATAAGAAGTAATCAAGAATGAACATGGGAGTTTGCCAATAACATTGAATCAAGTTTATTTTTAATAAAAAACATCGAACTGGAGTGGAGGATGAGAGAGGTTCTAAAGGAGAGGAAGAAAGTATTCCTTCTTATTGAAAAATACTCTTACATTATTAGTTGAAGAAAACTAAATAGATGGGGACAAAAACTTGAAAGAAGCAGATTTTGATCTAAAAAATGATGAAATATTTAGGGAAATCTTCAGAGAAATTTTGTTGAGCCCTGCTCATATTTAATGGATGTGATTGAGCCACATTATCCACATATTATCCTGATATATAGTGAATTAGATAAGAGTACTTTGTATTTTTCTGGTTGCCTAGGTATGAATAAGCATTTAAACAGTAAGAAGCGCCTTTGGGTGCAGAAGTAGCAAGATTGGTAAATCCTGCCCTCTTTTTCATTAGGTGTCATTAATAGCAAAATATGCTTCTGAATTTGGAACTGTTCGGGTATTTATTGGAATCGTTGACAGACTGATAAACTTCACATGTAGAACCAGTTATATCACACTTCACAGCTTTGTGTTGTACCCTGATCTGAAGGTAAAATGCTCTAAGAAGACAAGAGCATCCTTGTGCTAGATTTCATCTCCATTTGAGAGAATGCATGATGCATCTAGTCGTTCTGTTGCCTGTTTATTTGTTGCTCATGACCTAAACATTTCACCAGTTTTTCCTTTCATTTCTGAAAAGAATTAATTCCTTCTTTTCCCGTTTTATTTGGCAAACCTTGGAAAGATAGAATTTCTCCCTGTACATTTCAGTATACCTTAGGGAGCCTGGACTTTCTGTGTTTGTAAAATTCAAAAATTCTGTACTTCCCCCGCTTTGGATTTGGAAACTCATTTTTGACTTCCTCAGTAAAATAACCATGAACTACTGCAGTGGGTACTTCCTCTTGGGTTATGTCAGGATATTTCAGAAGCAGCTTTTGAAAATGGAAGGCTTTTTTGGAAGTGTCTCTTCTGCAGAGAATGTGGGACCTCCCCTCACTTCAGACTGTTCTTTTCTGTGGTTCCTGCTATATGGGTGCACAATCCAAGAAAGAAGTCCCAGGAAACATGAAGAACTACATTCTCTACTCAAGTGATGACTTTTGCATGGATCCTGGTCTTCCTGTTCAGACCTAGAAGTACCTGATCCTGCACTTAGTGAAGACTGTGACAAATATTCCATAGACTTATGTGGTTCAGAAAAGGTGCTTTGTTTCTGTCTTGTCTGGGAGTCCTTCAGTCATTCAGTGCTACAGAAAACCAAATTCACCAAGTTCTTGGCTAAGAGTAATGCAGAAAAAGATGTTTCATTTGGAGATGATTTTTCTTCTATTTTAAACAACATGCAGTTGATGTTACGAAATACATAGAATTATAGAATCATTCCAGTTGGAAAAGACCACTAATGGTCATCTAGTCCAACCCCCCTGCAATGAACAGGGACATCTGCAGATAGATCAGGCTACTCAGAGCCTCATCCAGCCTAATCTTGAATATCTGCAAGGATGGGACTTTCTCCATCTCCCTGGGCAACCTATTCCAGTTCCTCACTACCTCTGTTTTAAAAGAACCTTTTCGTTATATCTGATCTAAATCTCCCCTCTTTTAGGCTGTAACCTGTTGATCTATCACAACAGATCCTGCTAAAGAGTCTGTCCCCTTTCTTACAGCCCCCCTTATAATACTGAAAGGTGGCTGTCAGATCTCCCTGAAGCCTTTTCTTCCCCAGGCTGAACAGCCTCAGCTCTCTCAGCCTCATAGGGAAGGTGTTCCATCCCTTGGATTGTTTCTGTGGTGTGTGTGTAAGAATCCTAAGTATATGAAATAATATATAGATGAAGAAATATGGCATAAATCATTTTTGTGTACACACACATATATACATGTATATATATTATACATTCATAAATGTGTTTCATATGTGCTTGATACTGACTACATGCTGTTCAGTTATTACTGTCCATGTGCAACCTGCAAACATGATCCTTAAAGACCTTAAATCTTTGCAAGCATAAAACTGTTAGCTATGGTGTACATAGCTAAGTTCTAATTTGGCAGTGGTCTTCTTTTCTACTTCAAAACTCCCTCCCACACATACATATTTCCACTCCGTTTCTTTTTGTTTGTTTCATTTCATTTCTTTCCCTAGCTATTTTGTAACATTGCAGTGTTGAACACAGCAGCTGTTTCATGAACCTTAAAGAGAGCAGTCTCAGAAATAAAGAGGAACAAAGAAGGGAAGCAGACTCTGTGCGGATTGCTTATTTTGAAGAAAACAGGAAGCAAACTCTGTAAATAGAAACACTCATGATGATCCTAGATGTAGAAACTCATCTGGCTTTGTACCAGCCACTGGTGTCAAGCAGTAGGAAGGCACCTGCCTGGTGCTTTGCCTAGGTGTAAATTTAAGTTGTGGTTGGTTCAAAGACTTTAACGTTAAGTTTTTCTACTGTACCTTTAGATCACAGCAGAATACTTGTGGCTGTCAGACATGTTCCGTGACTTTGGTCAAGTATACAAAAATACTCAAGGTGTTGGATTCTATGACCAGCTGTTCTGATTTGCAGCAGCTTTTTGACTCTGTTTCTTCTCTTTTGTCCCTGCCTCTGGATTTATGGAATACTTCAATTTTCTCTTTCTACTGTATATTTGAGTCATTTATGGGTCTGATCCAACTGCTGTTGAAGTCCACAATACTCCTAGGATCGGGTCCTTAATAGGCATATAATAAGGGTGTTAAATGAATTGCTCTGGGGCTTAAAGTCCATTAGACATCCATGAAACAGGTATGATGATTTTTTGTCTGCTCTACTCTGATTAATATGCACTTCACATCCCGAACTGCTTTTTTTCATCAAAGGTAATTCTGCAGGATATTATGTCTATAAGAGCATTCCTTCTTAATTATTTTTGTGTTATCAGTGATGTGTGAACAGTCATGAATCAAGTGTGTTTTGGAGATTAATAGTTTCTTCCTCCTTTCCATCTTCTGTTTCAAAATGTGCAGTAGGAAAGCATGAGATTTTCAGACCACTGTCAGAAAGCGCTTAAAGAAAGAGAGGCAGCAGTGCCAGTTTCTCAGGCATTCACATCAGTAAGTTCCACCTTGACAGGCTTAAGCAATGTGGTAATTGCTGAAAACGCTGCTCTCATGATCCAATTAATCTACCCCTAAGGGACCCACAGCAACTATAGCAGTTAGTTAGGTCCAAATGGAAAACCCTATAGACAAGGAAAAAGCGAGAGACAGCAGACATGTTTGGGACTGTATATGAGCTGTGCTGTAAGCTTTCCTCCACCTGCAGTTTCAACCAAGAGGGCTTGATGCTGAGTCTGCAATTGCACCAAGTGCTCCCTTTACATATTGTGTGGGATCTGATAAATTTTTGCAGGATTTTTTCCAGCTGTGCTCTCATCACATTGATTTAATGGCCCTTAAGAGAAACCATAAAAGTGCTTTCTGGTTAGTGGGCCCCAGCTGTTCCTCATAGTATTGCATAATACAGCAGGCTGAGTTAACTATAGATTAATGATTATGAAATGTCTTGCTTAACCATATAATTTTTCAAACATACAAGGGATTGGACAAAATGTGGTTCACTGAGGTAACAAGATGACTACTTTCAAGAGTAGAAAAGGCTTAAGAAGTGAGGTATATCTTAATCTAAACAAGGTAAGATTTTCCATAGACCAGTCATGGTCAACTCTGGACAGTCATTTTGTTATATATGTGAGCCATATGTGTTTGTGCATGCACATGGATGCATACTTGTGTCGTCTTCACATGTGTGTTTTCCCTTAAGGATTGAAGGGTGATGGTTCACTGCTGGAAGCATTTCTCTGTTTTCATTACCAAGCAACACTGCAAGAAGCCAACAGTATCATTTGAGGATTAACGTGCTCTCTTCTGAAGCTAAAAGTGTTGTAAGGCTGTATAAAACTGAGGACTTCTACATCATCTGAACTCCTGCTGCTGCCCTACAAACTCGACAGCAGTTGAGCAACAAGGTAAATGGTAAAGAAATAGGGCCTCATCCTACTTCCACTGACCTCAGTGGCTAAGCCTCTGGTGACTTGTGTGGGGAGGCAAGGTCATGCTCTTTGTGGAGGAAGCATGCCCTGTTGGATGCTGCTGTATCAAGAGGCCTATCTATAAATTTCATAAGGGCTCAAGGTCCTTTGCGGACCCTGATCATCATAAAAGGATAACATGAGAAAAGAAATTATAAAAAGAAGTGGCAGTCCAGTGTTTTGCTTTTGGGTAAGATAGAAACAGTACATTCAGGAAAGCTAAAATTTCAGATATTATCAAGGAAAAATCCATAAGGTACTAAGGGTACAGAGACTTAATGCTGTTTAAAGTAAGCAGAGCTGGTGAAGACCCCAGGTTGCTTCAATTCCTCTGCTTCATCTACTGTTTAACAATTTGGTGGCTTTAAAAGTTGCATTTGTTCTTCTCAGACTACATGCAAACTAGAATAACGTATAACTCCTATGAACTAGACCACGAAATGTCAGTAGAAATTCCAATTGCAGGTCTGAGAATTCCAGAAACCCAAAGATGCTTCTGTTGCCTAAAAAGGCAAGAAGGCCTACATTTGACTTGGAACATAATGAAGTCCGGTGCGGATTCATTTTTTCCCTTTTTCCATAGAAATGATGCAGCCTGCATGAGTTTTGATGAGGTATAGTCCAAACCTTTTCATGTGAACATTCCTGAACATTCAAAGATTCATAAACAATCAAGAGCGAGAAACAGACAACAATATTTAGCAACTTATGTTAAAGAGGGACATTTAAAGCTGACAGCATAGATTGCTGGTTTATTTTCTCCAAAGTTACTAAAACACCAATGACAAAAACATATTTTATGTACCTGTTGATCAACAGATGAGTATCCAAAGATGGGACACAAATGCATAGATTTAAAATCAACTCTTATGACAGTATGAGCTGTTTAAAGAAACTAAATCATGAATTTTCTTCTTGGATGTGTTCTTGGAATTTTGATCTTAAGCTCATTTTTTCTCATTCTCATTTTTTTGGAGCTGCAACATAAAAAACAAATATTTACCTATTTTTATAAAGAGAAATTCATGCTAAAAACTAAAGGAGATCATGTTCAGACCTGATGAGTGCTTCCTCCACGGCCCTGTTATTGTTTCTGTTGCACTGCTAGCTGAATACTTCTGCATAGATCTCAGAAGCAGTGGCTCTGACCATCTTCAGAAAACCATCAACATGTACTGAGATGGCAGCATTAGCTGCTAAGAACTAAATTTAACTAGCTCCACAATTACAAAGGATGATTATATTGACACTAAGTAGTGATTTGTACATGTGTATTAAATGGACAAATATTGTACTGGTGCTCTGGGGAAAAACTTTTTAAGTTTTTCTACAGATTTTGCCCAGAGAGGTTGTGGATGCTCCCACGCTGGAGGTGTTCAAGGACAGGCTGGATAGGGCCTTGAGCAACCTGGTCTAGTGGGAGGTATCCCTGCCTATAGCAGGGGGTTGGAACTAGATGATCTTAGAGGTCCCTTCCAACCCGAAACATTCTATGATTCTATGACACATAAGGATTAAGGACTGTTGTCATCTCAACATGTTGGTATAATCACAATTTGTACTACAAACGAGAATATTGCATTGCTCAAAATAGAGGCACGGTGTGTGTTTCAAGAACTGTAGTTCATTAGCTGTTCAGTATAAATTTCATGTCGGGTTACTTGAGCATGAATTCATTTCAGTACATGTGGAGTAATCTCAGTTTTTCAGGACTGAACTGGCTGCAAATGGACATACATGGCTTAGACACCTTCCCTTATGTTTACCTACAAAGCAGCAGCTTCTTTTATGCACTTGTGGGAAAAACCAATTGTTTCCTTCCTCTGGAGCAGGAAACCACAATCTGTTGATTCTGGCAAGCCGCTATGACTGAGCATATTCCATTCACATCTTCTACTGATGACAATAGGGAAGAGTTTACTCTGGATTTCTTCCTAATGTGGTTAAATTTCAGGAGGTGAAGGAATTAGCATTTGAAGCAAATTCAGAGATTGAGTTTCAATCCCATCTGGATGCTTCAGAGGTGTATACAGCCCAGTGATAGTCTGAGATGGGCTTCCTTACCAGATGCAATTATAAATATTTGGGGAAACTATTTGTAGACAATCTTTCTTCAGATATTATGTGAACATAAAGAGAAGTGGCATAAAAGAAAGGAAGTTCAAAATGTGATCCATTCTGAATGATGGAATTGGAAGAAGTCTATTTATTTGTATATTCTCACTTAGAAGTACAACCAGATAGGACCATATGCAGAAGCATTTCTCTTTCTTTGATCATATGCAGCCTTTTCCATGTATCAGCCAGTCTTACAAAGAGTTTCCCTTGAGGGTTAGTATAAGGGGGCACTGCAGTTTAAAACAACTTCAGAATAGTTTAAAATTCCACAATCTTACCTAACATAGGTTATGTATGAGAATTCAGCAGAGACTAGTTTGCAGACTTCACCTGTAATATTCAACCTATGATTCTCAACTTCTTTTCTGTGATCTCTTTGATTTTCTTCAGTCTAACAGTTCTACTGAATATCTGGAATAGTCTTTAAGTATCCTAATGATGGCATGAATTGGGGGAAAGGCAGGATGCTATCCTGAGTATACACCTTTGTTGAAAACTGACAATGAATGGGTAGAGCCCTGACCAAGAGAGTGAATGGTTCTTAGTTACCATGTGCAGATGGTAAGGCAAATTCCTCTGTAAAAAAACTCACAGATCAATCTTCTGAGTCAAAGAACATGAAATAAGGATGAATAATCTGAAGAAAGCTTGTATCATATAATGTTTGATACATGACTTTGCTTGAGTTAGGTGTTCAGAAAGACTAAATTAATTCTCTCCATTACTGTAAAGATTTTTGCACAACCATTCACATAACGGTGTTTTCTTTGCTAAGAATGTAATATGTTTTGTTGATAAAAATGGAACCCGGCTGTTCTTCAAGGTGGAAATTAATTTTCCAAGCCTCTGCTGTGTTGAAGGCAAATCTTTGTATTTGTATTTGGCTAGTAGATCCTGTACAATGTGATGTGTACAGTCAAACTCCCGAGTTTCTAAAATAAACAGAAGAAAATGAACAGGAGTTTGGGATATTGTATGTCTCAACATGACCATTACTTTCTATATAGAGGAACCTGCAGGAGATACTGAAATCTGTTGTCCAGCTTGGGTAGAGTAGTAAAGCTACTAAGAAATTCTGTTTTAGCTTATATATATGTACTGCAGGGAGTGGAAATGCACAGTACAAGCAGTATAGCAGTAAGTAATATATCAGAAACATTAAATAGAGGATTTGTGAACATCACTACAGACAAAGAACATTCTAAGAGTGCTAATAAAGACTAAATCTACTGGGCTGAGCGATAAACTTAACTTGCCACCCAGTCAAGAAGAAATAACATGTTATGAAGACGAGTCATTGCCAGGAAATATTTTATTGGTAGTCTGGATCTTCATTACTTGATCATTCATTAGTTAAATCTTATGATTTATAAAAGAAATATTTTCTATCAACATTTTGATTTTGAGTGTTTATTTTAATGTATATTTCAGCTCAGTGTTTGTCCATATATTTACAACACTTTTGTCCCATTAGATTTTCACTGTCAGTTGGATCAGAATGAAGAATGAGGATATTGAACAGAGGGACGTAGCTATGCTGTCTCTTTTCAAAATTAAGCAGTCTAATTCTAGCTAGGTGCCAAAAGGTTATATATACGAAAGTGCCCAATTATTGTCTTATTACTTTTAATTAGCTTCCAGAATACAATAAGTCACATTGGGTAGGGCCTTCTCAGTACAGAACTAAAATGCTAACATCTGTTTTCTTTCAAAGACAGCCAACACTAGTGAAACTCACTAGGATTTGTAGATTTATCCTTATGCCAGCCTTCAACACAGCAGAGGCTTGGAAAATTAATTTCCACCTTGAAGAACAGCCGGGTTCCATTTTTATCAACAAAACATATTACATTTTTAGCAAAGAAAACACCATTAAGTGAATGGTTGGGCAGAAATCTTTTCAGTAATGGAGAGAATTATATGATCACGAGAGAAGGTGACTTCATTACATTGTCAGTATTTAATGACTGCACAATTTGATATACTGTCAGAACTTCTCTGAAAGAATTAAAACCTGCTGAATAGGTGAATTTTTGTTATTAAAAACTGATTTCCTTAGCATTTTAAGAGTGACTTTTCCTATATAACCAGCCACAATGTTTTCTTAGATCAAAACCCCAACCCTCCAGAGTATTTAAACTGTTCCATCCTTCTCAGAGATATGACAACTGGTGAAAGAAGATAAAGCATGAATATGAGCAGGATGTACATGTAATGGCACACTTGATTTTCATGTGCTGTGGAGAAATTATATGCTGAATGGCTGGACTCAAAATAGTTCAAAATCCTGAAGAATTCTGACTACAAGAACAGTTCTGGTAACAAATTTCTCTTTTTAATTGTTCGGTCATTTTGAACATCTAACTCAAAGGAAAGTAAGAGTCTTGTATTACAGGAAAAATGGTCCAACTCAAAATCATTATTTGAAATGTAATTCATTTTGGACAGCTAATTTTATACAATTACATACATAACATAATAAATAATACAATGGAAACCATAGAAAATGTGTGGAGTTCCAGAGGTGTTCAGCAAGATAAATCTTCACAACTGCAACATTTTCCAAATTAATAATTTAGATGAAGATTGATCATGTTTCATTAAAAATCCTTAACCACACAAGTTTTGTCTCATTCTAGGTAATATTACTAATGTTGTAATGGTTTTAGATTTTATAGAAAAGTTGCTTTGTGTATACCATTTACTTATCCCGTAAAATGGAAAGACAGCATGAATGCAGTTTAGTAAAGATTTTCTCCTGAACTAGAAACAGTTTGAGGACACAGAAGCTTCATGAATGTATGAGCTAATACAGCCAAATGAATTTGCTGAATGTGCATTTTAATAGCATTAACAAAATAACTTGTACTTAAATTTTGGCTGAATATACTCCAAATTATTTTTTGCATGCTTGTAAAACAAAAAGCAGTGTAAATAATCCAGAAAACAAATATACAATTTGTTTTTCAGGTCCTGCTGATAGCAGGCATGATCTTAAAGAGGTTTAGTGATGATTTTTATTAAAAGGTTTCACATTAAAATACTTTGCATAATGTAAAACAGATTGGCTTGGCTGAAGCCCAATTTTCAAGCAGTTTAGAGAGCTATTGTTAACAGAAATGATCATTTTGGTAAGTTAAATGGCAATTGTATGCAAATTCTGAAGCATGCCACAGACTTACTATTTGTGGTAAAATTGTGGCAACTTTCTTAACAAGACTGAGGGAAAATTGCCAGTAGCAGGAATTGCTGGCAACCTCAAAACTGCAGCTGTGGTTATACTCTCAGATTACTGAGAAATTGTAGAAGAGTTTGTAACAAAACTTGAAAATATTACATTGAGAGAGAAAGTGAGAGAAGAGAAGCTGAAGAGATAAATACAAAAGCAGTGCAGTCCTGTTTCAATTTAGATTATACAAAATGGCTACCATCTCAAAAGCTTTCAAACTTGATATTTTTAAACAATTTTAAATAACTTGTCTGTATTCACATGGCAAGAGTGTATCTCAGCTTCTTTACAGAGGAGCTGGAATTACTTTCTGCACTTTGTAAGGATGCATTAAACATTCAATGATCATCATATGTCAGGAGGACTTCCCTATCCCTCGTTACATCCTAATTCTCTGTTAAGATCTCTGCTATGTCCTGAGATGTATCATATGAAACATCTGAGCTGACTGATGATAAACTAAAATCAGAACCTAAGAAGGTGAGAAGGAGTAGATCTATGGATCTCCATCTTGTCCGACATATTTGAAGATATGCACTGCCACTGCAGACACTGCAAATTAAGCTCAGAATCCCTCTGAGGAATTACCCTATGTTCTTGCAAAGAAGGATTGTAGCAGGAATTCAAGTCCATCGTTTCTGTCAAACTTGGCCAGTTCCCTAGATCTCAATTTCCTTTGGTCTTTTTCTTGTGCATCGTGAATATGATTTCATGGATATAAAAGTAGAGTGAGAGCTATGAATGTAAATCTAATATAGCATTGGAGAAATTGGTTTACTGAGGAATGAACACCTTGTAGAGAGAACGGCTTATAGAGAGAATGAGCATGAGAGAGCCAAGAAAAACAAAAAATTAACAAAGTTTACGTAAGATTACGCACATCAACTTTTGTGGGTTTTTTTTATTATTATTTATTTTTATTTTTATTTTTTTCCAATATAATAAGTTCAACTTTTAACCTCAGCATTTCTCTGTAGTACAGTTATTTTTATGGCATTCATGAAAATCCTTAGATAAAAATAATAGCTTTCTTTATACAATTCTTTGAATTCATATGTTTGATTTAATTTCATCTGTGGCTGAAACTAATTCCTATTGTGATTCTAAAAAATAGAGGTAGCCCATCTTTTTATCATTCATGTGCCTTCTGCAAGAAAAATGTGCAACTTTACCTAAACCGTAGATTATTCTTAATTCAAACAGTATCTATCAAAATTTGAAATTCCACAGTACTGCAATACAATAATAGTGAAATCTCGTGGTTTAATATATGAAATCACACTATCAATGTGTTTAGGAGAAGGAACAGGTTAATCTAAACAAATTCTAAAGACAGGGTTCTCTGCTTGGGAGCTAGATGGAAGAGCTGTGTGTTGATAAGAAAACAATCTCTGGGACCTCTTGCACTAAAGGACATAAGATTTGGCAATTCCTATTACCAGCTATACTAGATAGCTGATGGGGTCAGAAGATCTATCACATACAATGGCCTAGCCAAATGCTGTAAAAAACTTCATGTAAAAATGTGCATGACCCAAGAGTTGGGATGTAGATTAGAAATGGACAAATTAATAGCACCAGCCCTTGATTTACCCACCCACTGTAAAATCAGATACTGACTCTGGTGTCTCTTGTTTGCAATTGTATGCTGTTCCTAAATATACTTTATTTCATGACAGCCAAGTTGTCATGAAAAAAAAGCCCATTTGCATGCTCTCAGCCTTATTAAACTGTTTGTGACTGGAGATGTGAATTAAAGTGTATGTCTCAAAGTGGCCTAACTTTTGCATAAATATTTCAAAATATTTCATTATTTCTTATTCTGTCCCTACACTCACAGGAAGGAGAAAATGAGAATCAAAGATATTCTCAGTGTTTAATTCAAGTTCAAATTACAAACTGAAAGGTCAGGCTAGTCTTTACCTTGTAGTTTTTACCTTCCAATGACTTCAGATATGTCTTTGTTGCTGGAGCTCAGTGACAATTCTTCTAAAACTATGTTCTCACTAAAACTTCTGTGAAAGTTATTGTTTTAACTTGTTTCTCATTGAGACTTAGCATAATTGTATTTCATTGGAAAATGCTGATAAACTGAAGCCTAATATATATATTTTTGTGGAAGCATACAGGATTTATTAAAATCTTCATTTGTTCTATATGAATTTATTCAGTCCATGCCTTGATTTTTCAGGTCAGTGGCATCACAGTATGTGCATTAGACCAAGGTTGTGCACCTCCTAACTACCCAAATATTGAGAATTCCAAGGCAGATTGAAATAAATAAGCTTTCAAAGGGATGGAATAGACAAATCAGAATGACGTTCTTGTTCCAAGGTGAGTGAGTGCCCTCTCCAGGAAAACAGGATGTTCAGAATGCTCTTTATACTCAATTAGACTGGCCAAGCTATGGGCTATATGCCATCGTTTTCTTCTCTGGTTGTTTTGCTTTGTTTGTTTTTATGAAATAATCTTTAATGTGCCTTTTGAATCTAATCCAGAAAAGCAAACATTCAATTTTGGAAATGCTGAAATGAACTGTTTTGAAATTTCTCCATTTCTTTCTTTTTAATCAGAATTATCTTTTCCCTTGAATTTAGGTCTAATTTAAAAAATAAAAATAATAATAGTTTTAAAAATGAAACAAATACAACAAAATAAATAACATCATTATCAAAAAAACAAAAATAAAAACAAAACAAAACAAAAAAAACAGCTTTGGACCAAACAGAGTTACCTTTCTTCATGAATGAACCAGTGGTGGTGCACACAAGAGCCCCTGTTTTCCATACAGGTCGTCCATCCATATACATCTGTATCATATAGCATGGCTGCTGGAACAGAAATAAGTAGTATTTAGTTCTGGTCAGACAAAGAGAAAAGTTTCTTGCATCTTTCAGATATTCAGGTGAGGTTAGTAGCTTTTTGCTTTGCAGTCTCTCTGGAATGGCCTTTAAGGTCCGATCCATCCATTCCCATTTTAAAGGTAGATTCTCTACTTATGAAATAGACAACAGCTTAAGAAGTGTCTGACCTGCTTTGACAGTCCTGCAGGAAGAAGAGGAAGACACTGCGATAGCAGCTGCTACTCATTCTATGAACAAGGAGAGGATGTGAGTGCTACAAGGGTTTCTGCGAAAGCCCTCTCAATGAGCAACTATCAAACCTTTCCATTGAAGGGCTGAGATTCCGCCCTGGCACAGACTCTCTAGAGCAGAGGCAAGGTAGTGACTCTGAGCTCTTACCCACGTGTCTGCTGCCATTTCAAGGAGGACAAGTTCTTCCAGCTTTGTCTCCTCCTGTAGTCACAGTGGCTGCTCCCAGATGTCCGCATTTCATTGAGCTGGACTGGTGGGAGAGACCTGTCTTTTCCAGGGTGAAAGTGGAAAATGGTTTCTCTGCTGGAAAGGTGTCATGATGGCCCATAGCAAGCCCCCCAGGACAAGCACTGTATTGTATCTTATTACCAGGTAGGATCAGTCTGACCATGTGTTGCTCAAAGCCTCGCTGCAGGCATACTTTTCTCTCTGTCTCTCTCTCTTTTTTTTATTTTTTTTTTAATATGCGTATGTGTGGAAATGTGTTTTAAAATGCATTTGCTCTCAAGTTAAGGATTTCCTTGCCAAGTTTTACCCAGAAAACATTTTTGCAGCCAAGTTATAAACCCCTCCAAGTATGAGTATGCAATGTAGCAAAGGAAAGAGTCTAAAGCATAACGGCCCCAGTTAGCTCCCTGAGAATGCCACCTTTGTGATCTGTTATCTTCCTTTGCCAGCTTCAGTTTGACATTTCATGAGAGCTGGGTTGGGCAGTTCATTTTAAGCTTAGTTTTGGACTTAGTTATCAAAATAGGACAGTAAAGCTCTCAAACATGCTGTATGTTCTTGGAAAACACTGCAGAAAGACAAATATTTCACTTGGACAGAAAGGAGATATAAATCTCTCATAGAATGCCTGTCAGCAAATTTTGCTAATATGCTAATTGTCTGAGGAGCAGACTGATGGGATATCCTATCTTAGGACCTTAATGTGGAAAAATACGTCTGCTTTATACTGTGAATGTCGTGTTAAGAAGATTCATATATCCCCTGAAATCACAGAAATAGTTTTGACATTTATTTATTTACTTTTAAGGAGCTAAATTATTGTCTGTATCTGTTAGTTTGGCCAGAGTGTGTCCTTAAACTGAATTCTGACTGGGATTAACACAGGAACCATCAAGTATTTTTGAGCATATTGTTTTAATTGATGAGAGCTTGCCAGCAGAGGCAGGACTTATCTAGAGATTATAGGGCCAGTGCTAAAGCACAGAAAATTCAGCAGTCCCATTTCCATGGATTATACAAATGCATCCCAAGGGGCACAATTACTTGTGCTTAGTTAGTCCCTTTTCTTGAAGTTGGAAGTGTGGACTCCACAAAACACCATTCCATAGGCAGCACGTGCAGGCTAGCTTGAGCTGATGCTCAGACTCCTTTCCTGAGCACACCCATCTGAGCTGCCTGTTTCCAGCCAGACAGCTGTGCTCTCCCACTGCTGCAGAGCTGGTTGCTTCCTCATCACTGGGAACCCATCTGAGAAAGGTATGAGCATATGTAATTGACCTTCACATCCTGTACAAGGAGATGCCAGGGTCTGAGACAAACCTGGCTGACAGCTTATCCCCAAAGAGGCCACAAGGAAGAGCTTTACAGTGATAATTTTCCAAACTGAGCTGCTTCAAGGTAGCCATTCCTCTGGTGGCGTCTACATCTCTGTGCTAACTTCACTTCACTAAAACACTGCACACCTGAAGTAGAACTTGGAAATAAATTTCAGGATTCCCCTCTGCTATTTGAGTATTACTACACTGGATGCAAACATTTTGCATACCTTGACCTAAAGACTGGAAGATTTACCTTAATATTTACTTTAATAACAGGATATAAATATGTATCTGCAGCACAATGGAATTCCAAAGTTACTTTCTCTTCTCTGTGGACATTAAAAGGAACTACAACAATACAATCGTGCTGTTTTTTTCAGAGCTGCAGGAAATTTAGTGTAGATTCGTATGTCTCAAAAAGAAGACCCTTATTCACTCAGGCTTATTTATGTCTCTTATCTTAGTTAACCTGAGAAATATTCTTGAAGTCAGGAGGATTCTGTCTGAGGATGCACGGCACATATTTTCAATTGCTTTCACTCCTATCTTTTAAAATATCTTTCCATATGTCAATGGCTGTAACTCAGAGAGGAAAAGATAAATAATATCTGAAAATCATATGTGCTTTCTGAATTACTACTGTGACTATTTCAGTGTTAAGTTAACAGAGAACCAGAAGGAGGCATTTTCTTTGACTGTGAGGGTAAGCTCTTTGTTTGTGTCAGGTATGAATACTTTTCATACAGAAAGAGAATCCATTCTGAAAGAGTTTGTTTTTTTTGTGGCTGTTTTTTTTTTTTCTTTTTTCTTTTTGCGTGTGTGTGTTGGATTTTATTTTTTAAATGAAGAAAGTAATATAGGGCTGTAAACGGGTCTTGCAGCCTTAGTAGAATTTCCTTTAAAAGAAAGCTTATATGTTCTCATGGACTACCATATGTGTTACACATTTTCTTCCAAGTAGCCACCACAACTGCCAGAGCAGACAGTAGATGTCAAATTGTCTTTGCTACTTTTCTTTCCAGAACAATAATAGTGATGCGGAAGCAGCACATGGTTTTTCTAAACTTATATTAGACATATCTGATCTTCATGTTTGCAGTAATCTGACTTTGGCAGGCTTTTTAAAGACGGGTTAGGGAGTATTGCATTAGACAGTGGTGCTAGGCAGCCAAACTTATGATATTTTGCAGTTCCAGAAAAGAAAGTTCAACACAGCCAAGATCTGAACAGAACAGATATTATATACTAAAGCAGGCTGGAAAATCTAAGAGAGAAACATCCAAAAGCTGCCCAGCTGAATGCACTGGCAACTTGCATAGAACTGAAGGTCTAAATCAGATATACGTAAAATGGGGAGATTGTAATCCCTTTAATGTAGGAATTATGCCATGTGGGGGACTACTTCTTCCAGCATGCAACTGCAAAATATCACAGCTCTCAGTCACCCTTAAGCAGGATGGCTGAAAAGCATGCAAAATTGCCTTGACATAAAATAATGGTATATAGAAAGTGAAGGCCACTGATTCAGATGCTCCTGGAAAATAAATCTCCTGTCTATGTCCAGAGATGACAGAGATGTAAAATTATGCTGATGAATACTTTTGTCTAGTTGTACATCATTTATAAAGCTGCTTTGAACTCATCACAGGCATCTGAGTTAAAATGTTCTGAAGGAGAAATTTATTGCAAAGGTACTGAGATTAGTCAGCTGAGGAAGTAATTTTTATTTTTGACAGGGAAATCATTGTAGAAAATCATATATTCTAAAAACAGAAGCAAATAAAGAAAATGGGTAATGGCTACACTTTAAAATGGAAAATGGGCAAAGGTTCTTAATAATAAATTAGAAATTAACGTCTGATGCAACAAGTACAAAATGTTTATAGGTATGGCTCTACCAATTACACTGAAATCAATGAAAAACAGAAGAAAACTTTGAGCTACTTTTCTTCCTTCGGCTGAATTATCTTGCTGTTTGAGCATGCATTTCATCTGCCAAGATAATTGCAGGGGAAGACACTGGCTTCATGAAGGTATTGAAGTTTCTTGCAGTTACAGGGTTCTCCAGTTGCCTGTTGTTGGATGCGTCTATTTAGGAGACAAGATCTTATGTTCTTTTTGATATTGAAAATAAGTTCCCCGATTGTTTTTCAGCTGTTCTGTATGAAGTGACTGAACGCATATGCATATTTCCAGATAAAATCTACAATGAGGTTGAGAGTACATACACAGTAGTGATGGTAGACATGAAATCTTTTCATGAGGTTGCCATGGTATTCCTAAAACAAACACTGTAAGACCAGAAAATATTATGAACATAAAATTGAAAGAAAACCAAGTATAGCAACATACTTATTTTCACATGAAAATCTACCAACTAACCTTACTTATTCCCCAGTGTGAAATGGTATACTTAGGTAACTATGTGGCATTTCATTCATCTTACCATTTGAGGTTAGATAAAGCAACTTCAGTACATATTCTAATTCTATCCTGCTGGTATTTCTGGAGCACAGAGTTTATATTGCCAGGTGTCCTCACATAAAATAGGCCCTGGAATGTTAATTTTGACCCATTTCTGTGAACTGCCTGAATATCTAATGTGATTTTTCTTAACAGTAGCCTAGAAGCTTAGTACGTTAAAAAAGAAAAAAAGTTGGTAAATAAAAAACTTTAGCTGCACCACAGAGTTCCTTTTTGCTGAAGATCTTCCTTTAAAAACATGTGTATATCACATTTTTGAACATAAACACTAAGGAAGGAATTCTAGAAGCTCCACATGTCTTATTATTTAAGACAGTGTTTCCCTTTCAACTCTGTCATCAGATTTTATTCTTACTTTTTCTGGTAGCTTTGTACAAAGCCTGGCTTCTGACTTGAGCACTACTGCCACTTCTGTTCACAATCCTATCTCACTCACATAGGGTCCTCATTACATGCACCCCATGCTGCCTTCTCCACCACAGTTTTCCCCATTTATGCACGTAACTTCTTCCTGCCCTTCCAGAGCAAAGCTGCTTTCTTTTCTCATCACTCCATTAACACAACTTAGATGAGACACATATACTATCTGAAATCTTCCTCAGAAGGCCAAAACTTCCTTGTTCTGAGCAGCACAGTGCATGTGAGGCCTTGTCCAGCACAGGGTTCTTTCAACCTCATGACAAGGAGTGCCTGTTGTCTACAAGGCCACCTGCCCTTGATTTCCCCTGTTCTGGGAGGCTTCAAATGGTGCATGAGGATGATGAATTATTAAAAACGGAAAACTGATTTTCAATCAGGACTACATACTTTTATAAACTACATACTGTAGTTCAAGGAAGTTTTATAAGCTTGATGTAAAATTAATCAGCCAGTTTCTTTAACTATGTCATCTGATAGGCCACCTGCCTTCATGGCATATGAAATTGGACCTGTATAAATTTCAGGTGCTTTTCCCCAGGAAAGCCATTTGAACATCCTGTAATCCTATGAAAGTCTCAACCCACATGCGATCAAATCTTGGTTGTATGTCCCTGCCTAGGCTATATGTTCCCTCTGCACTTTAAACGTGGTGCATCTGAAGGAAGGGAAGTTCCTAGCTTTCATTTGGCTGTCTAGAGAGGTATGATGGATTTGGCATGCCTACTATACCTGGGATGGTTCTAAACAAAACAACAGACAACTAAAAACAACAGACATGGCTATTTTTATTCATTTAAATAAATAAATAACAACAAAGAAAGTGATGGAAGTGATGGTGGTAGTTGTATCTCAAAATGCTGAACCATTGTAGCACGTAAGTTGGATTTATGCCACTTAGGCATAATTAACTTCCTTACCATTATTGCTCATTTAATTCTGGTTTAATTCACCACAGTCTGGTTTCCCAGATAAGGGCTTTGTACCAAGCAGTTGCTGAAGTACTCAGAAATGGTGGGGGATGCAGCACAAGGTGGCTATGGTTGTATATTGTTTTGAAAAAGAGTGCGTTCTCGAGTGGGAACCATAATAAAATTACATGAAAGAAATTTCAGTGTAAGTAAGAAATATGTAGGTCATGAAAGAAAACATCAATGAAATATTTTACCATGGTTCAGTGAAAGGAATGAAGCTGAGGGAACAGGCAAACCTGTTCCTCCTTCAGGAGAAAAAATGATTGACTGAAACAGACATTTTAGACTGTCTTTTGTGCTTCAAAAACACAAGATGAAATCACAGTTGTATCAAATAGAATGACTACATTTCCTTTGACTTTAGTGGATCAAATGTTAGCTCAAGAAAACTTGTCAGATTTCCAACAACTTACCTGACTTAAGCTGCAAGAAAAACAAAAATTGTTTTCCCAGATATTGCTGCTTTTTCCAATCAAGTATACTATATTTACAGGAAAGGTGAAGTTCTGAACTGGATAATCCTCTTCATAGCAGAAAAGGCAGATTTCCCTTGCCACAGAAGCTCAATGGAAACACTGCAAATACAACCCTTCCTACTTATGGAGATAACAGCAATGGAAGAGAGGTCAGTCAAGACTATATAATTGTTTAAAATATAGCTTCAGGTCTCTTGACATCTGTGTAGACTAGATGAGTTGTTGAAGGATTTGAACAGTTTTACAGAGTATATTAAGTTTCATGACTTGCACACAAAAAAAATATTCATTTGATTACACGTTGGCAATATAGAGCCAACAATAACTTTGGGATTTATTAAAAGCAGGCCACTGTTTTAATGGGAAAATATTTTTATGCTATAAGCGGTAATGACTTTTTTACTACTCTTGTAAAAACTCAAAAGAAGAGCAAAGAAGATTCTTGGGATGGATGGACTTTGCTGTTCTTGAGTCAATTAGTAGAGTGAAATATTTGTTTTTAAATGCACAAAGCACCTGTTTCATTAACTAGCAGCAAAACGAGAACCTTCCTTAAATTGTGGAAATCATCCTATACAAACTAAAGATGAGCAGGTGTTAACTGATGCTGTCTGACATACTGCTTGTGGGTATCTTCAAATCGCTCATTTCTAATAGAACCATCAGCTACCTGGCAAGATTCCGGTAACACAGCAAATTATTACTTGAACCAGTGGTAGATTGTATTTCATTCTGTCTGTCACACTGCATTAGGCTGCCATTGTAGTGTCTCTCTTGGAACTGCCCCTTTGTCTGGATTTCTCTTGATATAGAGCAAAGTTTCCAACCACACTGAGACAGAATTTTAGTTATATGGTTTTGTTCAGACAAACTATTACACTCCTAGTGTGCTTGCAAACAGGTTCCCTCCCATCCTGTTCAGTTGAGCCAGGTAATGGAGACTTGTGCCCACTCCTGAACCACTTTCTGAAAATACCCAGGCTGTCACGAACTGCTCGGTGTAATAGAGTCCAGTCTTGTCTGCAACTTTCGGTTCCAAACCCATTTTTCAAAAGTTTAGAAAAGCATCAGGAGAGGGAGAGGGAGGAGAGGAAGTGGGAGAGGGGAGAGGGGAGAGAAAAGAGGAAAGAGGGGAGAGGAAAGGACAACAATTCTACAGATATCTTGAGCATTCCATACTTAAAGTGTCTTGTCATCTCCTATCTATCAGAACTTGATCATTCGGTATTGCAATAAACTCCTGTTAAGTATTACTTATTTCAGTACTTCGCTTCCTACCGTCTTTGAAATTTACGCTGTAATGTAACAAGCTTTTTTTAGCTTTCTCAGCGTCACTTGCACTGCTTCATCCTCCATCTCCACTTTACTAGTAATGTGACTGGAGTAATATGGTATTCCAAAATCTAAGAAAGTAATAATGTAAATTTTGTAAATTTTTCATATTTCTTGGCAGAAAGGATTCTGAATTTGGAGAATGCTGTAGCTGTACTGAGTACACTTTTAATACAGCACTGTATCTTACATATAATTTGTTCATGGAGTGGATGGAAATCCCTTACAATTCCCCAGTTACTGATGCTATAAACATCCTTAGGGCATTACTCCTTCTCATGTGATGATTGCTGTGTGTACCCTATCTTGTAGTTTCCTCAGATAAGTCTCCTTCTGCCAAATATAATTCCCCTTCTGTGCTGAAATAAACTAGTTTCTGACATCCCATGTGTAAATCTCTGCCTCCGGTTGCAAATACATGGAATGCCCAATATTTTTCCTTTTTTTTACAGATAAGTACTTCTTATGGCAGATGTTTAAATCAGCCAGTTCTACTAATCTAGATCCATAGTGAAAAATTCAGAAGGGACAATAGTGATACAAATCCACCTACCACTCATAATAAGCTTTCCTCCTGGTTTCTACTTCCGTACTGTCTCAAATGTCCTTTGACTTGACTGTAAGCATTTTTCCAACATTCATTTCATATTTCTGAACTTCTAATGCAATATGTGTCTGTAACCCCTTCTGCTTATCTACAGCTCACCAGGGTAGATCTTCCACCTCTCCATTAACCTTGATAATGGTGAATCTCTACAGTCTCCTGTCTGAAGCAACCATGAAAAATCACATTTTCTAGGGAAAGGTCACTAAGACTTAGTATGATGCATGCTACTCCTAAACTCCCCAAAGGGACTTAGCCATGTAAATTTAAATAATCACTTTCTGGGAAAAAAAAATTAGGTGTTAGAGGCTTCCTTGACAGATTTACCTATATCCTGCTTCACAAGGCTTTGGTACATCAATACTGAGAAGCAATATTTATGGTAGATGTGTCTAGACCAGGTGACTTCTGATAAGTCACTTGGACGTTTAAAGTTACACACAAATCTTCTGCATGTACATTTTAGGTTTCTTACATATATATTTATTCCACACACTGTGAGTATGTGCTTCTGAATGAGTGTTACATTACTGTTCTAGGATCAGTATGTGTGCATATATGTGTTATCAAATCTTTCCTGTTGCATATTAAAAAATATACACTTAATATTCCATCTGCATTAAAATGCATGGATCTGTACAATATATGCGTATGTATTTTATAATAAAATCTTAACTTTTTTGTGAGACTTTTCTTTTTTTCAGATTGCATAGTCACAAGTACAAATATTAAGCATAATCAGTTGTATCTCTGCTGTTCAGTGAATGGCTTTAGAAAATTGCTGAAACATTTGGTTGAAGACCTGCATATCTTATGCTGAATAAAATAGCTCCCAGATATTCTGCAGTTCTCATCACCACAAAACCTCTCAAATTGAGAAGAGGTAGAAGAAATATTACCAGATTAGGATACAAAGAGGAAGAGGATATAAGAGTTGCTCCAAAAGTAATGCTCCTATATCATTATGTTGGCCCACAACGTCAGAGGCAGATGTTGGTTGTATGGCAGTAGAAGCTGAACCTTCCCACCAATATTCCATTATATGTAGTTCCTGTGTGACACATGGCAGCAGAGGGGCAGTATGACAGAATGGTGTCTGATATGGAAGTGTGTATAAAGGAAAGATGTGGAACTGAATTCTTCTGTGCAGAAAAAATGGCACCCCTGACATTCACCGACTCTCGCTGAACACTGATGGAGTAGGTGTGAGCACAGTGACATGGTGGGTAGTGTATTTCAGCAATGGTGACAGGAAACATGGGTCACCTCCACTGGTGAAGATTTTTGTGAGCATGGCATGCAGGCTCTTTTTCATCACTGGTGAAAATGGATAGCTAGTGGTGGTTACTATGTTGAAAAATAGTGTTTTGTAGCAAAGAATTCGATCAAATAGAGTTACTGTGCTCTTTGCATCTGTTTTAGTTTCCAAGGAAATAAACAGGAGGCATTGCATTCTGAGTGAGCTATATACTTTTTTCTCTAATTTCCAGGACTACACTCTAATAAAAATGAACAAGTTTCAGAAGCTTATTCTATTTATTTTCAAGCTGGTATCACATACACTGGATTACCTTTGTTACAATCATATTTCATATTATTGAGCATACAAATAGTCAATCTGAAGAGGAGATATAACCAAATAACTATAGTAGAATTCAGTAAGACAAACAAATTTGTGGTTGTTTTGGTATCTCTACTATGTTTCCATATGCTGCTGTATTTTGGGTTCTTGAGTTTAACCTAAACCAGAAAAATACAGTTTTTTTCTGTAGTTAGAAAGCCAGTTTGCAGATAATTGCAACACCTTTAGAATGACTATTCTGTTTTATAATTAAATCTATGTTATTATGTTTGCTTTTACCTGTTCATCTTCAAAAATGTCAAAAATCTTCAAAGCTGGTTATTTCTTGCTTTTTGTTTAAGTATGTACATAGTAGCAAAAAGGCATGAGCATTGTCAAGATGGAGTTAAGGTAGACTGCAGATATGAGTAAATATAACGCAAAACTATGTGCTTCATGATCATGACATCTTTTCAATACTGTAAAGAAATGCTGCCAGAACGTCCAGGCCGATTCTCAGAGGAGAAGTGTGGAGAAACTTCTGGCTCTTGATTGAGACTTCATCTCAGTAAAAGTTAAACCATTGAAGCCCTCAAGAAAACTGTTGCCAAACCCACAAAAATTGGACTTTTTGCTGAACAGAGCCCACAGAAGGTAATCTTTCATTCTGAATTTAGAATGCAACAGATATTTCATTTCAGCTAAACTTAAAATTGTAGTTTTACATTTTGCATCTTTCAGTTGCTTTAAAAAAAAGGAAGATCTTAAGTGACATAGATTCTGTCACCACCTTTGTGATCTTCATTTTATTGTGAACTTTCTCCCATAGATGACAAATGCACAGTAAGTTCACCCCGTGACACTTGTATAGACCCTTGTAAAGTAACCTATTATTTCTTTGCTCGTGCCTCCATAAAGGTCACAAGTACACAGCCAATTTAAAAAGAAGAACTTAGCCAACTGAAGTGTGTTAGAAGCCTAGCTTACCAAATAGAATGATCTCCAACAATTTGAACAAATCTTTTTGCTGAGACCTTCTGAAGATAAATACTCATCCATCCAGCTCCCTTCCTGTTTTGTAATGTCTCCCTGTCTTATTTAATAAGTGCTTTCTTGCTGTTTCTTGGCATCTTCCAGAACAAGGAATGTAAACTGAAAAGACCATGGAGACTAGTGTTAGGCCAGGATTCCATAATGAATAATATCAGGAGACACAGAGACGAGTCTGTCAGCCCATACCTCTTGCCATGGCCTCTACTAGGGAAAGTTGCTTGGTTCTGTGTGAATTAGGATCTTGTTATACAGTGGTTTGAACACATGGAAATTAAAACAAAAATGCATGTTCTCATGTGTACTGCTAAGACAAGTACAGTACAAGAAAAACTGTCAAAAATAACAATAGGAAAGGAAATGCAAAGAGAAAACAGTTCTATGCAGCAACAATTGCCTAAGAATCATTGGCAAAATGTTATGATACTTTTGGTCAGGTAGAAAACGCCATAAAAGGACAGTAGCTTCTGGTTAAATTTTATTCATTTATTTACAGTCTGTAGCCATTTATTTATTGTCTAAATGAATGAAAAAGGATTTTTCTTGTCCTCCAGAATGAGTACCTCAGCCTTTGATGTCTAAATTGTTTAAAGTTAAGATAATCCCTTTTTAAATAGTATATTTAAAAATATATATGTAATTAATCTTTCAGTGTAAAATGCACTTTCACATAGAAATCTCTTGAGATTTATTTTCTGTTCATTCATGGAAGAGCCATTGCTGTAGGTACACATAAGATGGTGTACTGAAAACTCATTAATTCCACTTCTGGGTGGCCCTGGAAATCCCTTAAGTCTCTTCAGACTCTAATATTTTGGCTCCATGTAGATTTCCCCTTCAGAAATAGCTCACTGTTTTCTACATGCTCATACAACCTATTCTTGGATCTTTGAAATAGCACAAAAGAGTATTGTATTCATAAAAACTCAGTTCTGAATAGAATTCATCTGCAGGTTACAGAACCCTTTTTTAAAAAGGAGAACTTTAATGGGAAAAGTGGCTCAAAGTAATGAGTAAAGAACAGCATGGTTTCTAACACTGTTGCTGGGGATTAGGTAGCCCTGAATTAGCTCGTTTTGGTGTAGATTTTCACCTATTTCACCAGAAGGGCAATGCTACTCGTTGTGAAATTATTCCTTGAAGATATGAATAAAAACTAATGCATTCTTTTCTATTCATATCACTGTGCCCAAGACTGGCTTTATGAAGCCATTGTGACTGTCTTCAGTAGAGAAGGGTAGATCCTTCAGAAATCCTTCAAAGTGCACTCAGAGCAACAATGGTCTTTGAGGTAGATAACTGCATTTCTGGGTCTTTCCTTCCCAAATGTATCACAGGTGTTTTGCTCTTATGGCCCAGTGGATCAGAGATCTCTCGTGCTTCTCTTGTCCTATCCAAAAGTTGTTGTTCTAAGTTTTCTTCATTATTCTCCATTATTCTGCTGGTTCTGACCTCCCACTATTTTCAATGGAAAAGAAATAGTAGTCGCTATGTGTATCGTAGCAAAAAACTGTATAAAGTTGTCTGTCTCTCACAGTTGAGTAATTTATTTACTGCAGTAGGGATTGTGTTGTCAAGTGCTTTTTGCTTCTTCATGAATTTGCACTTTCACTAGTTTCAGAACATGGTGCTGAAGACAGTTTGCATAAAAACTGTTTCTTTGATACCAAAACCAGAGATGATAATGTATCCTAGTGCTTTTAGGTTCTTTGATATTTTAAAGGCTTTCCTGGTCATTTCTGTCTTTAAAATGTTCACCTTTTTACTCAGCACTTCTATTTCTGGGTTAATTTTAGGAAGTCATTTCCCATGTGGCTCATGTTTTTTTTGAATTATGCACACTTTATTTTCTCACATTGTTCTTTTTGTTGATGTGGAAAGATGCCAACCTACTAACCAGTTCCTGAGAAGTGTTGTGACTTTATGAATCAGATTATGTGTTTTGGTTTCCTGAAAGCAATGACCTAGGCTGTCCATCCCAGACCCACTGTATCCCTGTGAGATGGTGATGAATGTAGTTCTTGTTGAAATAATTACTTTGTTGTTTATCTTACCTCAGGTATTCATTTAACTTCCAATTTCACCTTTACTATTTTCAGATGCTTGCAATTCAGATTTCCTTCTGAAAACTGTTCTCAGAGAACAAAACAAACAAACACATAAAAAAGAAGTTCCCAAACTGAAACAGAGCAGCATTTCTCCAGACGTGGCAATTTCCATCAAATCGAGGACTCCTGCAGCCATATAAGAATATTTACTGTGTAACATGAGGTTACCTCATCTGGGCTTTTATAAGCTAGAAGCACAAACAAGAGGCAACATATCAAACACATATCCAAACTTTCCCAAAGAGCGCAAGTCAAACCTTTACAGATTCCTAGATCACACTAGCATGTAGGATGTATAAACCAAGTAAATTTTAAAGCTTTGCTTTGCAACTAATGTCAGTTTTCAAAATTTTTTCATGGTTTCATATCTCATTACTCTCAAAATAAGTTTTTAATGCTGTGTGAGTGTTCATAGAACCCTCTGTGTGCAATGCAATATTGACATTACTAGCTAGAAGTGGAGTTTTTACTCATCTGTTTCTCCTGGACTAAACAAAAATCTTGTAAAATTATTAAACATTAGAAGTGGAAAAAGTAAGTGGTTCAGAATAGATTCCTACCTGTTAGATACCGAATCTGAAATTGTATTTAAGGAAGAAAAGAATCAGACCTTAAACTTGAAGATCTGGATTATTTTTTAGACATATTAGGATTATATAAGTGGAGTCTAGAGCTGCTCAGAATGCTCTTATATTGGAGTAAATCTGTCATGAAAAATGATCACTAGCTTTCGTATAATACCAAATGTAACAACAGAAGTATTCTACATCTTGCATTCTATTGGAAATTACAGCTTCTGTCTAAAATCTTCCTTTGCTCCTGCAGCTTAGCTCCCTCACACTGGTTATACAAACAGTACAGTTCTGCTTGTGGATGAGAAATAGCTAAGGAGAAGATCTGAAGTGGTTTAAGATATCCGAAAAGAACACAACAATCTATCATATGGGTGCCAATTATTGGAGTCTAGGGGCTGTGGGGGATGTGGCTTACTGAGCCAGTTCCATAGCATGCTTCTTCCTCTATGCTTCTGTGAGCACAGGAAGCAGAGGAGAATTCCTCCCTTCATATCTGCCTTCTCCTGGACTGTAGCACTAGCCCAGCACATATTCCACCAACTGCAAATACATAGAGCAGAGATTTGACTGTTGTTTCTTGAACAATGCAGGGCCCATGAGTTGCAATTGCCTTCAATTTTCAGTTAAAACTGTCCTGCAAAGCATTATTTTCCAAGGGATTTGGCATATCTAGTCATTTTTTAATGTAGATGAGTTTTACCCAAAATGACAGAGGTACAATTTGGCAATGCTGTTAAGCCATTTTTAAAAAGAATATCCTTACATATACTTCTACTAAAGTACTGTATTCCATTCAGCATTTATGAATATTCTCATCATCATTATTGCTATAGCAATTAGGTTCCTGTAGCATCCTTCAAAGCTCTTCTTAGCTTTATTTTTTAATGTGTTGGGATCCCTAAGCCATCACTAGGGACACTTCACTAATTATGTGAACAATGTTGCTGCCACTTACTGAGTCAAATGCTTTTCCACCACAACATAGACATTTTGAGAATTTGCATGGTTAGACAATAAGCTGACAAGTTAAATTATTCTGATCTGCAGTCTCAGATGTCATTTTGTGAATGGCTCAGCATTAGCATAGAATTGAAGATCCCCATCTTGGTAATGTAGACACTTAAGAGAAAATTTATAGTAAGTCTTAATGTTCTTGTGTACTTTGTTATCTAAGCATAACTGCAAAACTCAGGCCTTTCAGAGCCTCTGTGTTGTAATTATTTAAGAAGATTGTAGCAAAAGTCTCTGTTACCATTAGCCACATGCAATAACACTATAAGAACATTGTGTGTTCATTTGTGTTCCTTAAAAAAACTGTTTATGAGCTTACAGCACTTAAGCTGAATGAGGTTTTGGCGATAGATTCCACACACTATGAATAGCAATTCCAAACCACTGTCTTTGAAGTAGGTGTGGTTAAATTACTTGTGAATAATGTATCAGAATTAAGCCTTTTTTATTCCTGCTCACAAAGCATTCCTGAATTTAAGATAGTTTTTAAAAAGAGCTTCAAAATTTGTATTCGCTGAGAAGTTCGTATGTGTAACCTTCTACCTACAAAGGTCAATCATAACTGCTTTTCTGTTTCATTCCTGACTGTTACCTACATATTATTCGTGGCAAGTGAATGATGATCAATATTGTGATACATGTTTCATTGCATTCCTTATTCTGTACAGAAGTATCTTTAATTAAAATATGAGGAATCGAAACCAAAGAAACACACAAAAAAGAAGAATATAGCAAAAGATTCAGCATTAATGGTACACAAAACTCAAGAAATTAGGGTCTTTGTCAGCCTTATCAATTATCAGCCTTTATCAATTATCCTGGTGTATAAGCCAACTGAAGTACGGCAGTGCTGCACAAGTGTTTTAAGTGCCTTATACTGGTTGATGCTATAGACTTTTCATTGCACTTTGTAGCCTGCCTTTCACTACCGGTTCTGCAAATTGTAACCTGAGCTATTGTGGCAGTGGCTTTCCAGAGTTTGCTCCATTGGAAGTGAAAACTAATAGGGAACTGAAGTGGTTCCTGATTAAAGCTGCATGGGAACTTTGAGTTCCTATGACAGAAGCACCGGAGGAGAGGATCATATGATGAATCAAATAACTTACCTAGAAAAGATGCTTTCTCAGGGAGATCTCATTGAAACCTTCCAGTACTTAAAGGAAGCTTATAAAGAAGATGGAAAGCAACATTGTACATGGTCTGATAGTAGCTGGACAAGGCTGAACTAAAAGATGTTGATTTTTTTCTCTCAAAAAGAATTCTATGTCAAAGGAAAATTAAATACATGTATTTTACAATGCTGAAGCCATGAATATGAGTTAGTGCTACTAAATTTTAGGATACATTCCATCTAACTAACTGTGATAAAATATGCTGAGGATATACACTTTCAGTATGGTATATGAAGAGACTAAACCACTCCAGAAAGTTAATATATGTGTTTACTTGTACTGTACTGAAAGCAAAAATGCACTGTTACACAGTTTCTGTACAAAAAGAGTAAATGAAGTTATGTATTTATAGAAATACTTGTTTAATATTTTACTTTACAAAAGGGAAAAATTTTGACAATTTGACTCAACTTATTACAGTCCTAGGATCAGTTAATGAGATATATATTTGTATATTTATAACTTGACTGTCTAGTTTGGCTTTCATGATGCAGTGTGTTTGTGTCTGTAGCTGGGCACTGACATGACTAATCACCCTGGAAGGAAATTGATTAAAACTCATAGTAGTATCACAGTAGACTGTCCATTGTTGTATGAATACAGTAATCATTTCATGTGCAGTGAAAAGAATGCCTCAGTTCCAATGTACTCAAGAAAGAGGGTTCACACTCCAGCATCCTGATCATATTGTGACAGTCTGAAAATCATGAACTATAACTGTTTCTAGCAAGTCCCTATGTACACAATACCATGAAATATTATACCTAGGTGGTCTCAGTATGCAATACCTTTGGGAACAGTTCACTGACACATATACCTAAAATCCACACACACATTTGTACAAGTGAAAAATGCCGTCCCCTGGGCAGTAAATTAGTTTGAGGTGTCTTAAGCAAAGAATCACTATGTATATTCAAGGCTCTTCAATACAAAATGTATAGCTGAATTCATCAACCGCTAACTGGAATGAGAAAAACACTGGTGCACACTGGTTTGCCACTTTTTTATGCATACATGACTCTAATGACTGAGTACCTTCTATAGGATTTCTTCTAAAAACCTATGTCATAATATGTTCTTAAATATTATCTCAGCTATTCCCATAATAAGTCTATGGCTTATTAGTATTGCACTGACATAATTTGCTATTATGTTTTATTTAGATACTCTGCTTCATCTGGTAGTTCAGCAGGTCCTCAAGGTAATTAGTTACAAAAAATGCTAATGTTAGATGGGAAAACTATGAGCTTATCTGCAAGAAACTTGCTTTCCAAAAGTAGGCTGTGTGAATGAAGTTGTTTTGGTTTCTAATTGTCATCTTAGTACTTTGTTGCCCATAAGCACACAGTCTGCAGATCTGGAGGGCAATCTGACCATGTTTTGTTTATCTGTTTATTTCTCAATGGGCATCATAAGCAACTGAAGTGTATATGATGTATGGTGTCACATCATCATACTGCCATGACAAAAACACTGCAGGGAATAAAAATCTCTAACCTGAAGATGCTGAAAATTTCTACCTCTCATCTTGGATTGCTTAGTTTCTCTGCAATAAAATACAGCCATCTTGTGAACAGACATTGCTTTCCATTTTTCATCAGCACGTTCCGCTATTGCACTCACTTTCTGTGTAAAGATCATCAATTCAAGTACTACTTAAAGTTATCCCCAACACTTTCACTGAGGAGCTACATTAATAATTTTAACTTCGATAATTCTTACTCTGTTCTTTTATTTTCTGAGTTCTAGGGTCTTGTCCCCTTTACCATTTTTTTTTATCTCTCTGCTTATTCCTCAAATCTCTCCTGAAGCTGCTACTTTTTCAGTTTGGTCGAGAGCTTTTCCATTTGTATTTGCCCTTTTCTGATGAGAGAGATTTGTAACAAAGAATAGATTCTCCACTTCTGCTCAAAGAAACACCACATCTTCTTCTAAGTCTTCAGTACCTTCTCATGGAGGAAATCAGAACGCCAGTAGGAAAACAGTGTGCCAGTTTTCTCCTTCCTTACAACAGCTATAGGGCAGAAATTTCCTTTTTCTTTCCGGTGTTTCCTTTTTATCATAGAATCATAGAATCATAGAATGGCCTGGGTTGAAAGGACCTCAAAGATCATCTAGTTTCAAAACCCATGCTGTGGGCAGAGTTGCCAACCACTGGACCCGGCTGCTCAGACCCAGCTTCTTTGATCTTTTCTTGTGGCAGCAGTTTTATTTCCTCTGCTCTGTGGCACCCTCCCGTTTCTTGTAATGTTCTGCTCTAAAATTTTGTTCTCCATCAAATTAGTGCTGCCTCTTCCTTCTGAAGCCAATAGCTAATGCTATTCTTTCTAGTGAGATGGGATGGTTTAAAGTATAATGCAGCTAGGAATAGGACATTTTTATTTTCTTTGAGTGACTTGGAGAAAACATTTGCCAAGTATTTTCATCACAATCCATGATGTCAGTAAACAAGTGACAATTGACATATTCAATTTCTTGAATAGGAAGCATATTGTAAGGTAATCAAGAAAAGGGGAATACAGTTCTAGTGCATTTACTGCCTTTCAAATTGTTCTTGAAGTGGCCTTCCAAGCAAGTTTGCTAATGACGTCTTGCTTTCAGCCTTCCAAGCAAATACTACAAGACTCTGTTTATGAACCTATGTCTGCAGGAGTTTTCCCAAAATAATGTTTGCTCCTTATTTCTCTTCTTCCCTCTTTTTTGCCCTTTCTGTCTTCTGGCATGAATTTTCCTGTCTGTTTTAAATGTAATTTGCCTTCAGCTGTTTAGTTTTGAGTTCTGGTAGCTGTGAATAGGTTGCAAAAATACTGGCAAAAGCATTGCTGAAAAAAACCCCTTAAAGTTTATTTCTGTGGGTAATATGTCAGAGCAAGACATACTCACAAACAAATCATGTCTGCTAACTCATTAAACACATAACATAATTGTTAGGTGTATTATGAAACTTATCTAAACTGAAGACTCTCCACCTGTGGATATTATTAATTTATTTTTCTCTATAGTAACAGTCATCTTACAGCACAATAATTCACAAAACTGTTCTTTTTAAATGCAGACATTGCTCCAAATTAAGAGTCTAGACATGGTACTCAGTCAGATGTGTGTGAGAGATTCCTACAGCTTCTAGGCAGGGAGAAAAAATAAGCCCAAATCCTAAAACAGTCAATTGTAAAGACACTTTAGTCACTCTTAAGATTGACACAAATCAATTGAAAGGTTATTTGAAAGTGACAGAGTATTTTTAGGATTTTCAGTATTTTGATGTGAAACAGAACTTCATTTAAAGTAAAACTTTACTAAACACATTGCCTTTTAATATTCTAATTGCAGCACAGTGGTCATTCTTCTCTCTTCCTTAGGACATTAGTAATCACAGTAGCATGATAACATTGGCGTCATGTCGTGTGTGAGCATTATTTTAAAATAGATGTCAATTATACAATTGTGCTTTTCTGTTTCAAAATAACATAAAAATTCAATGGTAAAAAAAAAAAAAAAAAAGACCATATAATTAACTATTAAAAAAATGTGTTTTTTAACATTTAAACTTTTCTAGTACTGGGAAGTAGATACCAGTAGCCTATCTGTAGTTAGGCAAGACAATTGGGTCACAGAACTTTTTTCATATTTTTAAAAGTTGTGAAGGGAGAGAGGAACTCAGAGTACTAAAAGCTTTAACAAGAATACATTTATTTAACCTAAAGAATAAACTGTTGATTGATGTTACATAAATGAAAGTTAGTATTGGATTTCAACATCTGATTGCAGCTAGTTGCATTCATATTGCCAGGACAGCTGAAAAAAACAATACACAGATTGAACCAGAAAAATACCTTTGGTGAACAAGAAGCCTATAACAGCCTGTACAAGATTATTGGAAGAGGATGCTTCAATTTGGGATCTAAGTGACCAGAAGTTTGCACCCAACAGAGAGCTGAATGCCTCCAGTAGGTACTGCTGAGTGTTATACAGTCCTGCAATAGATTCTTTTCTATTAACCAAAAAGTCAAATTTTAGACATTCATTTTAGGAAGCTACATTAAAATACATGAAATGAAATTAAACTCTTCTTCTTCTTTATAATGAACAAAGTAAAATGAAATCTTTCATTCTTCTGCGTAAAGACCGGAAATCTTCATGTTATTAAACTATTACAGATGGGAGCCCTTAGATGTTGGAGGACAGGAACGCATTCCCAGGGACATGCCAACCCACTCCATACCAGGGGATTTGATTGGGTGTGTGGGGCCAAAGGGAGGAGAGCAGAGAATGATTGGAGCTGACACTGTGCTGGTCCTCAGAGGAGCAAGGGGCATACAAACACAGCCTTGTCTCATCCATGGGGGCCAGAGACTGACTTACTCAAGGGACATAGAGGGAATATGAATAACTTATTGCATCCCAGGAAGCCACTAAACATTCCTGAGCTGGGAGAAAACTGGGTTAAAGTATCCCTCCTGCAAAGGCACAGTAGGTAATTGGACAGGTGGAATTTTATTTTTCTTTATACTGTCATTCCCAGAAATCGGCTGTTTAGAAAGTGACTTTGTTTCAGTATGTAATAACATAAATCAAGCTTTAGAGTTTAAAAATCCCCTTGGTATGCTTGTCTCGAGGAAAAAGTGTAGCCAGAACCAACTCAAAAATTTGGCTGACACACAGTGAAAAGCAGAATGGTGTTGCTGTTTCTACAGCAGTTTAACAAGAGAGAACACTGCTGCTCAGCTTTTCATGAGGCTGATACTGTTCAGATTTTTTAGGGTTACCTTGTAGAAAATACAGTCCATTTACCTTGTATGTCTCTTGTTTAGTCAGGTTATACTATAAAAGGCAGCAAATACCTTAGAAAACCTTTTGAATCCATCTCTTTAGTTCACTGCAGGAGCAGCTACATCACCAGGAAAAGTATGCTCTACTCTTAAAAGATTTCAGTCTTTCGAATCAATTTGTTCTAAGACTTCACAATTATTTGTGTTAGAAAATTTTCCCTATTTTGTGACTGAAATCCCACTTGCTGTGAGTTTAGTTTGCTGCCCCTTATCTTATCCTTAATGGACACAGGGGACAATGTACTACCCAACTCCATAGGTACTCTACATATATATGAATAATCATAGTATTTGCCCTAGTCATTTTTCTCTGAGTATGCAACTCCAATCCCTTTGGTATTTCTGTATGTTTAAAAACCTCCGATCTTTCTCAGGGCTCTCTCTAATCAATTCATGACTTTCTTAAATTAGGCTCCATGAGCTGAACGTGTTTACTTCAATTGCAGCCTTGCCAGCAGTGCATGAAGCAGAACCACTGCCATTGATTTACAGGCATTGCCCTTCTTTATACAGACCAGCGCAGAGTTTCCTTTTGCTGCAAAGGGGATGCGCTGTCAACTTGTGTTCACATAATGATCCATGATAGATCAGATACAGATTTATTTCATAGGTATATACAGAGTAGATAGAATACTAGAATGTATAGGCTCTTGTTCTGCATCTCAGCTCAATCCTAGTTTTTTTCCATGCAGTATTTATGTTGTGGATTACCCCTATACAGGAGACAAGCTTGAAAAACAAGTAAAACTAGAAGTAATTTTATTCCTTTTTTCCAAGCAGCACAGCTCTTGGCAACAGCTGTCAGTATATGGCTGAGCTATATTCCTGATGGGAGCTTGGTTGGCATAGAACAGGCTCTATTAAGCATACAATTGCATATTGACCTCTACTTGCTATTCATTGTGTCTCTAGGATTTTCGTAATGATCTGCTCTTAAGGATGAGTGGGAGTTATTTGTCCCTTGCTCCCTCATAAATGATACTGCAATAACAGATTGCCAGGAATTTTTCCTCATGTCGGAGACTATTTAGTTCAAGGGGAGCTCCAAGTTTACTAAAGAACACATATGCAAATGCATGGTGGGAGGAAGGGAATGATAACAGTCTGGAGCTGTATCTTCAGCACTGTGACTGACAGTCTCAATAGGCACATCTGGTAAGTAACTTGATGGTAGGGTCTACAGACACACACTGTAAAATTGTAAATGTAGTCTGTAGAGGATAAGGGCTCCTTAGATCTGACATTATATTTGCCAGGCTCATGCTTTCGAGCAGGAGAGGCCCTTCACCTTCTACTGTAAACAAAAAGAAATCAGAGGCTGTCTCATGCAGAGCTGTTGGCAGATCACTGTGAACTTGTTTCAGCCAGAGCACACTTCGACGTCATGGTCAGTGAAAGTCTCTGAGCTTCAAAGGTAAGTCCTGTGCTCAAAGAGAGACATTGCAATGACCCAGGACTCCCGGCAGATTTGGTTTCAGTTACTGGAAGATTCTCAGAAAATTCAAAGGCGCTTCAGCTTACTTCAGACTTCAGCAAAGAGCAGTAGATCTCCTAGACAAAGAGCAAAGTGTAGCACTAGCAGTCCAGGGAAAGCCTGCATCTTGATTTCACTAGAACAGATGTTATCTGCAAGCAATTAACATACTTGTCATCACCAGTGAAATAGATACAGAATTCTTCAAGTTTTTTTAATCTACCCTAAAGAAAAGTGTTTGCGCACAAAGCAAAATTTCCACATTAGTATTAAAATAACATTCAGTGAGGCGAGCAGCATGTGCCACTTTTTCAGTTTCTTCCAGTTCCATTTTTTTCAAGGAGTGATACTGTAACACTTAAACCAGAGCTAGAGAATGCATTTCATCACAGACGTATCTTTTAACAGCAGAATGTTTGATGGCTCTATTTTTTACTTTACTGTTGTTTTCAAATATTCCTCTCTGTTACCCACAGAGCAGTAGCCTGTATGTACTCCACTTTCACAATTTTCAAACGTGGCTTCAATGAACTTCAAAGGGCTGCTTTTTGTTTATATGGGTATGTGAGAGACCCAGGGAAATAGCCCTCTGTCACCCATTTTNCCTAAACGTGGCTTCAATGAACTTCAAAGGGCTGCTTTTTGTTTATATGGGTATGTGAGAGACCCAGGGAAATAGCCCTCTGTCACCCATTTTTTCTGTTTTTTAAGTCCTCTGACTGTACTTTACAGAAGTTGCATCCCTAATAACTGGAATACTTTGTTAAATAGTTGTTTTAAAGACTGTATACTAACCTACCTTCTGAAGAATCTTTTACTTTGTTTAGACGAAAGATGAGATCTACTCCACAGGTTCTCTGTACTTGCTCTTAGTTGATTCTCTGCATAAGGTCTCTGTAACAACCTCTTCCACCATATGTGCTTTGCCTCCCAGTAATATGGACCTTCATTTGTGGAACATGCAAAAGAAAACTGAAACCCTAACAGAATAATGGGATCACTCGCATTACACCACTGCTCATTCTCACTAAGTTCATTTGCTGCAGTCTTAGATAAATAAAATGATTTTGTGATGGTGCTGGGGGAAGTGGAAAGATGTCTCAGTTATTAGGAATACTGAAGGATTCTTGTGCGATATTGGTCAAGTTACTTGATCCCAAGATAGTTACAGAAACCTGCTAGTCACTTTTTCCATCTAGGTAAACTCTTCAGATAAATAATTGCCTATTACATGTTTCAGGTATGCCAGAAGTAATGGGGCAACTCTTGACTTGGACCTTAGTGTGTGACACAAATAGCAATTTATGAATGGAGGTATGAAACTTGAATTCCTCCCATATCCCTCATGAGAGGTTACTTAATGTCTCAAATTCTCAGTTCAACGAACTTCTGAATTAAGCAGTGTTAACCTCATTTACAGAAGGTACTTGCTCTTAGAAGATCAGAAGTAGCCAGTAAGCTGTAGCATCAAAAGCAAAAGAGAGAGACTGAATTTGAAAACAAGTTGCTCTGATTCCATTTTATTTAATCGGTCCTACCCGGATGTCCCCTAAACTCTGCTCTGCAGCAGCATCCTTGTTGGTTAGTAGTAGAAATGGAGTAGAAATTGGATGTCATGCTAGAAAGATTCAGGGCACTGAATCTGGAATGAATCACATATATTTAAATTTAGCTAATATGGTGACATCTTGAAGTGGCCAAAGGTAGAGAATTTCCTCTAAGCAGAGGCTTTTAGCCAATGATTCCTTGAATATTTTTTGTGAGTAAATGATTCTGTGGCATGTGCTCTAATTAAAATCATATCAGGGCTGTTCCGTATCACCCAGCACAATCTTTGGAGTTTGCTTCTTCACCTTCTTCTACCCTGCATGCTGAGACCTCCTTGTTTACATTCCAGCCATGCAGACTGTCAATGCTTCCAAACCCATCTAAAGTGAACCACATGGACAGCAGGAGGAATGCCTGAAAGAATGAAATTGTTGTACTTCAAATTCTGTGATATATATTGCAGCCCAAAGATGGTCTGACAAAAGAAGTCATGTGTACAGCAGTCCTTCAGGTACTATGATGAAGGGTGGAAACGGAAGATTAAATGACAGCTTCTGAAGTTCTAACCACAAATCATGCTTTTCCTTTGACTATGAGTGATGCTCTAGTCATGACAAATGGGCTAGTTATAAAGCTTTAAGATTGACACAGGAGCTCTACATTAACATCCCTTTGTTTCAGCAGGAAGTGAAAGAACTCCAAATTTTGTAGAGTTATATAGTTGAGAATAAAAGATTAGTCTGCTTATTTGTATGGTGATATATAAAAAATTCTGCTTCTGTAGTGGGGACAAGGCAAACAATTCAGAGACCATCTACTCTCTTACATGACCTTTATCATTCTCCATATTCTCTTTTTGTATCTAGAAATGGTTTTATCTATCCAGTGAAGGGGAGGATGGGAACACCAAAAATAAGGTCTGGAAGTAAAAATAGCCTTCTACTATTTACCATTTTCATCTTGTAGCTTTTGCTGATACGAAAATATAATTAGAAATGTTATTACTCTGGAACTACTTAAAAAACTGAAAAGGAGTTTCAGGACTCACATTCATTTGGGTTAATGCCAAAAAAAAAACAAAGCAAAGAAGACAAAAAATTGCACTTTGATCAGGCAGTTACAGAGCCTCCGTGCTAGGTACATGGGGATGCCAAAAATTTTACAGCAGTGGAAATGTTAGTAATTACGTCAACTTCTTGTTTTGTGACTGGTTATGTTTTTAACACTTGGAAGACTGCCGTCAATAAAGTCTTCTTCAGTGTGGATAGGGTTTTGCTTGCCAGGGAACCTAGGTTGCCACGGGCAAGTGTTTCACTGTTTTTGAATAGACAAGGTTTGGAATGTTCCTGGGACTCACTCTATACCAGTGACACTATGGACAAAAGAGATATCTGTAGATATCATAAAAATACAGAAGTGGGTGGGGAAATAGACTTAGTAATATGATTTGGAGAATACCTCTAGTGAGCCAACAATTTGAGATCATAATGAAGTTAAACTTTAGAAAGGATTGAGTCTGAATTGGCAAATATAGGCTGGAAACATCTCTAGAAACATTCATGCTTGAAGGAAGGATTTTCTCCTCACAACTGTGGTTGAAAATTTTCCTTTCAAGCTTTTGCTTCTTACTCATAGTCATATTTTATCCAAGATGACTGAGTTTGCTCTCATAGTTAGATGTCACTGAGGAAAAACAGAAAAACTCAAAAATACTTCTAGAAGATTTGGAGCAGGGATCCACATGGCTTTCGTTCTCTTCAGTTTTGTAAAGAAGGAGAGCTGAGCTACAGGTTCAGAATCCTCCAGCCAGACTAAAGATTTTCATATCTGATCACAGAATCATAGGTGTTGGAAGGGACCTCTAGAGATCATCTTGTCCAACTCCCCTGCCAAAGCAGTTCCCTAGCCCAGGTTGCACAGGTAGGTGTCCAGGCAGGTCTTAAATGTCTCCAGAGAAGGAGACTCAACCACCTCTCTGTGCAGCCTGTGCCAGTGCTCCGTCACTGCACTGTGATTAAGTTCCCACGCACATTTGTGTGGAACTTCCTGTGCTTTAGTTTGTGGCCATTTCCCCTTGTTCTATCACCACACATTGCTGAGAAGAGTCCAGCCTTGTCCCTTTGCCTCCTGCACCTTACATATTTGTAGACATGGATCAGATCCCCTCTGAGTCTTCTTTTTTCAAGGCTGAACATATCTGGGTCTTTTCCCTGCCTTTCCTCATGGTCCAGGACCTTTATCATCTTTGTAGCCCTCTGCTGGACTCTTTCAAGGAGATCCCTGTCTTTTTTGTACCAGGGAGCCCAGAACTGGACACAGTACTCCAGGTGAGGCCTCACCAGGGCAGAGTAGAGGGGGAGGATCACCTCCCTCGACCTACTGGCCACACTCTTTTTAATGCCCCCCAGGATCCCATTGGCCTTCTTGGCCACCAGGGCACACTGCTGGCTCATGGCCAACCTGTCATCCACCAGGACACCCAGGTCCCTTTCCTCAGAGCTCCTCTCCAGCAGGTCACGCCCCAGCCTGTACCAGTGCATGCAATTATTCCTCCCTAGGTGCAAGACTCTACACTTCCTCTTGTTTAACTTCATCTGGTTCCTTTCTGCCCAACTCTCCAGCCTGTCCAGGTCTTGCTGAATGTCAGCACAGCCTTCTGGTGTGTCAGCCATTCCTCCCAGCTTTATATCATCAGCAAACTTGCTGATGATGGACTCTATCCCCTCATCAAGGTCACTGATGAAGATGTTGAACAGGACTGGATCCAGCACCGACCCCTGAGGAACACCACTAAGTGCAGGCCTCCAACTGGACTTTGCACTGCTGATCACAACCCTCTGAGCTCTGCCAGTCAGCCAGTTCTCAACCCACCTCACCACCCACTCATCTATTCCACACTTCCTCAGCTTTGTTACAAGGATGTTGTGGGAGACAGTGTCAAATGCCTTGCTGAAATCAAGGTAGACTACATCCACTACTCTTCCCCCATCCACCCAGCCAGTAATGACATCAAAGGAGGCTACCAGGTTGGTCAAGCACAACCTCCCCCTGGTGAATCCATGCTGGTTACTCCTGATAACTCTCTTCCAATTGCCTGGCATCAGCATCCAGAACACTCAAGTGACACTCTGTATTCCTTCAGAGTCCATTTGAAGGGCCCTCTTAATGTGTTTGGTATCAGAATGTTAATTCAATTCAGTTACTTCTAAGTACAAACGCATTGACTGGATTGAGTGAGGCCACATTACCACAAATGAAACCTATAATCTGCAGTTTCTTTTCAGTATGAGAAGCAGTTGACTATTGGTTATTGCTCTGAGTGCTGTAAGGTTCTTTGCATATGCTATGAATAATGATCCTAATTTCTATAAAGATGTTTCCAGCAGATACCGTATGACTGTAATGAGTTGAATTAAGCGATGTTATTGATATTATCCAGTAACAAAAAAGTTAGTGATGCTGTGAAAAGCAGCAACCTTCATCTTCTGTTGGAAGTCCATTTATTTGAACTCCAGACTACCATACACAGTTGAACAGACAGCTTTTTTAGACACAGTGAAAATCCTGTAAAAATAGGGGCCTTTTTCCAGAAATAAATAAAGAAAAGAGTTTGACTAACCAGCAGATCAGAAATCAACATTACAATGGCAAAAGGCAACAGAACCACAGAATCACAGAATCATATGGGTTGGAAGGAACTCCTGGAGATCATCCAGTCCAACCCGGTGCTAAAGTAAGCTCCCTACAGTGGGTTATTTTCTCTACTTATACTGAGCAGAGAATACTCCAAACAAGAAATTGTATTATCTATGGGAACTGTGTTAATTAAATTAATTTTTAACTGTTATGCTCGGGATTTATCATGGTAATTCCAGAAGGAAGCAAACATGTCAAAGGGAGTAGCAGGAATGACAAAAACTGCAGGAACTCTAGTTAACAGAAGAAGTCTAAGAAGTTCAACTAATTTTTGTTTATTTATTCCTGGGTAGTTTGCTCACAGCCCATCAATACTGGAGAAAGGTAAGATTTTTTATCACGAGAATTTATATAACAAGATTAAGTGGCTGAGTGTTAACTGAAATCTGACAAAAGATATTAAATCTACTTCTCACTGTCTGCTTGCTATAGCTATATCTGCATGTGAGTTCCTGGGGTTAAATGATTCAAAGCTCTTCCTGGGATGCGTTAAGAAAATACAGATGGCTACAGTGGTTTGGAAGTCTTTTGATGAAATAGTTTGATGCAAAATAATCATTTACTGAAGCTAAAATCTTTTGCAAAAACATCCCAGGTTTGAGGAATTGTAATTGCAGCATGGACAGGATTTCAGCAGAGCAGGAACAGTGGTTTCCCTGGCTAAGTTTGTTCTGGTAAGTTCAGGGTTCTTGGGACTATTCTCTGCCATTAAAGACAACTGGCATGGAAAATCTCTTATCCGTATTATGAAGATCTATTACTCTTCACTGCAGGGTAGCTACAGCCTGTTTACCCATCAGGTACATTACGTTAGTCATGATAGTTGCCAGACTATACACAAATTTGGGGTAGGGGGAAGGATGATTGTCTCTGGCAAATTTTTTAAGGGGGTTGCGCTGCTTTTTCTGTGGGCAATCATGTTTCAGTGCCCAGGAACAATTCCTGGTGCAATTTGGTTGATTAGAGCAGATGACAGTTGAAATGTTTCTGGAGATTTAAACCACCAGGGTCTGTGGTTTCATGATTTCACAGTGAACAGATCTGTGAGCTAGCTGCTCTCCATAACAAAAGACTATAGAGCCCAGCAGCAGCATGTCACTGATGCAGACCAGACATAACTTTGATTGACATCTGCCAGTAGTCATTGCAATGTATTTCACTTCCTAAACTTTTGAACCTCAGTTTCCAAAACAAAGAAGGAAAAAATGATAGGCTTAAATCCACTGACATCAAAAGTTTCATAGGCCACCAAAAATCACAACTGTTATAAAATTCTTGTAGAATCAAATCAGAAATTTTACTGATGATGCTCAGAGAAAAAGGTGTTTCAACTGATATTCAAGAGTCTGATGACCTAGGCTACTCCCACTTCAGAGTGCCCACTCATAGGCACTTCTTATCTTGATTTTCCAGCATCTTCATCTTCTACAAACAACATACTCAGAATTATCAGTGTTTTTTAAAGTTAAAGATAGAAGACATTAGTTCTTACTGTGGGATCTGTGCTTTTCTCTTTGGTTTGCCCTGCAGTGACTGCAACAACTAAGTTCAACTGATTTAGACAGAGGAATGTTAGAGACTTCTAATTGGACTGTATCTTAAATACAATATAGCATTATAATATGAAAGTCTGAGTGGTTGGCAGCTGAACATAGAAGTCCCAATGGAATGTGTCACCTACGGCCTAAGACGAGAGATCACACTTGATATTTGCAGCTTATGTGCTGTCCCACACAGCAAGATGCATTTTTTAACAAATAGTTTTATATGCCAAGTCCTCACCATTGATCATTCTGTCAGAGACTGAAAAAGAAGGTTCTTTGAACTTGTTTAGACTGGTTTCCCATTGCTAAATAGCATTTGCTTTGTTTGATCATTTCAGCTCTTACAACTAACGTGATAGAATGCTTTTACATAAGTTTTTATTTATTTATTTATTCTCAGTATGGAGGAAGGAAAATTGGGCATGGAAAAATTTAAGGAAATTAAATTTTTACTACCTCAAACTGAGCATGGAAAGCCATGAGGATTATGTCTGAAAATTATTAATATTAAAAATTCTCTTCAAATTCCACTGGGAGAGGTGTGAAAGCGCTTATTAAAGTGAATAATCTCTCTGTAAAAGAACTGGTATCCAATCCTAGCTCCCCTTTCCTTCAGAACTGTGTGGGCTGCCTTCTTTTTCATGCACATTCACATAATACCCCTGCGGCAATTACAGCGGTTGCTTACACAGAAAAATAATACTAGGAAAGTATTTATGCATTTGTACTGTATTGAGTGTGATAAATGTTTTTCCCTTTCTGAAAAACAAAACACTTGCATTGTCTGCTTTTGTTTTTCATCTCCCATCTATTTTGTTTCTCTTAGCTGGAAATGAGAATAACAGCTGACTCTCTGTGGAGTGACAGTGGTCTATAGAGAGTTTGAAGGTCGCTATAATATCACTCCTTTTTAAAAAGAATTTTCCCCACTTCATGTGAAAAACTGTATAATTCTTTCATCAAATCATAATTGTTGCAGTGAAAGTATCAGACTTACTTTCTATCTTGAGGGTTTTGTGGCCACATGGCTCACTGGACATCCAACATCTTGTGTTTCCAACCATAGAAAAAAGACCAAAAACATCCTAAAGTGAAAGTTTGGTATGAGTGATACAGTGAACTTCACCCAACGTAGCAGACCCAATATATCATTTCAGATTACAATAAAAAGAGAAACATTAGTTCATTTGCCTCAGAAGCATTTGAACATGGGTCTCACAGGCAAGCAAATTCAGTCACTCTATGTTATTTAAATATCCTACACATAATCTGAAATAATATAGAACTTTACAGCTACCAGAACCCATAATTTTTCAGCAGAAATCTGAGATCTTTGGTGTGGATCATTCTGTTGCAGTATCCTACTCAGAGCAAAGTCGGAACAAAAGTGAGCTGGGCATCACAGCAAGTCAATCACAAGTTGTTGAAAAGTCTAGCAATGCAACACAAAACTCATAAGCTACTTTGCCTTTAGTCACACAAATCAAATTGCTAGAAAACATGGAAATATACAGATTGTTGAGGTTATAGGAAGAGTTATAACTAAGTCCTGTGAAATTTCACTGACATTGAGTGTTTAGAGGCTTAGAAAAAGCGATGTAATTTTTCTAGAGCTAAAGAACTCATGCTATTTTTTTGCCCTTGACAGTACTATTAAAAAGACCTAAATTTGATGTTCTTCAGTTTAGCACTTTTTTACATTCAACAGTGGCTTTCTTTTCTCTTTTTTTTTTTTTTTCCTTCAACTTCTATCATGTCTCGGTAATGGATTTTCATTATTAGATTGATTTGGCATGATTACTAATGTGGAGCACTATAACCTAACTGCATCTGGCTAAGCCATTTACAAGGCAGTAACTACACAAATTGGAGGAAGGGCCTAGCTCATAAGGTAATCAAGTTATTTTAAAAGTAATATGTCCCTTTTCCTTTCTATTAAAGCCAGAAGTGGGAAGATAAGTTGCTTTATGCCAACTTCACCAATGAATAATAACTTTTTCATTTTATATTAAAAACTGTTTTTTTTTTGAATTTTTAGTTTCGTAATAAAGAACACGGAGAAATATTCTCTATTTTATGAGCTACACCAAAGTCAAGTTGGCAAGTGAAGAAATAATAAAGTGAAATTGCTTCATATGTTTCCTATTATATAATAAGCTGGTGATACATAGGTTCAAGGCTGCATCACTCGCTAGCCAGTTTACCAATTACAAAACTCTGAACTAGAAATGGTCATCTTTTTTTTTTCCACTGCATATGACTGAAGTGTATGTGTTTAAGATGAAGACGCCTGTTTATGGGTTATAGCCCAAATTAATACTGAGGTAGCAGTGACTGACATTCTATCGTGACATTGGGAAATAATGTTTTGTCTAGTCTTGATGAAAAAACTGCTGTTGGCATGCATTAGTCATGTGTCAGTGTGCTCTAAACAACACATGTTGTATGTAGGGCACTATGATTTTGCTAATAATCATGAAGCGCGGAAAGATTTGGCAGGAGGGGACCTTTGAGATCATCCCATTCCAACTGCCTTGCCATTTGCAGGGACACTACCCACTGGATCAGAAAGTCCTGTGCCCCATACAACCTGGCCTTAGACACTTCCAGGGATGGAGCATCCAGAACTTCTCTGAACAACATGTTCCAGTAACTCACCTCTCTCAAACTGAAGAATTTCTTACTTATTTCTTATATAAATCTATAATCTTTTAGTTAAAAACTGTTAACCCTTTTCTTGTCACTATGTTCCCTTATAGCCTCTTGCCAACTTTCCTGTAAATTTCCTTTATGTATTGGAAGGCTTCTGTAATGTCTCCTTGGAGTCTTCTACAGGCTGAACAATTCTTGTTCTCTCATCCTGTCTTCATAGGAGAGGTGCTTTAGCTTGCTCATCATCTTCGTAGCCTCCCCTGGACCTGCTCCAACAAGTTCATGTCTTTCTCATGTTGGGAGCCCCTGAGCTGAATGTAACACTGCAGGTGGAGTCTCACAGGAGTGGAATAGAGGGGCAGAATAACTTCCCTCAACCTGCTAGCAACAATTCTTTTGATACAGCCCAACTGCATATTGTAGGCTTCTCAAATGCTGAGCTTCTCATGAACCTTCATGCCAAAGTCCTTTGCCTCAGAGCTGCTCTCAATCCACACTCTGCTCAGGTTGCCTTTGTGCTTGGAATTTCCCCAATTCAGGTGCAGGACACTATACTTGGCCTTGATGAACTTCATGCAGTTTGCACAGACCTGTAAATGTCCCTCTTGATGGCATCCCCTCCCTCCAGAGTGTTGACCACACCAGTCAGCTTGGTGTCCTTTGTAAACCTGCTGAGAGCGCGTTCAATCCCACCGTTCATGTCACTGACAAAGATACTAAGTAATATCAGTCCCAATATGGACCCCAATGGAGCACCATCACTGATCTCCACTTGGACATTGAGCCATTAACTGTAATTCATTGAGTCCAACCATTCAGCAAATTCCTTATCCAGTGGTCCATCTGACAAATCTGTATCTGTCAAACTTAGAGGCAATAATGTGTGGGGCAGTGTCAAATTCTTTACACGGATACAGGGAGATGACATAAAATACAGCTTTTCTGAATTTCTATTTAATTTGATTAATACAAGTTCATTATTTTTTTCTTTTTTAGAGTGGATAATTTAATTAAAATATTATGGTTCTAACAGCACCTTTTGTCAAAAGCTTCTGATGAATCTAATCTATCATAGGATAAGAAAGAAGTTCTTCACACAGATAAATATCTTGTTAAAAAATAAGAAGAAACAGACAAGAAAAAAAGGACACTTTTCATTCTGGAGAAGGCTATACCTAAAATGCTACAGTACTACACAGTAATACTAAGCAGCATAGGTCAAGGTATGGATTTCTTAGATAATTCATGGAAGAAGTGAACAGTAAGATGACAAAGTATGCTGATGATGCTGAGTTATTTAACAGTGGTAGCAAAGCTGTCTGTGAAAAAATACAGGAGTCACATGATACAGACAACTGGGTAAATAAATGGCAGCAAAAATAGTCAATGTAGATGAGTTTGGAATGACAGAAATGTAATAATCCTAATTTTGTTTATAGAGTGATAATCTTTGAGGTGACTAATTCCATTCAGGGATACTTTTGTTTCCCTCAAGCATTTTTCTCTCTATTCCCATTCCTGAAAAATGCTTGAGAGAGACAAAAGTGTTAGTTCAGTGTTTATTCTTGGAGAGGAAGCAAGCACCATTATTCTTTTAGTGTATAAATAACTTGGTGTATCACCCTTCCCCCCACCTCCAAAACAGTGTGTGGATACTTGTTTCTTCCTATTAAAGATGATGCAAGAGATGTGGGGAATGTACAGAGGTGAGTAACATGATGAATAATAAAACAAGCATGGGTGGTATTACATACTCTCAAAAGGTTGTGATGGAAAAACCTAAGAGAAATGGTCAGGTACACTGCGAAGTCTCTGCTTTGAATGATCATTCTATAAAGGATCAGTGTATTTAAATATGAGCCATCTTCCTTGAATACATTTGGAATTGAGACATTCCTTTCATTGCACAAGAAATAATTTAAAGTAAATGAACATTCTGCCTTTTTCACATGACAGTAGATTGTCTATCATGATGTAAAGTTTTAATCATCAAAGTTACTTCCAGAGTGCTTAGTCATGTTAGTGTCCAGCTACAGATACAAACCCGCTCCATCATAAAACCCAAACTAGACAGTCAAGGTATAAATATACAACTATGTACCTCAGTAACAGGTCCAATGACTGTAATTCATTGAGTCAGATTATGAAAAATTTTCCCTTTTGTAAAGTAAAATATTAAACAAGTACTTCTATGAATACATAACTTCATTTACTCTTTTTGTACAGAAACTGTGTAACAGTGCATTTTTGCTTTCAGTACAATACAAGTATACACATATATTAACTTTCTGGAGTGGTTTAGTCTCTTAATACACCATATAGAAAGTGTATATCCTCAGCATATTCTATCACAGTTAGACGGAATGTATCCTAAAATTTAGTAGCACTGACTCATATTCATGGCTTCAATATCTTGTAATGTATGTGTTTCATTTTCCTTGGATGTAGACAGTTACTGAGAGACAAAAAAAACCAACATAACTTGGATGATATCTTCAAAAATTAATTTTTAATATCTTTCCTTGAGATATGAGGCTGTATTCGGAAAAACAAAAATAAAAACAACAAAAATACACTATTGGTCTCAGCTTCTTCTATACCAGAAGAAAAATGGACTCATTTTTTGCTTGGAGCCTCAGACAAGCATCAACATAAAAATACAAAATTAGAGAACTACCAGCTTTTATGCAGTCATCACATGTCACTGTTTTAATAATGACTGCAGCAATTCTCATGTGGATTTTATGTAAATCATTGACATTTCCTTGGGCACTTCGTGCCCCTCTGCCTGAATAAGATCTCTGTTTTTCAAGACATTAAGACATTTTTTCTTAAGAAATGAATTTGTCTGTGGTGGCCGGCTGTTATGTTGATAACCCCCCTTCTCCTAACTCCCATAAGAATATGAAGAAGTGTTAACAGTCTTTTTGTTTCCAAGGAACCAGATACTCATGTTGTGAAAGTATGATAGGAGGTATCAACAATAAAGGAGAAAACATTGAGAATTTAAAGGACAGTGTTTGACTTTTGGATTCTAAATGACAAGGGATAAATTTTGTCATTCAGAATACTAGATTAAACCTTTAACCATGACTTTGGAAGGTTATGTACCTGTGTGGCATGCAGCCATCTTCTCATCTCTGATCATGGCTAACAAATTCATTGTTTTTTCCACCAGTGTTGTCAGTGACTGTGGTATTGCACAGCAGCTGTCGAGCTTCATATAAGCTTCCTTTTCTAGCTTTGAAACCACAAAAGCCCAAATTTTAAAGAGATTTTGAGACTAGATTTGAAGGTTTCTTTTGGTTTTTCACTCTTCTTCACTTCCTGTGTCTGATCAGGACTGGAAATTGAAGCGTTGAAAGACTGTACTTACGCATTATTTATTAAGCACTGACACTGAGTTCAGAGTTAAATGATTCAGTGAAACACCACAAAGAAGTCTACTTTTACGATACATTAAGCCCAACCAGAAATTACTGGAAGTTTCACAAGAATACCCTGTTATTGCACGACTACCAGGCTAGTTTCGTAGATCAAAGATGGTCAGTCAGTCTGAGACTAAAATGAATGTTCAAATATTGGATTCTTAGCCAAACCAAAGTGAATCTCTGAATTGAATGGTTTGTTCTCTCTTCCATTCTTTGGTAATGGTAATATTCAGGTGAAGCCTGCCTTATTCCACACTGAGTTTCTATTTGATGCCCAGGTTATGTTTTGAGCCCTTTGTATAGACTTTTGATGCTTTGCTAATTGACTTTCAAACACCACTTTTAAATTAATTGGTGTGAAATTTAGCAGCTTACAGATCTGTACAGATGTGATTGATATCCAAGTGACTGTGAATAAGTAGATACCAGAAAGAATTATTACACTTTTCTGTTCAGGAAAAAGAAGATCAGTATCACTGATCAGCAAGAGTCATGAGTTGTAAATTCTATGTTGAATTGCTGTATTACTCCATACCAATGAATTTGAGATTTTTAGCCTATGTTTTTTGTTCTTGTTTTTGTTTGTTTGCTTGCTTGTTTTTGTTGTTGATTTTGTTTTAAGCTTTCTCCCACTTACTGTGCGTGTTGAAAGAAAATTATCAACTCTGTCTAGTTTCATGCCCATGGTTATCTGAGTATCTGCGTTCACATTTTTTGTTATAAAAGTAATACAGTAAATATAAAATGAATAAATAAATACAAAGGAAATTTTAAAACAGATTAAGTCTTGCTCCTGTGAAATGTTATTTGGTCCCTCACATTTCCAGCTCTTGGGTGGTTGTTTCACTGCAGAATTTTTTCATGTTACTTCTACTGTGGATCAGCCTCTCTGTGATTCTTCAAAGCTGTCATCCACGTCATACTTGTCATCCCTTCAGGAACCTCATTGCATACTTTGACATGTAACAAAAGCATGGTTAACTTCTTCAGAGACTTTATTATCTGCATCTCTATTGGTACAGCTGTCTCACACAGATTTGCCTCAATTTGCTTTATGAGTTGGAAAATATCTGTTGGTTTTGTATGGCACAATTTCTTAATCTTTGAAGGCTGGGTAATTACAGTTCCTAGCTCAATATATTTTGAAACCTGTGTCTGTAAAGAGCTCTAGGAAAGCTGCGTGTTAATATTCTGTCTTATTATATGAACAATTGAAAATGTCACTAGCTAATCTAGAGTGGCAGCAACAAATATTTAAACTTAAAGAGAAAGAATCAGAGTGAACAGAAAAAATTATATCTGGGTCTCTGACTTCAGGGAAGGGGAAGAAAAAGTTTTAGAATCTTAACACTGATTGTTTTGAGATACTGGTGAAAGTAAAGTCAAAGATATAAAAATGTTTGAGTATTACATTGTAAATCTACTGCTATACCATACTTTAATGAAAATGAAGTGTGGGTGTAGCTGTATATATTCATCACATACTGTGCAGTAAAAAGTTGCTTTTGCATAAAATCAATATTTAGTAATCAAATTTCCCTCATTTCCCACTAGTGATAGCTGGAGTCATATGGTTCAGTTGTAAATCCACCAGCTGGAAGTAATGAGATGAGCTGTCCATAGCAATATGAAAGTTATACACGCCTATTCAGAGTCATCCCATCTGTGGAGATCTGTGGAGAAGGATAGTGGGGAATTCTGTATAGACACACAGTAAACCAGACTTCAGTGATACTGTAAGGAGCTATGGGGGCCTAATCTTTACATTTGACTATTAAATTAGGAAGGTCAAAGGCTACATAATACCAATGGTATTAGTCATGTCTGGCGGGGCATCCAATACCAGATGTCACTTTTCTGATCTTTCATGCTCAGCCCTTACTGTTTTTGGCACGTCAGAGATCGCATCTGAATACAATTTAAGTTATAACAATGCAATCAGCATGTCTATTTTTGCCTTTCTCTCTGCTATTTTGGGACCTGGGTGATTCTTTGTTCTTTAACCTAAAAGCCTTCCCTGTCCCTGTTCTCTAGCCTCTTGAGGTAATAAAAGGGGATGTCGGAGAGAGTGGCCATGAGGAACAGTTGATTGACAGGCGCTACTGGTTTTAAACAGAACTGCTTGTTTATTGCCTGTACAATTATTTATCTGCCAATGTAGCATAGAAAAAAATATTCTATTAACAATAGGATCGTAACTTTTGTTGGTAGAAGCTATCTCACTTAAGTGAGTGACTCACTGTTAGAAGGTTAATGCTGTGATGTATCATGTAATAGGAAATGTTTGTTTATTAAACAGGAGCACAAAACTTTACAGTCTTTGTGATCAGAGAAAAGGAGGAGCATAGCCTGTTTTTCCTCCAATTTGTTATAAGATAAAGCCAACCCTTTATGCAGCTTTTTTTTTTTTTTAATACTCCTTGAAAGGAAAGGCACACAAATGCCTCAGGGCTATGGCCAAAAGTAAATAACTTGTCATAATATACCTTGCAAATGATAATATAAACTGCAGGAAACCCAGAGAGGAGATGCACATACATTCCAAAGCTGGGAAGTTATTGAATGTTTAGGCTTAAGGAGCAGATAGTTTTGATTGGGGATATTTCCCTTGTTTCTGTCTGTTAGATAAATGACTCTGCATACATGATATCCATTGTACTGTGTTTATGCTTTTCTGCTTTTGTTCACCAATCACTATGATGTCTGCTCTTTTCCCAAAGATGCTCTGTATAATAAATACATCAAGTCTGACAAGGAATGGGGTGGTAATACAGCACCAATGCTCTCCGGGGTTAGTG
>VXAB01005095.1:366409-376523 GCA_013399175.1 Odontophorus gujanensis
CAGCTCCATGGATTATCAATAGCTCTGGGTACATCTGTCCCAGAAGAGAAGAACTGTGTACTCCAGAGGACTTTGCGTTGCTTTGCATTTTTCTGTTTTCCGCTCAGAGGGAAAGATAAAAATGGTTTGCATGTCATTAGAAACAAGCTCCTTCCTTTTGGATCAACCCAACAGCAGGTGCTCACTGCTGTCTCACCATCAGTGTTTAGCATAAGACCTTTGGTTTATTGGTCACTCTCTATTGCTCATTTTATTTGATTTATTACCTTTAATTCCAATTATATTGTGTTATTTTGCATTCTGATATCTTACTTAGAAAATCAGCTCTCTTCCTCAGATCATTGATGCTATTTTGTTTCTAGGCCCATCTCCCTTTTCCCTTTTCCTTTTCCCCCTTCTCTTTTCCCGTGGTATGGGTCCGTGGGTCCCCCACACTGACTGTCACGGAACCGGGCCGAACCAGCCCGTAAACCATTGACAGGAGGTTACTGTGAACAATGCTCTAAGCTTCTGCTGCCATTACACAGCCTGAATCTGAGTGTAGTTTTATTGTTGCTTTTCACTGGAACAGTTAGCAAAACACAATCTTGAAATTAGCTGGAATGCATGGCATTTTCTGCCACACAAGTTGATAATAATAATAATTTTTGTGAAATATTTACTTGAATATTCCCTGTTGTCCTTTTTTGTTTTTATTCTGTCTACTTAACATTGCAAGTTTGTGGAGTTGGAGCTGGTACCGGATGATTATAATATATAAAGAGACTAGACAATGGAGAGTCTGGCCTGTTCTCATCCTCTATTCACATATCACACTAAAGATTCTGTCTTTGCCTGGTCACTACTGTTCAAAGGTTGCAAACCTGTTTCTAAAGTAAGCATCATGCTGAAAATTGACTTATGGTCTTCTTTTTTCGAGTGTCTGCAGTAATGGAATCTGAAAGGAAGCAGCAGAGTTCTTCAGTGAAACAAAATGGTACGCTTTTTAAAGGGAACATCAGTTGCTGATAAACTGACTTGCGATACAATAAGAAAAGGAAGACAATGACATGATTGGACTGGGTCTTAACTACAAAGCCCAGAGGTGCCTGTATCTGGCATTTTGACTCTGACCCCTCCTGAATGTAGTAAAACAGCAAGAATATCCTGAAGTGAACCGGTTTCAAACAAGACAGTCTACTTATTTTTAAGATTAAAGAAAGAAATTAACTCTCACAGTCCTAAAAACTAGAAGGCAGAATACATTTCTTCTAGTGTGCTCTGCAATATTCCCCCCTTTCCCTATTGATTCCCCCTAATCCCCTAGGATTATGTAACTCAATAAAGTGGTCTCATTACAGAGCCATTGACAGACAGACATATAGGTTGCTGCCAACAGGCATGTATGCTGAAGTAAGCATGCTGAGGGGGTGGTGGAAGTTAGTAGAGGGTGCAGCACTCAAACCATCTAACTGGAGGAGGTCATGCCCATTGCATAAAGAAGAGGTAGATAAGAATGTCAGTAACGTGAAGGGTGACATCCATCAATCATCTTTTTCATTATAACCAGAACGAGCAATGTGGGTTCTTGGGAGAAAGGGAGAACTAGTGATCCCTCAACTCACAGGTGGCAATTCTAACCTTTCACATTTTCAGAAGCAGAAAGGGTGAATGCATTTTTAATGAATTACTCATAATCACATACACACAGAGACCTACACAATATTCTATTTTCTTACATATATTTCTCCTTCAGAATAACATGATTGAATCAAAATATTTCATTATTTATTTTTAAAAAGCACAAAAAATGAATCTTACCAGGAAGCATTTTTTTAAGTCTTTAATTGAGTAAATAATTCTCTGTAATAAAATGTAGAGAACTATTTTTCAGCATTTCTATTTCATTCCAAAGGATGAAAGAATGGTAGAAAAAGAAATATGCCAGAAGGTAGCATAGCTGAATAAACACTCATGATATTACGTGGTGTAGGGAACCTGCTTTGGCAGGGGGTTGGACTTGATGATCTCTAGAGGTCCCTTCCAACCCCTACGATTCTGTGATTTTTACTCATCCTGACCATGAATTAGATTATGAATTAAATCACAAGCTTCAGAGTCTGAAGTATGAAAGACTCTGGTCCATGTATTCAAAAAATAAAAAATATCGGGAAGGATTTTGCATTTCTCTCTGAAATGGTACATACCATCAGAGTCAGAATGGAGCCCACATTTTTAAAGGTGAGGAACAGCACAAAAGCATTTTGAAAGTGTCTTTAGGCTCTTCAAAGAAGAAAAAGAGAAGAGACTTACAGAGCAGAAAGTTTCAGGAATATTTGAATTTATTTGTGTCACACTAGACAGGGAAGAATGGGCCTGAGATCAGGACCCTCCATGAGACTCTCAGATAGCCTACCTGTAGACTTGCAATTACTTTTACATACCTACAGACATATGAGTGAGATGCCTTAGTTTGTCAGGCTAATAAATGTCTATTTCTTCATCACACAGCAACTGGGAGTAACTGCTTCCATAGAGTGGATGAAGGCATGATACCCTGAGGTATCCTCTGAAAATTTCTCCCGAAACATATATTCAGAGAGGGTTTTAAGTCTTCATGTGTTTCTCTTCCTTGATCATTCAGGGTGTCTAGAGTAGCCTCCAGTATTTAGAAAGAAGAGTGATAAACACAAAGTTGGGTGGACTGGCTCATACTGGTTACAACGTTCTACACGAAACTTTTGAGTCAGCTGATAAGATATTGCTGTATTGATTTTGTTCTGTAATTCTGCATGGTTTTGCACAGTTTTCAAAATCAAGCCCGCAGTCACTAGTCATACAAAACATTCACCCATTTCAGCCTTCGCCTTCATGAAAAACTGGTGTTTGGCTCTGTCTGCAAATTGATTCCCTACGTCCCAAAGTAACCAGAGAAGGGAGAAGAAATTTTGTAGGATGAGGAGAACATTTTTCAGTCACTTCTCACACGATAGCCGTATTTTGGCAGTTGCAATGGATCTAGTAAGGAAAAACTGAGAAAAAGGCTGCTTTAATGGGGAGCAAGGTTTCTTGTGTATTATTATTATCTCAGTGTTCACTTCAGAGTTTGTACAATAGATTAGGTTCACTTTTCTACCTCCAAAAATATCAACAATCAATCAGGTTAGCACTGAGAAAGAGCTAGCAGAGCCTTTATTTTTGTAGATCATTAAAATTGACCCAAGGGATCAATTTTCTGTGCTTTTGCTCAGTGTCCTTCTTAATCTAGTCATCAAGTATGAGATACACACAGTTGTATGGGAAAAAAAGGAACAAAACTCTCCTCCTGCTTATTCCTATAGGTTGTGTTAAAGCTGAACAGGGATAAATTAGAGGAACACTTGCCTGACTTTCTCGCAGCAGCTTTAACTCAAGCACACAGGAAACTAAATTACTTTCTTAGTGAAAGGTACCTCAAATGAAACCTGAAGTGTCTATATGAAATTGCATTATAGCCCTGCAAAGATCAGAAGGTCAAATTCAAATCTTATACAAGCAGTGGTAATGAAGCTGTACACACATGGGTTGTCCATTCTTTGTCTCAAGGCTCTATCTAAACTCAGGTATGTGGTTAATCAGAGGTATAAGCTTATTTATACCAATGCTGTTGAACTACATTTTACTCTAGTAGCTTAACCAAACTGAAGTACTAGAAAATAACCTGGCCATCCAACTGCAAATGTGTATATAAGAACTATTATGCCACTTCTGTTGAAATGTGCGTTTGTGTGACTTTAAAAGGCAAAAGTTTTATATTGGTATTTTTGATTGGTAAAGGAGCAATAGGAGAAAATGTGTTAACTAGTTTGCCAAGTGGGTAGGAAGCATTTCTCAGCTGAGCACATTTCCATACAGTAGAGTCCATATGCAATTAGATCTGTCTGCACATGGCAGTTTGTGAAGTATATTTATTTAAACAAACCTCAAACTAATAAATCACACTCTGCACACTAAGTGCTCTGACATTACTGAGCCCTGAAATGATCTGTTGACTTGGCCATTTGGATGAATGTAGTAACCGTGACTCAGATCTGATGATCTATTGCTCTGTTCTGATGTAATTTGTCATGCAAGAAGCTTCTGTAGTAGAATGCTGTGCTAAGGCTGGCAGCATGATTGGGGAAAGAAATTTGTAAAAATTTTCAAGTCTTAATTGTGAATTTCTGATAAAAGAAACATGAAACACTACCTCTGTCAAAAAGCTTTTTTTCCCTTTTATTTGTTAAAAAGAAAAAGGTTGTGTCAAACATATTTGAAATCTATCTGTAATATTTATATGTGAATTCATTCCTTTCTGAGTCCGGGGCCATTATCAAAATCAAACCTATCAATCAGTATGGCTTGAGCACACATACACAGATGAGCACTGAACTGCCGTTTGGGAAGAGAGTGAAAAGAAGGGGAGAGAAGAGGAGGAGAAGATAGAAGGAGAGGGCAGGAAATAAAAAGGAATACAACTGCAAACATTTCCTGCAGACATGTGTTTTCTAATCCCTTTAATCAACAGTCACCCTTCCTCCCCTCAGCAATATTTTTGAGCTCTAGTTCCTACTGAAAATTGATCCTATGCGTGTCTCAGCTGGGCATGTGAACCATGCCAAATCCTTATTGAATGTTTTAAACCTGGAGGAGAAGTATACCTTGCCATTAACCACAGAAACTCAGACCACTCTTTTACACTGAGCAATGTGGAAAATGTGTTGGAATGAACAGGAAAGCAGATTTATGTGGTGCACCCTTTGTACAGTCATACGCATCTCTCACAGTATGGAATACACTGCTGTTTCAGGAACCACTTAATTCCTGGAGCAAAATTTTAATGTTACACTTCAAGTATTGCAGTATATTGCAGTGAATTGAATGTAGCAGTCATAACTCTTTTGTTAATACTGTTTTCCTAAGCACTGAATACCAGCTGTATCCACCCTGAAAAATTCTCATTAGCCTGGTTGGAACATGAGTAAAAAAACACTAGGTGTCCAAAATCTTTTAAAAAAATATAATCTTAGTTGTAGCACGGTCCTTTAATTATTCTGGATCAATAGCCCCACACAGGCTGCTGATACCTAACAAAAGCTTCTAACATCCAAGGTATTGCAGGTGACAACATGAAGCAGTCATGCAGAGATTTTTACTGGCTTAATAACACCAAATATGTAGTTTCTTATGCTCCCAGACACTTGTCTGGTTTTCTGATCTGTTTCTACCTATCATGATTTCATGTCAAAATCTTTAAACCCAGTGCATAAATCCAGTGGGTTCTAAATCCTAGTTAACATGTTTCAGAAGGAGTGGTGTAAGTAGATCTAACTGTAAGATGTACTATGTGGTCTTTCTTCATCTCTTGTCCTTCTTATTTATTTAAAGAAGTAAAGCTAAAGCCAATCTGTGTAACTTGCTAAACAGCCTACAAAATGAAATAGCAGTGATGCACCAAGGAATCCGAAAATACTCTTATTTGGAGGTGGAAATCAAACTAAAATTGATCTTGAAGGGAGATAAAACACCTGAAAAGGTTTTTTTTTGTATGCGTTTTCTTTTAATTCTGATAGAAGAGAATTCATGCTTCACATATAAGAATAGAATATAATTATTTTTTCTCCACTCCAATTCGCTACTTTTTGAAAGTAGTTGTGTTTACTGTGGAAACTGCTGGGGAACAGTAAATCTTACTGGCTTAGCTGTGCAGCTCTAAGCCATTCTCATTAGACTTTAAATTTCTGGCAATAACTGGCCTGCTGTGCGTCTCCTGGGAAGTGATAAGTTTGCCCATTTCCTTGTTTATCAAGAGATCAAAACTTTTATTTAAATTACTGCCATTTACTATTTAAAATTCAATCTCTTGTGTTAATTAGTTATTAGTTATTAGTAATCACATCTAACACTTTTGGAGATGGAATGGAACAGCATTGACTTGTTAGGTGAGAAAGGATCAAAGCAATGCTCTAACAAATTATTATGGTAATTAGTGTTAGTCTTGTAGTTGATCTCCAGGGGGGCTTTTAACAGAAGCAGAGAAAGCTTGGGAAAACCTGTGTGAAGGATAAGCGTACACTTAAAGAAACAAAGCTTGGCAAGTTCACAGGACAGTCTGGCAGGGAGACTAGAGGCGAATGTCACAAAGGGAAATTAAAAGGCATATCAGGTAGTAAAGGTGAGAAGTGATCTGAGTGTGCTATACAACTTTCAAGATATGAGAGACCCACCAGAACTCTGCTTTCCTCTTGAACCCTGCAAATATCTCTAATAACCCTTGGATTTGTTGAGTCTTTGCGAAAAGGGCAGCCATTGCTGGAGACTTTATCAACCTTAGAGGCACAAACGTCAGAGAAGGATAGTAGTCCTTTCTCTGGCCTTCCTGTGACTGTTATCCCCACTTCACCTGATGGCACTTGATACAGTCTAGCTGTAAATGACCAAAGATGCTGGTGTATGGGAACTGTTGAATCACGGCCTGAACCACTGATTGATCATCTGAGGTGAGCACTGAGTCAGCTGCGGGAGCACAGGTGAAGACCATTCACTGTGTGACTGGAAGGGCTGGAGTCTGGCTCCACCTCTCCTAAACCCCATTTAAGGGCTGACCACCACTGGGGGAGGTTCTCTTTTTGGAGACTGCCCCTTTGGAGTTTCCTATTTTGAGCCTAGGACACAGGAGAGTACATTTTCCCTTTATTTCAGTTGTCTCTTTTCCGTCACAGTCTGTTTAACTATACCATCTATAAAATATCTTTGCTATAATACCATTTGGTATTATTCTGCTAACCTCAAACCTTACAGCTGGTTATACCATTTCCCTCAGAAGGCTATCTGCTGCCAGTTAAAGATGCCTCTCATTGAGGGTGAATTTATCTTGGAGACATGGGGCGCGTGTGAGGGAGCACTATCCCCTTGGGGAGACACAGCATGTGCCCACCTGCTTCTGGAGTGCTACTCTATTCTCTGCATTCTCCATCTCATATAGGTGACTGCACTGGAGCAAGTACTGAAAAAGGCCCAGATGTGGTTATCAATACATGGATTTTCTGGAGATGGATTTCGTGTTGTCTCAAACCTATGTTGTGCAGATTCTTGCCCAGGGACCACAGTGAAGTGGTCGATAAAAGCCACACGATTCCCCACTTACAACACAGATGTTTCCTGGAAGGAGAAACCAGTTTATTTTGCAGTACAGCCTTCACCTGTGGGCAAAGATTTGCTTCTCTTGGTGCTACTCTCTGTGTTATTGCAGGGTCTGTAGAAGTCCCCTGAGATCACCCTCTTAGCGATAAAGCTGTTTCTTATGGTTCCCAGGGGGAGGGAGGGTGATGCTGTTTGCTACTTTGAAAGGATGGTGCTAATGCTGATGACAGCAACAGCCCTGTAAGGTCTACAGGCGCTGGCTGGCTGCCGAGCCCACAATCTGCCCAGCCCTGCAGTCCTAGCAGCCTGCTGGCTGACAGTTCCACGGGTGGGCTGCCACCCCCTGCATTGGCAGAGCTCGTTTGCCAGGATGCGAACTGCCTGCAGTGAACAGCTCGTTATTAGTGCTCTACTTTTTGCAGCAATTAAGTCAAGAACCGTGGCACCTGTTCATCTCACCTCCCTCGTGGGAATTAACATGCCGTATGGGAAAGAGATTTGCAAAGGAGGGGGGTGGGGAAGAGCTTCCTTGTGTCTGTTAAAGGCAAAAAGCATTGAGGTTCTTCAGGGAGCAGGAAACTTGATGAATTTACAAGATTTCGGAGGTGAACTGCATTTACCCTGGGTGGTGAGAATGTCCTAGATAATTTGATTTTAAGTAGATGTTCGCTTGCTGTTAGTTTTCTCCACAGCTAAGGAATGCTTATGCCTCAGTAAAAACCACTGAAGAGACCCTGACAACACCTCAAATCTGTTTGACAATGAGAATATAACTACCGCAGTTTGGATGAACAATGTTTAATCTGTACTTCTAGTTCCAAAGGCTTTGAAATAGACCTTGGGTTTGCCTGGGGATTTGCTGTGTGTATCTGCTTAAGCACTGAACCTGAAAAAAAGGCATAATTGTTCATCTTGTGAAGAATTACCTCATTCTGTCTAAACAACCTGACAGGACAAAACAAACCAATCTTTTAAAGAGATGTATTTTTTTTTCATGAAGATGTGGATATTCAGACAGCATGTAGATGCTGTTGGTTCCAATTAAAATCAGTATCTGTCCTGATTTGTGGCTGTTGTCTTTGTGACAGCAAGGGGGCTAGATAAGGGGACCCATCTGCTCAGCTTTCCCAAAGGGGCTGCAAACTAGTGAATGACCTGCAGTGTTTATTATTAAGTTTTCAAAGGGAAACTTGTTTTGATCTAATTGAAGGAATAATATGAGAGAGGTTATTTCTGGTCAGTTCCCTGCTGTTTTCACTTCAGAGAATATATTCCAGGTGTTAGCAAGGCAATGCTATGATACAGTATGACTTTCCCTTGTGTTTAGGCATGCTAGTGCCAATGGGCCAATAAATGGTAGTTATGAATGTAAAACCAATCCTTTAAGAGAAACTTTTTGCTAACTATTTAGTAAGCCAGATGGTTAATGACTGCATTTGTTTTCAAAAGTACCATTTCCCAGGAACAAAGTCATGTTATTTTTCAACACCCTAGTCCTTTTTTCATCTAGTTTACTTCTCCTTTCTTCTGTCATACTCGTAGCAAGAGATTGATTGTGAGTGTCTGTAAGGGAACTGCTGAATCACAGCCTGAACCACTGATTGGTCACCTGAGGTGAGCATTGAGTCAGCCATGGGGGCACAGGTGAAGGTGATAATACCTGTGTGATTGGAAGGGGTGGAGCCTGGCTCCACCTCTCCCCAAGCCCCATTTAAGGGCTGACCACCACCAGGAAAGGATCTCTTCTTGGAGATCCCTCTTGCGTGGAGTCCACAGCAAGCCTTTCCCATCTAAAGGTGAGTCATCTTGCCTTTGTACTATTTGTATACCATCTGTACAGACCTAACTAAATATACCATCTCTTATACTATTCTTAAAGAGTCATCTTAAAGATCATTTGCATTACAGTGTCATTTTCCATTAACTCACACGGAAATGTAAATTGCTAACTGTTCTCCCCCTTCCTGTGACAACAAATCTCATTGGTCTAAACAGGGTAAATGGAGATCTACAGTTCAAATGTTTTATGTGGCATGGGGTATAGGATAGATGATCTTTATTGTATGATGCTGTAAATTATCATGCAATGTCATTCTGCAATGTCACTGTACATATTAGACACTGTGTGTGCATCTTTAGAAAGGCAAACAGACAATGCCAACAAGCATGTACAGGACAATGACTCAGCCGAAGTCTGGGAAGGGAAACAGCTACAGGCTGACTTCATTTCTTCAGGCATGGTCAAACAGGTAGAATAGTAATATCAAACAAAAGATTATTTTGCGTTATATGAAGAGCTGTGAGGAGCAAGAGCTTTCTATTTAGTTGCTGGACTGAATAATTAAAAAAAAATTGAGTTTAGGTGACACTGAAGTAGAAATAAACTCTTAGAACTTTTTCAAAAGTCTCCTTTGAAGTCAGTATTTCTTTGACCTCATTTTCTTTTAAAATACTATCCTACGTATTTAAAAAACTAAACAATTGACATTTCAAAAAATCTTTTGACTAAACAAAATTCCGTCTGTCTTTTTTGTATGTGCGTGTCTATCTTAAATGGATGTGATTTGAATTCACAACTGCTTTTAAGTGTTGAATTAAATTCATTCTTTGAATGGGAAATCTAATACAAATTCACTTGTTGGAGAAATGATATGAACAATAGAATAAGAGGCTATTTTTGTTGAAGATATTAAATGTTCTGCCTTCAAATATATAATTTCAGTCATCTATAGTGTATTCAGGGATTTAAATAAATTTGTCTGTATTGTTGTGTTTCGTTTGTTTGTTTGTTTGATAGATTTTTCCAGGAAATAAGGATGATCAGGCAAAACAAACAAACAAAAAAAACTGTGGACTTTCTTGTAATCTCCTGTTTGCCTCTATTTTCATAGTCAGGGCATTCTTCACAGACAGTACAAAACAGTGCACCCTGCTTTATTCCCTTCTTTACTTGTTTGCCTTTGAACTCAGCTAC
>VXAB01005095.1:376844-394098 GCA_013399175.1 Odontophorus gujanensis
CATCTTTAGAAAGGCAAACAGACAATGCCAACAAGCATGTACAGGACAATGACTCTTCCGAAGTCTGGGAAGGGAAACAGCTACAGGCTGACTTCATTTCTTCAGGCATGGTCAAACAGGTAGAATAGTAATATCAAACAAAAGATTATTCTGCGTTATATGAAGAGCTGTGAGGAGCAAGAGCTTTCTATTTAGTTGCTGGACTGAATAATTAAAAAAAAATTGAGTTTAGGTGACACTGAAGTAGAAATAAACTCTTAGAACTTTTTCAAAAGTCTCCTTTGAAGTCAGTATTTCTTTGACCTCATTTTCTTTTAAAATACTATCCTACGTATTTAAAAAACTAAACAATTGACATTTCAAAAAATCTTTTGACTAAACAAAATTCCGTCTGTCTTTTTTGTATGTGCGTGTCTATCTTAAATGGATGTGATTTGAATTCACAACTGCTTTTAAGTGTTGAATTAAATTCATTCTTTGAATGGGAAATCTAATACAAATTCACTTGTTGGAGAAATGATATGAACAATAGAATAAGAGGCTATTTTTGTTGAAGATATTAAATGTTCTGCCTTCAAATATATAATTTCAGTCATCTATAGTGTATTCAGGGATTTAAATAAATTTGTCTGTATTGTTGTGTTTCGTTTGTTTGTTTGTTTGATAGATTTTTCCAGGAAATAAGGATGATCAGGCAAAACAAACAAACAAAAAAAACTGTGGACTTTCTTGTAATCTCCTGTTTGCCTCTATTTTCATAGTCAGGGCATTCTTCACAGACAGTACAAAACAGTGCACCCTGCTTTATTCCCTTCTTTACTTGTTTGCCTTTGAACTCAGCTACACTCTCTTCCCTCCAAAAAAAAATAAAAATAAATAAACTGTAGAAAGCAGTAGGTTACACACAGATAAAGAAAGAAGTTCTTAATTTCTCTTAGTGATGCTTCTACTTATAAAAAGCTACTGGACCATTCGGCCATTCCATGTATAAGGTCATCCTGGGCGACAGCAATAACCCATGAGCTGTTGGGTAAAATAGAGATGTTGCCTTCTTCTCCAGTGGGATGGCGAATCTTGTTTTTTGTTCCCCTTGCTTTTAACTTCACTTCAAACCAATCTTCTCCCTTCTCTTTTTTTTTTTTTGTTTTTTTGTTTGGTTGCCAAGCTGAAAAATTTGTTATTCACACAAACTAAATGAAGCCACTAAAAATAAAATTGAATTAAATCCATTAAATTGTTCTTGTTCTTTCACAGGGAGTGGGTAAACTATTCCCTGGCTTTCAAGCAGCTTGTTTTATTGCACCATGCCAGTTGCACTGCACCAAAAAGTCTTTACTAATCAACAGAAAAATCTCTAATTCTCTGTTGTGCTGGTGTGAGGAGATGGGGAGAAGCTGTGATCTGAGGCCAGCCATTGTTTCAGAGTAGAATGCTTAGGTGATTGACAGTTGCAAATTAATGGGAACGATTTTGAGAAAGGGCTTGTCACATGAGGGCCTGGCCATCCTGGTTATGCTGTCTGTGCTTTAACTTTTTAATTCCATCTGGAGTTTAGACAAAGAGGCCTGGATGAATCCTGCTCTGTCCATTTGGCTGTCATCATTTTGATTAACCTGACTCTTCAGCAGGAGCAAAAAGTAGCTGGCTTCAGTCCACACAAACATCAGGAAAATAGCTGCTGTAATGACCCAATGATCTCCACAAAAGAGATCCTGGGGCTAATCTGCTTTTCCTCCTATGNCTCTTCCCTCCAAAATAAAAATAAATAAACTGTAGAAAGCAGTAGGTTACACACAGATAAAGAAAGAAGTTCTTAATTTCTCTTAGTGATGCTTCTACTTATAAAAAGCTACTGGACCATTTGGCCATTCCATGTTTAAGGTCATCCTGGGCGACAGCAATAACCCATGAGCTGTTGGGTAAAATAGAGATGTTGCCTTCTTCTCCAGTGGGATGGCGAATCTTGTTTTTTGTTCCCCTTGCTTTTAACTTCACTTCAAACCAATCTTCTCCCTTCTCTTTTTTTTTTTTTGTTTTTTTGTTTGGTTGCCAAGCTGAAAAATTTGTTATTCACACAAACTAAATGAAGCCACTAAAAATAAAATTGAATTAAATCCATTAAATTGTATGGAACATTTCACAGGGAGTGGGTAAACTATTCCCTGGCTTTCAAGCAGCTTGTTTTATTGCACCATGCCAGTTGCACTGCACCAAAAAGTCTTTACTAATCAACAGAAAAATCTCTAATTCTCTGTTGTGCTGGTGTGAGGAGATGGGGAGAAGCTGTGATCTGAGGCCAGCCATTGTTTCAGAGTAGAATGCTTAGGTGATTGACAGTTGCAAATTAATGGGAACGATTTTGAGAAAGGGCTTGTCACATGAGGGCCTGGCCATCCTGGTTATGCTGTCTGTGCTTTAACTTTTTAATTCCATCTGGAGTTTAGACAAAGAGGCCTGGATGAATCCTGCTCTGTCCATTTGGCTGTCATCATTTTGATTAACCTGACTCTTCAGCAGGAGCAAAAAGTAGCTGGCTTCAGTCCACACAAACATCAGGAAAATAGCTGCTGTAATGACCCAATGATCTCCACAAAAGAGATCCTGGGGCTAATCTGCTTTTCCTCCTATGTCTAATTAAAAGCTTTTCTTCCTGTTTATATTAACAATTTTTACAGTATTTTGATTAAATCATTCTTTTTGGAGCTGCAGATAAGTCAGAGCAAAATTTTTTTTTTTTATGGAACAGGTGTTATGTAAGAAGGAAGAAGTTAGACGGGAAAATCTAGTGTGTAAAGAAAGGAATGGCTTACACAAATTAACTACAAATAGGAACTACAGAGGATTAGGAACTTCTGCTTGCCATTTTATGACCCAAAAAAGATTGCTTCCTGCCCATTCTCTAGGATCCATAGGTTCTAAAACACATGCTTAATTTATTATGAATTACTTTCATTTACAAATGTAGAAGAAATTGCAGTATTTCTATATTTGGATAGCAGTTATTTTAAACACATTGATGTACACTGTTTCGTAGTTCCAAGTAGGCATATCAGACCAAACTGTTTTCTCTGAAACCTAATCCCCCTCACTCTTGCCCTTGCTTGAAATATTGGTGTATCCTTGATAACTAGCTAGAAATTGCGTGCTGTACACTGCTCATGCTCCACACAAATTACCAGAAAAAATTGTTGATACTTCCTTTTGTCATTCACATCCCCTTACAATTCATTGTATGATCTCCAGGCAACTGTATTTAAAATGCATGGCTAGCTTGTGTTTGTCCTTTCCAAAGATTTGTCAAGAGTGCAACAATGCGTACAGCACAAACCCTCCCAGCTACTGTTAGGAAGTGATTGCGTTTACTCTATGCCTTGAAGCTGTCTGGTGAATATAAATCTGCTGTGAGGGAGAGGAAATTTGTCTTTGGCCCAGAACACTGTAGGAGTAGGCTATTCTAATCCATCATGCTACATGAAAAATGCTTTGGTCTTCCTATATGGTCAGCCATGCTGCCTAGCTGCCCTGTGCTTTCATAGGCCCACAAAGCCTTTCTTCCCAGCCTCTATGGCTGTGTCAAGAACCAAGGCCATCCAGGATATGCTCCTGGCCTGCAGCCAGCTATGATGCAGTGCTTACACAATGAAATATATCAACCAGAAAAGAAATGGAAAAGGTAGAGGTCCTCCTAAGAGGAATTCTGATCAGATGTCCCCACTTCGCTTGTTACTTTCAATGCAGGAGACAGAAGTTGTGCAGTTAGGGAGGTACTTTTTGTGTGTCCCTCCTTATTTCTTTTCCTCTTCTCTCCTCTTCCCATAACTCCTCATTTCCTCTTCAACACCAGTAGCTCTAGATTTAATGCTGTAGTGTCATTTTCTGAGCCTAATTACACAGCAGCAAACTGAAACGCCTCTGGTCTGCTTTGGACAACTTGGACTCATTGTGTGGCTCATGCAAGTGGGATTTGGCATGGAGAAAGAGGAAAGAACGTGATCACTTAAGGTCATGGCCATAAAAAGCCATAGCTTTTCTACTGCAGATTTATCAAGGTTTTGGCACTCTTGTACAGGTTTCAGTGGAGCAAAAATACAACCTATTTTTAGTGAGTTAGGCAGTAAGTGATATGTCGCAGTGGAAAACTATGAACAGTATTCAGCTGAGCTGAAGCGTTGATGACTTTGGGATGGTGTCTCAGCCCCAGCTGCTTGTTCTGACAGACCAGCTATGCAACTGAGGGGAAGAGGGGGGTCACTGACATTTTATTCTTACTTATTTATGAATAGAAAAGACATCAGCATGGATGATACATAGGGGCATTCAACAAACTGCTCTTGCAGATAAAGTGCTTATACCTGGGAGTTGAGGTTAGGTTTCCCTGTTTCTGTTTTTCTCTGTAAGTGGTGAGTATGTTTATTACTCTGTGAAATGTACAGAGGAATAAGTAGCAGAAGAGCCTTTAAATAGCTGGAAATCTGAACATCAGTCTTGAATGACAACACTAAAATTATTTTCTTTATTTTCCTCTGCATTACTCAAATTGTTAATGATGCATGTTTTAACAGTCAAACAGTTTCTGAGGGTTCTGGCTGTTGTACAGCCCAGGCTGATGTCCACAGCATTCTCACTAGTGATGGGTGGGCTGGCTGGGCTGCAGTTAGTGTCTGCTTGGTAGGTGTAACGTCACTTCCCACCTAATCCTTCATACGAGATTTACTGGGAGCAGAAGAAGATGCAAAGTGGATGTTTGTTGGTAAGTACACTGGTATGATGGGGACAGAAGGAGCACAGATTTCAGTAGTTCAAAGCCACAATGGAAAGAGGTTGCAAGAAATAACTGTTCGGACCACAAAATGAAAATTACTCTGAAGCAGGGATGTTCCACCTAGGCATGGAGCTGAGCCAAGCCACAGTTCCAGACATTCCAGAAGTGCAAGGAAAGTTCAAGATTAGTTCTCTCTCCCATGGATAGCTCTTGTGCCTCAATAACGTGGTATACCAGAACTTTGGATTCAAACATCCATTCAGACTTACAAGTATTTGGGTCTAGGTACAGAGAGACTCCCTCCCAGTCCCCTCATCATATGCTCTTTCACTGATGGCAAAATGCCTGCCTCAAAACCCCACTGATGAGCACTTCTGATGTTTGCAAGCCTTCATTTCCAGCTCCTAGCTTTAACACACCAGCTCAGACATAATCTTGACATGTACTTAGGTGAAGTTAACTGAGCAATGCCACTTAATAAAAGAAATCCCATAAAGGTACAACCTTGTGCTTGGAGGAGATTTTATTTGTAAAGACAAAGCAGTGTGTGTATGAGTATGTACTCTGTAAAAAGTCCATTAGCCAAGGTGTAAGTGAAATGAATCTGACCTCCGTGTCATTAACATGCTGTCTGCAAAGGTGCCGCTTCAGACTATTCCTGACCTCACCCCAAACCCTCAGTGACAGCTGAAAGTGAGAACAGGGCTAGGGGATGATGGTTTTTTTTTTTTTTAAGTGACTCAGGCAGTGTTTTGTCTGTGGTGTATAAGAAGAGAAAAGCAGGAAGAAAAAAAAAAGTAACTCAGGCTCATGATAAATCTTGGTCTTATTCCAAGTCTTACTGAAAGCTCTAGCCAAAAAATAAGAAAGAGTATCTGAAATGTTTGTGAAGGAAGGCGGCTGTGCCAGCACTCGTCTAGCAACATCTGAAAGAAGAGAGAATTTTATATATGATTGCCTTAGACTTGTTGCCATTATCAATTAAGCTTAGAAATCTCATTTGATATGCTTGGCCATCCTGTGTGCTTGCCAAAAAGGCAAGACTTCTTTACAGCTGAGGCCCTGAAGATCACCGAATTATTCAAAGGAGAAGAAGTGAGCAAATGTAGCAGTAGGTGATAGTGAATGTGCTGTACTTTCCCTAAAGAAAAGCCACCTTGGCTGGGGGCCCAGAGCTGGCACTTGGTGCATGTCATGTGGCACTTGTCACTCGTCAATCTTCATGTCTCCTGCACATACAACAGTGCCTGGTAATGAGCGACTTTTGCTGTACACTCATCTCTGGCAGAGGACATGCTAACCCCAGTACTTAAGATGTGCATAACAGCCCTATTATGAGTGACTTATGTCTCATTTTCATGCCAAGAGGTTTGACATCTTGGATAACTATATCATGGCGGAAGCAACAGAAGCTTCAAACATGGCTTTTGCTCTGTAGCTTTGTTCATGTGAGCGTTCCTGTGCTTCAGAGTGTGTAGACAGCTCACACATAGCTCCACTATGTACTCAGTGTGAGTGATGAGCCATACATCCAGAGGCATCACTTTGCTTCATATTCTGTCCATGACTCCCATTCTCCGTCTAGCCCTGTGCTTCAGTACTCTGCATGGCTTTTTAGCAAAGATGTTTGCAAGGAGCCCAGAGCACTCTTTGCTGCTGCTTCCAGACCAAAAGGTGGTGAGGGATTCTAGTTCCTTTATGCACAGATAGTATTTGGCCATACTGTTGGACATGAAGTTACTATCTGCTGAGGGGTGAACTCCTTAGAAGCTCTCCCAGTCTGGCTAACTCTGTTTCACAGCAGTGAAGATGAGTCACTGTGGACTTAAATAGAAATATAAGTTGATACAACTTCTAAAATATGCATAGACCTTATCCCATAGGGTTTAACCCACATCCTAGATTAACTGCGACCTCCACGTTGGTCTCTTAAGTGTCGCTTATGTTAGGCAATAGAACAGCCCAGCAAAGATAGTTGTAAGCGCTTCTGTAAGAATTTAAATATGTGACTGAGCTCTTGAGTTGCTATGTTCTGGATCTGTCTCACTAAGACCAATCAATGAGGAAAATCGTATTTGAGGAGAAGAGAAAAATAGTTTTTCTCCAACTTCTATTGTAGCTGGGCCCACCAGGACTGGTGACATCTGCAGTGGGAGTGTAGCAGGAGGACAGGAGAGCCCTAGTGGTGATCCCCCTGCTCCTGAGTGTGGAAGTGTTCCACTGACAGAGACAAATAAATGGGTTTTAGAACTCAACCCCAGAGCATGTTGAGGAGATGTTTTCCGACATGTCACTAGGGGAGAGTTGCAACAGTGCTGGCAGAAATCTTTCTGCAGTAGCTAGTAGAGCATCCACATGCAGTGTGTGGTGGGAGGGCTCACCTTCTCTGGCATGTTTTATGATCTGGCACAGGGACAGCCCTTTCACTGTGCCCCTCAATGTGAAAAATAGGAGTAAGTAAATCCTTCTGTGTGGGAAACTTTCAGACCCATTCTTTGGAAGCAATGTGGGGACAGAAGGGGTAGGCAATCTCTACGGGCCCCTTTTAAGTAGTTTCACTGTTTATGCCACTGAAACGAGCAGGAATTTTGGTCCAGAAACTCCAAAGCTTAGGCATGCAGGGTGCTGTGCCACTGGCACTAATGCACACCTGTTTCTCTGGTGTGCACTTCAGACAGCCACCAGCAGCAACTTGGGATATCTGCTACCCTTCCCCAGCACTCTGTGACCTTCTCACCCTCATTCTGTGTGCCCTATGGAAGAACTCATCAGGGATAAGTTTCTTCTAGCAAGCATTGCTGTAGCCTTTTTCTCGGAAGATGCAACAAGTGCAACCAAACAATACTCGAGACCAAAGAGAGGAAATTTGGTCTCAGTCTCACACCCAGCTAGGGAAGTGATACCTACCCTCAGAGTCCCTTTGTCTCACTGTGCTCTCATGTTTCTTGCCATTATGTATATGCCTTTTAGGGACTGTGGGTACAAGCAAAATAAATGTAGGGAAAGTGGCATGAACACCCCCTGAATTAATTGATCTTTGAACTTTTATTAATGAAAGTCTGATCATGCATCCATTAAAATATCTGCTCCATTCATACCCAACAAGATTTTCAGGGAATGGACCAGGAGAGTATTTTCAGGTCAACCTCAGAGGGAGGCTGAGCTGAGATAGGCAGAAACCCTACCCCAGACACGTAGAACCTAATGTAAAAAATACGTGATGTTATCCACGGGCAGCCTCCTCTCTGCTTTCTTGAGACAACTAGGCAGCAAGAGAGGAGATAAAATCCCTACAGATAAATGTCAGTGCTGTCTTACAGATAAATGCATTCAACAATACAATGGATAGTGCTTTTGAGTGTAAATTTTAAAATAGAGGACTCATCAACAGGATTTCATGCTTAAACACTTAAGTATTAGATACTTAGAGAGGCTGTACTGTGAAGTGAAAGAAACTGAAGCCATAATAATAATAATAATCATCATCTTATAATTTTTCCCTTGGGTAGGCTGAGTATATAGAATGCTGTTCTCCACACTTCCATAAGCAAAGAATCCCCAGCACAAGGAAGACATAGAGCCATTGCAGCAAATCCAGAGGAATGCCACAAAGATGATCAGAAGTCTGGAGCACCCCTACTATGAAGGCAGACTGATGGAGCTGAGCTTGTATCTCTTTGTATCTCTTGTAGTTTCCATTGCTTCTGGCATTACTTTCACCACAAACCTCATAGGATGTAGTTTCCAAAGCTCATGAGTATGATTATTGCCTTTACCTCAGATCATAAATGCAGGAATCAGGGCCAAAATCTCTCTCTTTCAGCTTACCTGATGTTATGGTTGATGCTTAGGTTTTTGCTAAAAACTTCTTGATGAAAGCTAAAGAATAATGCCATGCTACTCATAAAGACACTGTGCAACATGATGGAAGTATGTGACTTGCTTATTCATATCATGCTTTGGATTTCTGCTAATTACACACTTTTCTAAATTCATAGTTATTGACCTTTCACAGACATATTGAAATTTCAATGAAATAGCCAGCAGCTATTTATTTTTCAATCTCACAAATCTCTAAACATACAAAAGATGAGTATCAGAAACAACTTGGAACAGAAGCTGAAGTAAAATAGCAAGAAATCCAGACTTAAATATCAGAAGAAATGGATCTGTGCTTTTTTTAACTAGAAGGAAATGTTCTAGTTCAGAATTTTTCTTAAACCACTAACGCTTAGAATAACATTCTTATGCTATTTTTTTTTGTCTCTACTATATGATACACTTGTGAGAAGTCTGTGCTATCTTTGCCATGTTTTTTTTTCTCTGAACAGAGAAAGGTCTACAGTATATAGGAAAGGTTTATGCTACAGCTACCAACTCTTGTTTTATTTGTTTAAATCCTCTCTACTTGTTTGTTTCCTTGAAACTTTATACTAGGAGAAAGTTGCACAGTCGACATGTTCCTACATATACCAATTAGAATCTTCAAGCCCACACTTTCTCCTTTTCCTCTCTTTTTTAACAGATTTTTCTGCTTGGAAGCTTCCCCATGGGCCTGGGAGGCAGATTACACTTTTCTCCACGGGACGCATCCAGCTGGCTGCAGGAGATCTGGATCCTATCGTTATTTCTGCTACTAACCTACTTTGGGCAAGTTGCTTCCTTTCTCTGTGCCTTTGTGCCTTTGGTCACCAACTGAGATTAGAAACGGTTCAAGGCAAAGCGTGTCTGTAAAAATTACAATGAGTTTGTGCAATACTCTAAGCACAGTGGGGTTCCTCAGTCAGTGATGGCCTTAAACTATTGCTAAAGGACAAACAAGAGTAAGATCCCTACAGCTGCTTTTGATCCACATCTCTCAATGACTCTTCCATCTCATCCCATATCATCCTTTAATCCCTTTATCTTCTCATTTTTTATTGTTTCCTTTTGTCCGCACCAGCTTATGGAGGTTTTAATATGCTTTCCTTCCCCACAGCTCTGAATCCCTGAGCCAGCACTGACATATTCACACACTAAAAAGCTTCCTTTAAAAATTGCAGTGTCACAATAATTGGAGCCCGGGTAAGTACCTGCCTATACCAAGACTATAGAAGTGAAGAAGGTTAATACTTGGCTTCTTTTTGTTCCCTTTTTTGTAATGAGATTTTACCAAGGGCCTGATTCTGCAGCTTTGCTTCATGCAGGGTTGCTTTCTGATTGCAGCAAGGAACACTGTCTGGTTGTGGAGCAACTGAGGCCTTAATGATGACACTTCCCACTCTGTATTTCATGGCAAATGAGTTGACCAAGCTGCAGGTGGGGTACAACCAATTTCATCACTTATAGCAGCCAACAGAGCAGATATGCTGGCATGTGGGCTAGTGTTTGAAGCCCTGCAGAAGGTTGTCTTCCTCTGACTGAGAGTAAAGTCAGGTTACAGTCAGAAAGTACATGAGGTCACAGAGAAGCAAAGATTTTAGCAATGTGCTCAAATTGGTAAGCTTGTTGGTATGTCCTTACCTCTTGTCTGTATCTTAGCGATGGTGGTGTCTGGAAAAGAATGTCACTAACGTTTGATGTTTTGGTGGTCATTTAAAGCTGGCCCTGTCTTCAGGCAGTCATCTATTTGTAGAAGAACATGGGACTTAAATTCCTGATATAATTAGGTAAACCAATTTTAAAATAAAGGCAATAAATAAATAAGCAAACGGAATTGAAGGTATTCGTTCAAGACACCAAACTTTTTTGTTGCTTTACACAGACTTTGGATCAAAAACCACTGCCTATTTTTGATGTCTATACTAATGCTTCTGAACACACAGTTTATGCAGTCAATTGTTTGCCATATCTAGAGCTGTTCTACAAATAACTCAGGGCCTCCTGACACACAGCATGAGTAAAAATTAGCTCAAGATTATTGGAGGCACCAAATCACGCCATGGACTTATTGTTTGGATAATAGAGTTCAGAGGTACAGAGGATAATCTCATCAGGGAGACAGGGTGACCAACTCTCAGTTATCATCCCTCTGTACACTTCCTTTTTAGCTAATTAAACCTTAATTCTTCACAGGAAGCAGTTTCTGCACATTCTGCAATAGCTTGGCTTTATATTATTTAACATATCTCTCTTGTTTTTATCTGGAGAAACAGGAAAAGTAAAGTTCCAACATGTAGACCATGCTTTGCATGCATTGCTTTATCTTTCTGTTGGTGTATTATTAGTTCTCATCTGACATAGTACGTGCTCCAGTCTTTGAGAATAAAGATATATATTTTAAACAACCACTCTAGGATGAAAATGTGAATGAGCTATGAAACTGAGGAGTTTCACTATACAAGCTATTTCCTCTCTTTAGTATGATAGGGAAAGCACTCTTACTCTGGGTTTTACTTTCACATCATTATTCACTGCTTTCTTTGTTTGAACAACATTATTTCTATGTTCCCAGCTTCAGGCATTCATAAACCATCACGTTCCTTAAAATATCAATAAACTCAGCATCTTTTTGTCTTCTGGTGGCCTTGTCTATAGGATTTATATTTTCAACTTTTCTTCACAACCGCAAAAGGTAGAAACTATATCTTCTAGGGGAATGTAACATGACAGTTTCCTGTAATAGTATGACTTCAGAAGCCTTTGGTTTCAGAAAAAAGCTAGCTCTCTCCTAATAAAATTACAAGTGTTGGCAACTCTGTTCCTGACTTTGACCACTTAATTTTTGTAACAGGGTCCCATAGCACAATATCAAAGCATAGCTGACTTTGCTTTTCAGAAAGAAAATTTTGTTTCACAGTCAGCATTAAAATTTATGGAAGAATCAGTCCCTGTTGCACACCAGTCTCCCATGTACTCCAGTTCAACAATACATTTGCAAATGTTGTGTTGACATGAAGAATCCATTTTACTACAATTCATAAGTCCTGTTGGAAATTATGAACTAGCTCTATATGTGAATTTCAGACAGGAACTCCTTTCTGAGAGGTGTTAGTTTTGTTTTGCTTTGGTATTTTTTTTTTTTGTCTATGTTAGTCAACCTAATCAATATCTGGGGTAAAATTCCTCTCAATAGTGAAAGACTAAAAATTCTAGAGATTTACACATTTTGCCTTCAAAAAAAGAGAAATTTATTCAAGTGAAAAAGTTAATTGGAGAGAGAATTATCTGTCTCTGGTACACCTGATAGTTGTCCATAACACCTCCAGGTTTGATTTAAGTAATCTGATGACAAATGAGGGATGTTTATGGAGAGCAGTTCCTTACAAGGATGAAGACTGTCAGAGTCAGAGTACTCCAAGACACTCTGCTTCCCTCTCCCTGGTGTCCTACACAGATAAGTCTCCAGAGAAAGAATGAATAACAAAAGAAAGGATTTGCATTCAGCTTGTTCACTTATTGGTTTTCAATGCCTCTTTAATTTGGTCTTTCAGAGCTGTATTATTTTATGAAGGTTTTTAATACCTCTTGAATTTGTTTTTTTCAAAGCTGCATTATTTTATGAAACTGCAAAGCCTGAGGTTGAATATTTTACGCACCACACCTTGGGATTAAACAGGGAGGGATCTGCTTGGCTTCTCCAAATAGTCAAAATCAAGATCCAAAGACTGAATGTCTAATGGCAGTTCAGAAAGAAGGATCATTTCATTCAGAAATGGCATCCTGGCTTGTCTTAGAATTAGCATTGCCAGCAGGAGCAGGGAAGGGATCACCCCTTTGTACTCAGCACTGGTGAGGCTGCACCTTGAGTACTGTGATCAGTTTTGGGCCCCTCACTATAGGAAAGACATTGAGGCCCTTGAGTGTGTCCAGAGAAGGGCAATGAAGCTAGTGAGGGATCTGGAGCACAAGTCTTATGGAGAGCAGCTGAAGGAACTAGGATTGTTTAATCTAGAGAAGAGGAGACTCAGGAGAGACCTTATTGCTCTTTACAGCTACCTGAAAGGAGGTTGTGATGGTGTGGGGGTTATGCCTCTTCACCTATGTAACTAGAGGTAGCACTTAAGGAATGGCCTCAAGTTGCACCAGGGGAGGTTCAGGTTGAATATTAGGAAAAAATTATTCTCTGAAAGAGAGGTTATGGGCCAGAACAGGCTGCCGAGGGAGGTGGTCAAGAAATGTTTGGATGTTGTACTAAAGGATGTGGTTTGGTGGGGAAATAATGGTGGCAGATGGACAGTTGGACTGGATGATCTTGGAGGTCTTTTCCAGCCTTGATGATTCTTTGACTCTATGACTCTAATTTCAAATGTTATGCTTTGGTGATGAATGAAAGTACTGATGCTACAGATTAGCATGATTTTTTTTATTTTTAGATATTGATAACTAACACAATGATATTGAATAAATGGCTTCTTTGGTCCTATTAAGAGGCACAACAAAATCTCCTGATTTGTCTGAAGCAGTAAAAATTACATCAAAGTGATTTGCTTTAACCTTTGTCAACACATCTGACACAGAATCATAGAATTATAGAATGGTTTAAGTTGGAATGAACCCTTAAAAGTTATCTAGTCCAACTCCCCTGCAATGAACAGGGATGCCAACAGTTAAATCAGGTTGCTCAGAGCCCTGTCCAGCCTGATAGTTAATGTCTCCAGGGAGTCAGCCACAGCTCTCTCAGCTTTTCCTCAAACAGGAGGTTTTCCACCACCTGGGTCATTTTTGTGACCTTCCTCTCAACACAGTCCAACAGGTTTATGTCTCTCCTGTGCTGAAGATCCAAATCTAGATGCAGTAATCAAGATATGGCCTCACCAGCACAGAGTAGAGGGGCAGGATCACCTTCCTCAACCTGCTGGCCACACCTCTTTTGATGCAGTAAAAGCTACTGATGACACCTCAGCAATGACTGGTAAACAGAAGGAGTTATAAAAATAATATAAGACCATGTGACTGCCCACAGCAACTCATGTTTGATGAAAATCACTGCATTGTACATCAAGAAAATTTATGCATGAAAGCTGTGAAAATGAATCACAGAATCACAGAATTGTAGGGGTTGGAATGGACCTCTAGAGATGATCATCAAACCTGTGAATTTCATAAAGTCGAAGGGATTACATCATTGTTAATTCCAGGAAATCCTTAAAAGTATGAATTCTGATTATGAGGACACCATTTTCAGTTCTGAAGTAAGATGGCTAAGTCAAGGTAAAATGATAAAAAGATTTTATGATTTGGGAAATGAAATCAAGTCATCTACAGAATCAAAAGGAAAATTTGTGTCAGTTCTTGAAGATTAAAATTCTCACAGATTTAGCATTTTTGTTGGATTTGACCACTCATTTAAGTGAGTTAAACATGCTTCATCAAAGCATGTTTTTGCATATAATAACCTTTTCAAATTGTAATCTTGGAAAACTGACACGATTTCCTTAGAAATTAAGCATAGTGCCATATTATTTGTCTCAATAAAAACTCTTCATCTGTCCAGTTTTCATTGAATCCTTCCTTCATACACAATTTTTCTTGTTTGGATTGTTTCCTTTTTAGATGACATCAGGTAGGCTGGATTATTATTATAGGTATTCACTGTGTTTTGCTCAACAATTGGCACAAGTGCACATAACATCAAAGACACATGGATTTCAGCTTGACTGAGTGTGTGTGGCAGATGCAAGAGGTGAAGTTAGCACTGCACTGTGCTTTACCCATGCCCTGGTTTCAGCCCAGATGGTGCCAACCACACAATGATACTTGCTTGTTCCTGTGTGATGGGGATGCATCCAGGACTGGGCTGGGCCCCTTGATGAGCCTCTGTCATGATAACATGGGGGAAGGAGTGGTGGCAGGATGGGCTGGGCCAGGCTACATGCAGCCTGCAGGCTGTGGCTTGCGCATGCTTGCTTTAGATAGTCGTCAGAAGAAGCTAAAAACCTATGTCATTACAAATGTCAATATGATGAAGACATAAACGCGGCCTACTGGTTGTTTTATTACTACTTTACAGTAGCAATGCACGAGTGGTTTGGATGTTTCATGTGAGATATAGACCTGGTTTAGTCTATTCAAACAGCATGCATGACATAATGATAAATTGGAATGGATGGCACAGGGAGGTATATGTGTAATGACTTCAATTTCATCATCACCCAACTTTTGCAAAAATTTCAGGAGTGAGGTTACGATTTTTCTTGTGCATACACAACAAACCTGTTGAATTCATCCATAAAAATTCAAGTCTTTCTCATAATAATCTCATTTTCATTGTCTTTTGCAAAGGGGACTCTTTAGATTACATTCTACTATCAGTTAGTTTTCTCTCTAGTCTTTTAACTCTCCTTGTACCTCCCTACCAGTAAACTAAACTTAGCTTCCTTTGGGGCCCTGTCCTGTCAGCTCTCATAAAAGGGTGGTTGAGGCACCATCCCTAGCGCTGTTCAAGAAGCGTTTAGATGAGGTGCTAAGGGATTTGATTTAGTAGCTTAGTGGGTAAGGATGGTGATAGGAGGATGGTTGGACTAGATGATCTTGTAGGTCCTTTCCAACCTGATGCATCTATGAATCTATGAATCTATGATGTGACTAAGAATCTCATTCAGCCAGTGGAATGTAAAACAAATTTGTTACGAAATGATTGCTGTCTCTATTAATAAATACAGATTATAAATACTGTTTTATCACAATTCTGTTATGAACAGAAAAAGTCCCATGCTGGTCTAAAACTTAAAGATTAAAAATGCAGTCAGGATAAATACACTTGCTTAGGAATAGTGAAAAGAAGATAAAAAAAGTAAAAATTCTCCCAACAGGAAAGAAAATAATAATTTGACAAAAATATCAAATTTTAGGTCTGCCTAACTCTTACAAACTTTTTAGACCACATTTTATTCCAGAATTCCTTTTCAGTTCTTAAACAGATAAAAGAACTAGTATCATAGAAAACATAGTTCTTCTAATACCTCTGCCCTGGAAGCACGTAAAACAGGTTACTTCCAGAGCTTTTCTTTTTTTGCTATTTAAATCTAAAAGGCTATGTTGCACCAGAAAAGCAATTGACCACTGTTAGCTTCATCAGGTGTATCATGTCCCTGAGAAAATTTTCCACTTGCACTGAACATATTGAGTGAAGCTGGTGATGAGCTCTTATGCAGCCATACATTTGCATGCTACATCATACAACAAAATCTATCCAAGGAAATTAATGAGTGAAATTTTTCTTTCTAAAGAGGTGTTTGATTTTTAATTCCATGTTTACTGTGGAATATTCATGACGTGTGGACTAATAACAGCTCTGAAGCCTTGTGTGCCTGTGAGTTTATGACTCTAAAAATAATATACAGAGACTAGCGCTAGATTGAATGCTGTTTTAACAGTTTTCTTCTCCTGACCTTAAATGCTGAATTGCATACCCAGAAACTATACCAACTGAAAATGGCCAAAATACTAGAAATGTTGAATGCCATTGCCAGTGCATTCAAAGAATGTAAATAGGAAAATGAGAATAAACCAGAAGATTGAGCCTCTTTTTTCTCTTGGACTACCGAAAGTTTATTCAGCTGTTTCTGATGTCTTTATACTAATTTTTCCTTCAGCCATCTGTGCTAGCTTTTTTTTTTTTTTTTTGTTCTAAGGATATAGACTTGTCCTACATGCTATGTTTTTGTGAAATACTTATTTTAACTTCATGTTGATTTCATGCAAAGAGAATGTAGGCTTTACATGAAATGAGCATATCAACATATTCCTCTGCAGCATATCACTGTTCAAAGGCTTTGCTTTTGTAAGACTGTTTTCTTTACCCCTTCAGAGCTGAAAATATTACTCCTCCACAAGCACAATTTAAGACCCAAATGTCAATGAACCAGGCAGTGAAGTGACAGTTACTTAAACAGCACATGATTCGAGACAGTTTTAGGAAATTCCTAACACTTTGCGTCCCATTTCTTTCCTGGATACAAAGGGACAGATTGTGCTTGACCTTGGGGGATGTACAAGAGGCACAGTGGGAGGAGGGGGAGGCAGGCAGGCAGGCAGGCACATGGTGCTTTTCCTTTTGCTTTCCCTTCTCTCACTTTACATGCAATTCCCTTGTTGGGAGGATGGCCATGGTCTATTTTTTTTTTCAGATGTGAGCATAAAAATTATCTGGGTTAAAGTGGCTAGAATTAGTTTTGTTGGTTTAATTGGTTTTGCCACTGAGTGCCCTATTGGGTCCTAAGCACGAAACTGGTTAAAAGATAGGGGAAAAAGTCACTTATTGAGTCCATTCTGTCATAATTCGTTCTGGTACATCATAGACTTCTCTGCTGTTAGATCTCCATGAATTATCTTCATCAGAAAGGTGGACTGCTGAACTCAGCCTGTGGGTCATCATTCTGGCTAAAATCTTTTTAACACAAGGAATAAAGAGAATCTGGCTTGGTGACCTGGTGGGTAGGAAATCCAGAAAGATGGGGGAGGCTCACATTTTAGGCTTATCTGCCTGATATAAAGGCAGAGCATTTGATAGCTTCCATGTTTGACAAAGATTTTTGGTTGGTTTGTTTGTTTGTTTGGGGGGGGGGGGGG
>VXAB01005095.1:394385-419835 GCA_013399175.1 Odontophorus gujanensis
TGGGGTGGGGGGGGGGGGGAGTATTGCTTAAATTCAAAGCATATGCTTTACCTCTCTGACAGTTTTCAACAATTAGAATGTTACCCATTCAATCTAATTTCAACAAAGACAACAAACAAAACACAAATCACTGAAGTTTTTGTAAGATAGAATGTTTTCTATCATTCTACAAGCAGTACTGAACGACGGGCTTGGCTATGATGGTTAAAAAGACATACATGTGTACAAGAAGTATGGAAACTGGACTGCCAATATCAAGGATATGGAAGGCAGGAAGAAACAATTATCTTCCTTAGTTGGAGTGTTTGCCTCTTACTGATTGCTTCAGCAATCAGTTGGATTTCCCTTTTCCTATCCAGGCTACTGCCTGGATAATAATCGCTCTTCACTTATATTCAGACAGTTGGAACACAATGGTGGGCTGCAAAATTTTATGCAATAAGCCAGGCACAAGTTTGCTTCTTACTACTTTGCAAAAGCTTCTGCTGTGAACTCTATGTAAGAGCTACACTTGTACATCATATAAACCTGCTACCGATACAAAGTTTGTATTACATTAAAATTTTTTGCGCTTGCTTTCTAGGTAGCTGCTTTATATCTTTTTTTGCAGAGCTGTTCTTTTTTCTGACTAGCAGCCTTTTCCATTCAGTTGAAGTTTATCCACCTGGTTTTCTGTATGGCAAGCAGTGCCAGAAAAATGATACTGTAAAGGCAGCTCAACAGAGCAATACATATATTATGAGTGCATCATCCACAGGAATAAACAAACCTCACTAGTTGGCATATTATGAGGGCTTTTCCCTTTACTGTGCACACCTGTGAGAATCTGAGGCAAAGGGATGAGGGGATGAGGCTGGACTCTTCTCAGCAGTGTGCGATGATAGGACGAGGGGAAATGGTCACAAACTGAGGCATAGGAAGTTCCTCACAAATATGCATGGGAACTTCTTAACAGTGAGGGGGATGAAGCACTGGCACAGGCTGCACAGAAAGATTGGGGAGTCTCCTTCTCTGGAGATGCTGAAGACCTGTCTGGAGCTGTGCAACCTGGGCTAGGGAGCTGTTTTGGCAGGGGGGTTGGTCTCGATGGTCCATAGAGGTCCCTTCCAACCCCTACAGTTCTGTCATTCTGTGAATCTGAAGGATGTTGGCTTTGCCTTCTCACATATAAATGAAAGGATGCCCTTGAGCCCCATCAGCTTGAGGCAAGAGCTCATCACCATAACTGCAACATGTGACAGAGGGAAAGTCGGTGAGCCACCTTCACAACAGTCCATCTCCTTGAAAAGACTGTCAGCTGTGTAGTTGCCCCCATATTTTGCCATGCTAGGAGATCTGTGGAAATGAAAACTTTAAGGTGTTTTTCCTGAGAGAGAGAGAGGCAGAGAATTTTTAAGTAATGATTTTTTATGAGAAATGGATATTCTGGCAGTTTGGCCTAAGCAAGAGTATTAAGTGCAAGTACTGTGGTGACTTGAGTTTTAAAGGGATCTCAGTCCTCAGATAATGGGCACTTGTGTTCTCCAGTGCTCAGCAGCAGTTGTACAAGGGCTGCTCTGAAAGTAACAACTCCCATTTTATTATGCTGGCCTGTTATGTTGTCAGAGGCATATGGTGGTGCTATGGCAGTAGAGGCTGAACCTTCGTGCCAATACTCTATTACATTTTGTTGCCATAAAACAGATGGCAACAGAGGGGCAGTCTGACAAATTGGCATCTGATATGGAAGTACATTTGAAACAGAGGTGTGTAACTGAATTCTTCCATGTGGAAAAAATGGCATCCATTGGCATTCATCAATGCTTTCTGAGCATGTACGGAAACCAAACAGTGGATGTGAGCACAGTGAGTTGGTGGGTGGTGCATTTCAGCTGTGATGACAGCAATGTGAAAGGTGAGCCTTCTTCCAGATGGCCATGCACAGCTGTCAACCCATGAAATGAAGAGTGTCTTGATTGACTCATCTGCATGAATTGGCAAATGGTGGTGACTATATTGAAAACTGTGTTGCATACCTGAGAATTTTCTCTACGAAATAGTGCTATTGTGTTCTTTATATCTGTTGTAGTTTCCATGGAAATAAATAGGAGGCATTACTTTTAGAACAACCTATGTAGATTGGTTCCTACCAAAGACATTCTCTTTTGCTACGGGAACACTACATAGATACCATGAATTAGTCCTGTCTGGCCAACAGCCAGTCCAAGATACATGCAGAAAACTCTTTGATGTATAGGAAAATACTTTAAAGTCTTAAAATTTGCTATGAATTCACTCCACTTTGAAGGTCCAGTAATGAAAGAGGAATATGCTTTGATTTAAAGAGCAGCTTTTAAACACTCAGCTTTGTATTTAGATACAATTAGGACCACAGCATGCTGTCCATTCAGTTTCCCCTGTAATTATTATCTTAAACACAGAACTCTGGTCTTTTGTTCAAGCATTGCTACTTGATATGATTTCTAGGATGCTACAGGTGTGCATGTCCTTTAGCAGTAGCTGATAACTATGTACAGTTGCTCTTTTACATCTCCCTGTTTCTTAAACAGTCTTTCTTCTTTCCTGTGTATTTTCTATTAGGTAATTTGTCAGTCTGGTGTTCTCTTAGGGAAAATGAAGTCCAAAATTTTCAAACCTGGGCATGGACACAGGAGAGGCTACAGCTAAATTAGCCTTCATGTTTCTGATAGTCCACTGAAGTGCCTGAATGAAGGATCTGAATTAAATGCCTTTTTTTTCCCCCACACAAACTTGATAACATTGGCCTAATTGCTTATCTAAAACAAATAGCTCTAAGTTACTGACCCCTCCCCTTTCCTGAGACATAGCACTCTTATCAGTCTCCCTGAAGTAACACTCCAGTCATCACACTTTTAGCTGAGAGGTTAATAACAAACAAGTGTTCTGGAGAAAAAAGAGCAATTGTTAACACTCCAATTTGGCCTTTCTTACAACTGTAAGTACAATGCTTGACAACTCTTAAGTGGTTGAAAGCCTAGGTAAGTTTTAATCTAAAGCATTATTAACTGGGACAGTTCTCTCTAGTGTATACAATGAAGAATGATAGGGAATTGCAGCTTTGAGCACAGATATTTCAGGTGACTGGGGTGCTGGTGATGCTGAGTGGTGAAACCTGAAAGACTGCACTAATGCTTTGAGCCAGGTCATCAGGGAGGGAGGCAGGAAAGGAGGAGCTGAAGAACAGAAGAGAACAGACATGATGGTGTCAGAGTTCTTACATAAAATATGAACTACATTTCATTGACAGAAAGGAAAGAAGAGGCTGTTTCTTTCTGGTGTGCCACAGATCTTCATACAATTGCTTTATATGTATTTGGCTACAAGTAGCATTTAGCAAGTCATTCAGACCTATTCAAAAGTTGAAACAACTGTTTAAATGAAACTTCTCACTTCATTTTTACTTCCCTTCACAGAAATAGAGCCTTATTGGGTACATTAGTGTGATGTGGCACAGAGCTGTATAAAGATTCTTGTGTAAGGAGCCTCCAGACAAACAAGCATATCTATAGCCCAGTTAACAGATGCAACAAACTTAGACATGGACAATGTGTTTCTATGTCCTTGGGCAAATCCATCTTGCCACTCTTTATTCATCTTATCAGAATGGATAAAGCCCTCTGAGTATCACTGCTTTGTACAATGTACCTGGACATCTGCATTCCTATTACAGCCTTGAATTGGGTATCTCTTGTTTCTTCCAGCCTTTTCCCAGAGTCAGTACAGCCCGGCTGGTCAATGATCAACAGATACTGCATGTTGTGGGATCTGGCTTACTGTTAAGAACTACGTGTTGGGTTGTCAACATTCGGACAGCACTGGGCTACGCTCAGATTTTTGTGAAGGCTGAGTAAGACTATTGGCATTGCGGAATACTTCATAGTTAAACAGCAAGATTGGGTCATGAACCATTTCTTAGCTGTTCTTAGAACAGTGAAAATTGGTCAGTGAGTGAGCATGCAATAAAGCTCATACAATCCCAGCCAGTAGCCTTTTTAGTATTCATCTCATATGCTAATGAAAACTGTTGTCTTATCATATTTCTCACAGTTTTTATTATTCCATTCCATGATACCCATACTATACATCATGTTTGTATCTTAAAGGGGTAGCATTCTGGGCTAGCTAGTCAACAGCCAGCACACAGCACTGAACGTGGTTGCTCTTCTGCAGAGCTTAGAGTCAACACAGAATCTCAGGCTCCTCTCTTCCAGATCCTGGATTCCTGCAGTCTCTTGGTAATGTTTGTGCTTGTATCAGAGCCCTAGGCAGACACATGGTTCCAAAGTCTCCTTCTTGTTCATTTAAGATGAATAGACAAATTGATCATCAGGTTCTGGTATCAGCTGTGGGCCAATTTCCCTTCACGGAAACAAGTTCTGTTTGATATTCACAGGGCGCTACAGATGGATCTGTTTGGGATTTTTTGAACTAAACCCAAGAGTACAAGACATTCCAGGATTTACATGTCCAACAGCTTTTAAAGAAGGAACTGCTCCGTAAAGACTTTTTTTGGACCGAAGGGATTTTTAGTTCATTTGTAAATAATATTAGTGCCATCTGGAAAAAGTGTTACCAACTCAAGGAGGAGAATTATATTCCTGCTTCAAGAAAGCACTAATCAGAGGCTTGACTCCACTTTTTGTTGTTGAGACTAGCTCTCTCGGAAGTGTCCTTGGCTTCACCATGAGCAAGACGCCCATTAGGAGGCTCCCGACCTGAGCTTGGAGGAGCAGGAGGGATCCTCTTTCTGGAGGAAAACATTTAACTTGCTCTGAGAATCTAATTCCTGGCTTTCAGCTATTGGCTGCTGGATTATTCACCGTGGTTTTCTAAAACAGACTGCTGTTCCTCCAGGAATGAAGCAGAGTCTACTCATTTAACACAGGACTTGAGATTCAGCTGAAAACCTGGATCCCAGAGGAACAAAGCCAGTACTCTATTCAACGTGTCACTCAGCCTCTTCCCACATGCTATATTGTTACAACATGAGGCTGTGGATGAAGTCTTCAATTTCTCAGTAAAACAAGACCCAACCTTGCCATGTGGTAGAGGAATGTCAATCTATTTTGATGTTAAGAAGTAAAATGTCGCGGATGAAAGAGCATGTCAAGATTTACAGTCCTCTTTTTAATTCATCTGCAGGCACTGATTACTAGCAGCACTAAATCAAGCTCCATTGCCTGTCTGGACACAGAACACCTGGGGAAGGAAACCTTGATCTGCACAGTGGCTGGGGCAGGGAGGCCTTATCTCACCTGCAGTAAAGCCTCAGCCCTGCAGATGGCTGCACTAGAGCTGCTGATGTGAGTGAAGGGGAGTTGGTGACCCAGTTATCAGCAGGCTCTGGTCCCACAGTGACAGAGATACAGTAATGACCTGATAGCATGATCACTGACCTTTGTTTTAAAAACACAAATACTTTATAAACACAAAGCTGCAGACAGCCTGCAAAAACTGTCTGCAACCCAGAACAATGCTATTGCACAATAACAATCCCATTTTGTTTAAAGCAAACAAGCAAAAAATTCTAACCCAGTTACTCAACAGCCCAGAGAAGTGCCAGATAGTATTGAAAAAAGCCATTTCATGCTGGAGTGAAAGGGCCTACCTACATATTGCTTGTTTCTGTGGTCATTCTGGAGGTCCATTTCTAACATCCTGTGCATCTGTGCATGATGTGGTGTCTGCTCTGTGGAATCACAGCACTGAAGGAGCAGTCTGAGTCAGAAGAGTGAGCCTCTGCTTCAGACATCCCTGTTATGCAGTACTAAAGTGGAGCCCATCCTGTTTCTTAGACTGGGAATTGTTTTCAAACTCTGAGACTGTTAGGTTGCAGCCGTCCCTGCTTTGGTACACTTCTCAGACAGATCCTTTCTGAGCCTCAGCCATCCCACTCTGCTCCCCTGCGATGCTGTAGAACCATGTTCTTTAAATAAGCAACACAAGGGAACTGAAAGACAATACAGTGGTAGTGCTAAGATGAGTTATTAAAGTGTTGGATGCAAAATGGAAATGTGTTTCACAAACTCAAGTATAAAAATATCTTCATCTATATGCAGAGATAGCTATTACCTCTACTACCCAGAGTAAGTTCCAAAAGCAGCATGGAAAGGATGGGGAGCCAGTTCAGCCTCACAGACCATTTGACCTGTAGTGGCAAGCAGCATAAGGTAGGTGGATCCCCATTAAACTCAAATTTTTTCGAATTGGAAGAACAGAATCTGGTGCCCAGCTTCACACTTATTTTCATAAAATGGAGGAAATTTATACTCCAGATTTTTTCAACACATCGTAGAAGCATCAGGGCAGATACCTAAGAAAGTAGCTTGGCATTACACACCATCCGATCCATTCTTCTCTCCTCCCATTTCACACACATCAACCAACTTCTTTCAGAATCATTTAGCTTCCTCACAAACCATTATTACTGCTCCTCAAACATACCTTTGGCCACCTTCACCACCCAGTGGATCTCTGAGACTGCACGCTGACAATACTCACAAAATGTCAACACTGAGATATGCATCTTTCCCAAGGAAACTATCATGGGCTTAAATTCTCACAGTGTGACTCTATATATTTGTTTGTAAGATTTCTCACCTTAGCTAGATTCCTTCTGAGTTTTGGAGCCTCCACGGTGATGGTTTGCAGACAATCTTTGGATCTTTCAAAGAAGTAAAATGAAAAGGCTAACAAAGACATGAAGGAAATATTTCTTCATTCACATAAGCAAATATTTCTAAATTAGAAGATATCCCAGAAGATTTTCCTACCAGTACCCATCATGGTAACAGAATTTGCAGGAGCTATTTAACTATGAATACAAATAAATCATACAGAAAGATATCTATTTAACTGTCTGTCAGGTTTAAATACATTAGCCAATCTTGCTTTCTAGGAAAGATAGGATTTTTATTTTCTTTTGGGTAAATATGATGTTTTGTACCTTTTCTCAGTAATTTTTTTTCTTCACCTCTTCTGATGACAGTCTATTCCCAGCTCTAACCTGATGGTGTTTTCTCAAAATGGAGACATACACAAATCTTTGGTAATGTTAAAAAAAAAAAAGAATCCTTGGTACCAATTTGAACTATGTTGATATATACAATTTGTAAGAATTTCATAGTTTAAATACCCCAAAGAAAAGGCATTTTTGTGGTGTTTCTATTGGAAGAAACTCAAAAACAAATAATGTGGCAATATTACTAAATGAAATAGTGCATTGAGTCATTTGTAGCTGGGATAGTAGAAATAACATGACTGAACTCTTTAGCCTAAAAGGCCTTTCTGGAATTCTGTCGAAAAGCAGAAGGTGGGAACATTTTCAATGGGAGATATGGGAATTTCTTCAGATTCAGCCTTCAGGGGCTTAATCTTCCCTGAGTTCACATGGGTTAAAGTACGTTTCTCTGCCAGTCAGTTCATTAACCTCAATGCAGGCCACATCTTCCTCTCTCGAAGGACTGGGTTGCATTTAAGTGAGGACTCTATATGCCTGAGTATTTCCCATCAAATGCTTTCAAAGCAGATTGGAAAACACTCAAAGAATCACTTTCAACATCACAAAAACACTTAACAAAATACTCAAGAAACTAGCATCAGCAATGTTAATATATGTATAAGACACTGATCAAAACATTTAGGCCCATTTCAAAATGTTCTCAGTGGCATATATTACCCAAAGCAGTCTTCCACAGAACTGCATGTGCAATAGCATTGTGCAGTACTATCTTATGTCCAGGTGAGTATTAGACATAAGGGTGCATATGGATACTCTTCTGGAAACCTGAACTTTAGTGTTGGGCATGTAACATCTTGCTCATTCCACTGAATGACTTCATCTTACACCTTCTATGGGAGATGCAAGGACAATGCATCGTAGAATCTAGAATGGCTTGGGTTGAAAGGGATCTCAAAGATCATCTAGTTTCAAACCTCTGTTGTGGGCAGGGTCCCAGTCACTAAATCACACACTAGATCAGGTTGCCCAGGACCTCACTAAACCTGGTCTTGAATGCCTCTAGAGATGATGCATCCACAGCTTCCCTGGGCAACCTGTTGCAGTGCCTCACTACCCCATCTGAAAAATTTCCTCCTAACATCTAATCTAAATCTCCCTTCTTTTAGTTTAAAATCATTCTCCCTTGTCCTATAAAAGAACGGTCTCTGGAAAACAAAGGCAAATTTACAAAATAGAAGAACTCAAAACAGTATCAGTATTAGTGTTCATGTAGAAATAGAGCTTATCTTTTATTTAAATGGCTCCCAGAGGGAGCAAATACCTATGAACCATAAAATATCTATGTGACTGTATCTATGAAGTTTTAGAGTCCCTACAACTTGGTGGTGAAGGCCATCACATCAGACAGTCATGTCTCTGCCCCCATGCAGGTGGAAAGAGGAATGTGTCTTTCCAGTATCATGGGTGAATGCCCTGACCAGTGAAGCTTAGACAATGAGGGGATTGCTCTTCTGTTTCCATGACCAGCGCTTATGTCTTCTAATCTCGTTTCCAAATTCCCTCTTTTTTTTTTTTTTTTTTAAAACTACCTGGAAAATAAGCCAGATGTCATCAGTTTGCTTAGAAATTAATTTTTTCTTGGAAATGTGAGCAACTTTCGCTTTTTGTTTGACCAGAGATTCTTCTTCTCCCTTTAACTGCCAGGGAGTAATAAAAACTACTTGCCCACCCTCTGTAGATGTGATGTTGGAAAGAAAGAGGTACCACTTGGCCCTCCCCACATACACATTACCCAGGAAGGAGTGTGTTTTCCTCTAAACAGGAGACACAAACAACCCTGAAAATTCAGCTTTGAAATATACGTGAGATAAATCTGCTGAGAACACTGATTAGAGAAGGTTCCCTACTCAAAATGTAAAGCAACTAAGGGATTAAAAATGTTAACACCAGAGCTCTTAGAGTGGATAAGCTATAGAATTCTTTTGTTTGCTCCAGAACCAAGTGCACCTGAACTCTCTCTTCAGTGCTGAGAGGGAGAATTGTCAAGTAGCAGAGTTGCTTCTTTTAAGAATAGGGGAAATCTTGAAATTCTTTGAAATCTGGAAAGCCGGGAGAAAGTTTCTGAGCACACCCACTACATCTAATGTTACTTGCAAAGTCCGACTCTGTTCAATTTGTGTTCTGGTTCTTAACTTTCTCTTGGAGAATTTTCTTACTCTTATTCAATTAAAGCCTGTGCTAAATTCCAACATCAAGAACCTGTATATAGATGCTTAGCTGATTACATTGGGTCATCTGGGTCTGAACAATATTACCACTGGAGATCTGTTAAGTGACTACGCTGTGACAAACATAAACAATGCTGAAGACTATTCTAAAACAATGAGCAGGGAAAGCTGACACATGACCCACACAACCAAGAGCTTTCCTAGGAGGTGATTAATGTAAGCCCTGAGTCACTCAAAGTTAATAAGAACGCTGAGCTTTTCCCATAATGATTAAAAACAAAATCAAAAACAGCCAAACAACCGAATGAAAAAAAAACAAAAACCCACCAACCTTACAAGATAGATTTTGTAAGGAGCAACAGAGTCATTTCCCAGTTAGCCTGCATATGCCTCTAGCTCCTAAACCAGTAAGTAATTTTTTAATGAAAATGTTTTGTGCAGCATTTCAGCCCTAATGTCTTCTTTCCAAGTACCTAATGGTTTGTTTACCAGTTCAAAATGGCGTTTTTCTGACTTGGGAAAGAAGAGAAAACGGAGGAAATCTCTCCGAAGAAGCCTGTGCAGTGATCACTCTTTGTTCGGGTGTAGGCAATTTTTCAAGTAGTGTCCAAAACCTGTCTGTGAAGCACAAACATGAGGACATTTAGATTGAATGCCAGAACTTAACCTATGATACCACTTAGCTTGACCTATACAAAGTGCCAAGGCACTCATTCTTTAAAACCTTTAGTGCATGGGAATGAGGAAATCTTTTAGCTTTACTCGACTGCAGCATGCTTGCTTATCTGAAAGAAAGCCAAACTTTAAATGTTATTTAGATATATATTTTTGCACCTTAATTTGAACTTCAAATCGCTACAAATTGTAAGGTCATAAGGAATCAAATGCTCTATGTGGTTCTGGAAATTATTCAAGCCATTTAAAAAATAATTGGTAGCCTTTAGCTGGTCCATAAAATTTTCCAAGCAAATGTTTCCTGTTTCTCACAGGATTTATTAGGAAAAAGATATAAATGAAGTAGATAAATAGATGCAAGTTTTCCTTTCTCTTGCTATTATGGGATCTTCTTGTAACTCAGATACAGGCTAAATGGTCTCAGGGGCATAGAGACACTCCTTAAGGGAATGATAATTCTTTATATGATTGAGCTAGTTACCAGACTGCTGAGGTAGAGGAAGAGTCGCTCTATGCCTATACTGAATTCCTTTTGAAACATGGTTGCTCAGAAAATAACAAGACAGTGTAATACTTTCAGAAAGCTTCTCAGAAAACACAGCTCCATCTTAACCAGTAACAGTGAAAAAATATCACTGTTTTTTGTTTGTTTGTTTGTTTCAGCCCATCATTGCAAAACTGACAATCTAGTCATCAAAAGGACTTGATAAGCTTACATATGTGATATCACAGAGGTATCTACAGTGACTGTCAGGAATAGGTAAAGAAGGGCTGAAGCTACTCCCAAACTACCCTGGAAATTATGCATTCTGGTAAGAAGTGCTTGTAGATAAACAATAAAAAGACATCCCCCTTCACTTCACCCCATTCCAGCCATGAAAACTGCTGACACATTTCATCAGAGAAGCGGTATAATCATTCAGCCAAGCAGGAGGGGACATGGTCACTGCCAGTACCCAGGTCAAGTTTCCCTTGGGGAAGGCAACTGCTCTCACTAACACTCCAGAGGTTTTCAGCTGGTGGACATAAGCACTTCTAATAGAGAGTTGTAGCCCCCCAATCATCACTGCAGCACCAGTATCTTTCTCTTCAGGAAAGTCCTGGCAATTATGCCAGCTTTGATGATATGAAGCTGGGGTCAAGGGAGCTTATATGTGAAACTTGAAAACTGGTTGGCAGACACTGATAGTGAATGTTGTAACTTACGATGCTGGTTCTACCATCATTCCTTGCCTAGTGGCCTAGTTTACATTGAACTATAGATCTTCATAGATCATTTCTTCTTCATTTTTTTGTTATTTCATATGAATTCTCATCCCATAAAGAATACTTGTGGCCTAAGATGTTTGATACTATTTAACGAACAAACATATAATGGGTTATCTTGCCTTTTAAAAATAGAAGATCTTACACTGAAAGAGAAACAGACTGTCAAAATTTCCTCCAAACTCTTTTGACCAGTTCAATATTATCATTTTTTTTTCCCTCAAGCACAGACACCAAAAGCCTTTGGGTGTATTTTTCCTGAATTCCTGTGCTTGTGATGTCTTCTTGACAGCTGTGCTGAGTGAAACTAGAAAGCAGTAGAATCACACTATTGGACACTCTCAGGGGGTTAACTTCTATTTTCATTTCATTTTGCTAATTCACAGCAGTTTTAACAGGGCACTGAAATGAGACCTGTCAAAATAATGGACACCTGCATACAAAAGCCCAGACCTGACTTCAATCAGTGGTTTTACAGATGTTTTGAAAACTGTTTTCAAGAGATGGTGCAGGCATTAATGCATCATGCTACTCTTGCACATTGTGCAACATGATACAGCAATCAGCATTTGGGAATTTTATGCATAGTGAGAATCCTACATCACTTTCAGAGGTAATTCTCTTCCAACAGTGACAACTTGAAGAGAGAGAGCAACCATGCTCCGAGTGTTTTCTTCAGTATGGAGTTATTTTTAGACAACATATAATATTTTTGTCTTTCGCTTATTTTGGAAATAAGAAATGCCTTTAAAATGTTTCTCTCCATAACCTTTTTATAGTCTCCTTTGCACATGTTGTTTGGTCAGATAGCAGATACATAGCAAGAGAAGACTTTTACTCAAGTGTTGACCCTAGAAGGAGGCAATCTTGAGAAGTATTACCTTTCATTGGGACTGAACACTGAGATAAAAATATTGAACTGTTGTCTGTAGTACACTGGATCAGGATATGGTTTGATGTCACACATTTAATAAGTTTTACAAGCTTTTTAATTAGGATACGTATTATACATCTCAGAAAGCAGGAATTACTAAAAAGCCACTTTTCCAATCACTGTATTTCAACAAGAAGCGGAAATATAATTAGTGTCTTCACAGATATCTTAGTAAATGCTCAGAAAATAACTGTTATAAATAAAGTATTAATAAATGGCAAAGTGAACATGTAAATATATGTTTACATACACATTTTAATATGCTTTTTTAATATATATGAGATTAAAATATAGTTTGTTCCCTAGCGTACCTTTAACGACTTTCTATTTATAAAATTCATATTATAAGCACTTCATTCTAATAAATTGCAATCCCTAAAGTATAAAGGCTTGGATAAGAATTTTAAATGAACTTAATCAAGTCTACTCAGTTAAGAGTAGGGATAAACCTTTGCATCATGTTCTGCCATATTACACCTCAATGAGAGTTTGGGTCCAATTTTAAACTGTTCTCCATTGATCAGTCTTCAGACATAACTTAGGGATGGTCCTGACACTGCAAGTATCACTGTGCACTTTCCTCAGGGTCAGTGTGCACTTTCCTAACTGCAGGCCTTTTAACTGTGAAACCTTTTGCCAAGCCTTGGCCTGCCTTGTGGTCAGCATGGGAGCTCCTACTTGGACAGTATGAATAGGCTGCTGAACTTCCATTCTGTGGACACCATCCCAAGTAGATACCTTCCCCAGGGTGCCACGGCTCCTAATCAGTGCTAACCTCCAGCTGTGCTTCAGAGGTACTGACCAGACCTGTGTGCCATGGAATGGAAGCCCTCTTCCCTTTCCTGATTCTGGGAGGTTCTTGGCATCTGAAAGCTTCCAGTTCTGTTACTGGAGAGCCTCAGTTCATTTACTCCTTCACACGTGTTCCTTGCACTGTTCAGTGTCTTGCTTCATGCCATTGTTCTGCTTATTTCACATCAGCAACTTTTTTACCCATTTCCCAGGGTTCCTTTCTTCCTCTTTCGTTTATGGTTATAGAAACTCTTCTTAAGAATAATCCTAAAGTTTTCTTATTTAAAAGACATGGCCTCTCTAATAGATCCCAAGCCAAATGTCTCCTCATACCACATCACTCCAGAGGAAAAAGCAAACAGGTATGGATGTATTTTTAAAAAAAAAGCTAACACTGACTTATTTTCTGCCACATGTGGGGGCTGTGCCCTGTGATGCTAATTAGAATTGACCTTGTGAGTAGTAAGGTAGGGGTGTTTTTTCTTGCAAAGATTTATCTCCCTGTTTGTTCCCAGGGTTTTGTGGAGCTGTCTGTCTAGAATTTCCACATTATAAATGGCTCTTGTTTTGGTAAAGTTTGAATTATTTTCATTAGCTGGTCACCTGGGGCCTGACCAGAGTCAGGCTAAAAACTTCAGACAAGCACTACAGCTTTTGCAATCAGTCTCAGTCTCTCTCTCCTGTCATCCCCAAGGAAATGAAAGGCAGAAACGTTTATGCTTCAGGTTAATGTTTTAGAAGTGTTTGAGGCAGGAAGCGAATGGACTTATTCATAAGTTCCTTGAGGATGTTTTGTTTCAGTCATGAGGGCTGAAGCTTTCCTGAATAAAGGCCAGCCAGTGAGGAGTGACTGGTGGCAGGTTTAGCCTGTAAGATCTGCTCTGAGACCTAGGGACACAGAGGACACTCGTCGTTCGCATCCTTTCTTCCAGTCCTCTCCTAGATTTGGGGCTGACTTTGGCTGCTAAGACTCAGTTGAGACTAGTATAAATCTCATCCTAAAAATATACACTAAGTCATAACATTCTTACATGTGATTAAGAGTGACTGGAAATGTCTAGAGCCATATAAAAATCATCTTATGGATGTGAAAGAAAAGACCTGGAGGAGCTCCGTTTCACTTAAACTAAGGATGAGACACCATTGCTTTGATTGAAAAACCGAGGACTCTTCTGGAGAATTCTTATTTTTGAATATCCAAGCACACTTATTAATACGCCTGAATTAAACAACCAGCTTCCTCACTAGTATTTCCTATAAGAAAATGAAGCATTCATTCTTTCTAGGTCTGATGGTGACATCCACACTGATGGTGACAACTCTGAGCGTAAGTCAGGAGAGACCACCTGAGGACAGTAGAAAATCTGAAACAGTTCCCTAGTGTAAAGGTAGATATTGAATTTTTCAGGCCATTGAAATTAACTGGAATAATACTGCACGGTAATTTTTGGAAATATATGCAAAATATGCCATTTATTCTGATGCCCCAGAACAGGTGCTAGTAAAAATTTTTTCTTTTAATAATCTACAAGGCAGGGTTTGCATTTTAGACAAAAACATCAAAATGTCAACAAATATTGACTAAAATTACTTATTATTTATTTTCCCATTACAACATCATGGCAAATGCTTCACTTCTGATAGGATTCACAGTTCAGTATATCCCTCCCTTGCTTTTTCTGTTATTCGGACTATGTGCCCCTCTTGCAGACTGTAATTCTGTGAGACATTTGAGTGCATCTGTTGCTAAGTGAAGCAACAGTCAGTGAAATATGTTCAAAATAAAGTTGTGCTCATTTATGTTTGCTACACCTACTTTCAATTATAATAAACCCTTATAATTCATTAAAATTATAGTTAAATAAAAATTTCTATGGATAATCATATCCCAACAAAGACTGTGGTTCATGACTGCTCTGTTACTGCATGTCCTTGTGTGTCAAAGCTAAAAGCAAGAGAGGAAGGGTATACATTGCAGGAGGAGCCCATATGAGGGAGCCCTGCAGCTTTCTCAGAAACCATTTACGTAACTACTTCTTTTGGAAGAATTTTCTTTTTTACATGCTCACCCCTCACAATATTTTGTGGGCTGACCTCTCACTAAGTCTGAGTCTGGTTCTGCTTTGTATCGCATGTCTCATTGTCTATTGCTTTCTCTGTCTCTTCTTTGCTTTGGTTGTTTCCCCTGCTCAGTTTGCACTAAGATATCTATAATATTATTTGGTCTTTATGGCTATGTCCCAAGACAAGAGCAATATGCAGATCAGACCATTTGAAGTGCTATGATAATATAACCGCAGTGGAAAAATCACACCTTAGTTTCAAGAGACAGCCTTTAGTTTAAGAGCATACAGAGTTTCTACTCACAACTTCATGGTTTTTAAGGGAGGAGTTTGTCTATCCCCAAAACAGTTGTTTTAGTTGACTGGACACACACTCTCCTTCCTATTCGTTAAGCATCTCAATGAATTCCTGTAGCACTGGGCATATGCTGGACCTCTTCCTCACAGCATCATGTGAACAAAAACCTGATGTTTTCTCTGACTACATGACCCTAAGCCATCTCCAAACAAGGGATGTTCTTAAACATTGTGGCCATGGCTAGAAGTCTTCTCTTTACAATTGTAATATGTATACACTACAAAACAATGTTCCACTTTTCTTCTGAAATCTCTTGGTGCATTGGAAATACATGACAACTTTCCAGACTATTTGCAGGTTCTGGGTCAGTTTTGTAAAAGGAAATAGAAAGCCCAAGTACTCTTTAAATTTAATGATAAGCAAAGAAAAAAAATAAGGTATATTAACTGTCTAATTCTTTTTATTTTCAGGAGTGCTTGATAAATATATCAGATTGCCTCATGTTGATGGAGGATTTTTTTGTCATTGTGGAACTCTTCAGCAAGCATTGACTAGGTTGGCAAAGCAGAGCTGCCAGCTCCTTTAACTTCACAGGCACACCACAACTCACAGAACCACAGAACTGTAGAGATTGGAAGAGATCTCTGAAGATGACCTAGTCCAAAGCCCTCAGAAAAAGCAGATTGCACAGGAAAGTATCCAGGTGGATCTTGAATATCTCCAGAGGAAGCTCCACAGCCCCTCTGGACAGCCTGTTCCTGTTCTCTATAAGTAAAAGTAAAGTAAAAAAAGTAAAGTAGTTATTTCTTATGTTTAGACAAAACTTTCTTCGTTCTAGTTTGTGCCTACTTCCCCTTGCTCAGCTGCTGGGCAGCACTGAAAAGAACCTGGGCCATCCACATGACTCCTACCCATTAGGTATCTATAAGCAGTGATAAGATCCCCCCTCAGTCTTCTCCAGTCTCAACAGTTCCAGGTCTCTCAGCCTTTTATTCTGATGTCTTTGGTAGAATGGCAGGGCAAAGACTAGTCAAGAATGGTAAGTATAGGCCTTAACACCAACTCTCTCTACTTAAATTAGTTAATTGAAGTCCTGAGTGACAAACTGCATGCAACCTTCTCTTCCCTCAGACAACCAAACACATTGTCTTCTACAATATGTGGAGTCCATCCAGTCTACTCTAGCACATGACCTCACCATCCTGCCCACATGCTCCTTGGTCCGACCTCCCTGTCTGCATGGCAGTGTATAGTGGCTGAGCCTGCCCAGCCATCTGGCTGGGATGAAACAACAAGCTGGAATTGACAAAACATTTTTCTGACATATTTAGAATATTTCACAAGGGAGAAATCTCTTGAGATTCAACATCTGATTCTTAAGACTACCCTGGGAGATTAAAATTAAGGATAAGGCAACACTAAATCATGTATATTCCCATTAAAAACAAACACAATCGGTCAGACTCTATCCTCGATTGCAGCCACACTGAAGTCTCTGTGGTTGCATGAGTGTAAGCGAGGACAGAGTTTGACTTGGTGCCTTGAAACAAAAACAGTATAAATGATAGACAAGCACAAACTTGAAAACTGTAAAGTTGTAGCGTGTTTTCATCTGAGAGACCATGAGAGAAAAAGATCTTGTATCAGAGAGGATTTAATACCTCAAAGATGAAGTGAGACAAGAAAAACATATTTACAAAAAGTTGTTTTCACCTCACAGAGTAAGGTGGATTTTTGTTACCTGACAGCTATGCATACTGTATGGCAAATGATTAAATAAACAGATTGCTGCTCAAGTAAGTTGCTTTTAATTTGAGAAGCCAAAACCACTAGAATAATCTCTACCCACTAAAAGAAATTTGCTTGGTCACACTGTGATCACACAGAAGGCCCTGTTCATCAGCAAAGTCTGTGTGCAAGATGAACGACTTCATGGCAGAAGCATCTTCCATACTTGTTCAATGCAGACAGCACTGGGAAGGTTGACAGCATCCAGACCTCTGCTGTCCAGAGGAGGCCTGTGTTGATAGAAGGAGAAAAGAAGAGATTTCATGCACACTTTTATCTCTCTGTCCAATCAACTTTCTTTCTCGAATTCCTGACAGAAGTTGGAGTTTAATGATCTCACCTTCTGCACCCACAAGAGCTGTACTATAACTCTTCAGTAATAGTCCAGACCCAGATAGGCAGGAAAATCACTGATTATGGCAAAGATGTGGAAATCACAGAAACAGGAAGAAAGTTTCCATGTTCCTAAATCTGATCTGTGACCCCAGCAGGACAATCCTGGAGCTCCTGTGTAATCTCTTGCCTGTTTACATTCATACCCGTTGGCTAGCATGGCACTGCACCCACTCATCAGATAGTCCATCATTTTCACCAGAGCTGATGATAGATCTGAAATGGCAGCCTGCATGACTTTATAAAAGGCTGTGATTTACTGTGTGTCTGCTCATGTAGTGTCTTCAGAGTTCTGTGTAGTATCACCCTATCTGCTTAATCTCACTGTCCAAGGGTTAGGATTTTTTGTTTTGTTTTGTGCTTTCTAAGCGCCTGCTCTGTCATCTGTGCACCACATTGCACTCCATATTCATCAAAGATATTTAGTTCTCAACAGGGCGAGTACTCTTGGACACTAAGATTTCTATCAAAACTCCATCGTTTCCTAAAGCAAGACCCTGCATTTGCCTCATGCATGAAAAATACATGTTTTCCTCAGAACTTTCCAGTTCAGCAAATACAGCTTTTCTTATTAGATTGGTTCCTTGTTTCAACCTTAGTAACAGAGTACAGAGACGGTCAGACTAAGTGTACAGAAAATGAGTAAAAAACTCAGCTGTTAATGAAAACCCTCTAAAAACTCTCTGCATATGAGAAGAGAATTCAGCAGTTGTGCAGCCAGGGAAAGGTCTTTGGTCTTTGAATATTTTCTTTGGTTTTAGTGTGACTCTGTGTGCAATTTTAGCCTTTGGCATATTTTCATCATCATCAAAACAGAAAAGAACTGTAACTTTTGCTCTGGATCATTTTACCTGTGCCACTAAACAGTTTCTGAGATCGGGGCCCCACTATGCACTGAATGTGGGAGGTAATCCCAGCTGCAAAGTACTTACCACTAAATAGAAGAGAAAAAGGATGAGACAGATAAAAAATGAAGGCCACGGGGTTGCGGAGCAAGGCACTGGACACATTTCTTCTGCTTTCTTTTTCTGTTCCTTATGTTCTGGTTAAACATCACTATTCCAACGAGAGAAAAGCTGATCTGAAATCCCATCGATGTCACTTGCTGGAAGGTGCTGCCTGGAAGCAAATCACCCTATAGTCTCCCTTTCATTTTTTCTTGTCTGATACTGGCTGTTACAAGCAGATGGATTCTAAGTGGATATTTCAAGCCTAGCGATACTGTGCCTTTCCTCATCAGCCAGCAGGGAGTTGTGTACACTGCAGAGGAGATATGTGCCTCCCCAGACCTGCAGCTGAACCTATCATGATTGTGATGACCATCAGCAAAGATCAGAGCATCACTTTGCCAACCCATAATGCATCTATCAACATAAAGTAAAAGCCTGCCCCCAGGACTGCTATATAAATAACACAGAAACTTTAAACTGGGCAGTTCACACTCTGTATGCATGTAAGAAATTGAAGAAATTCACAATAATTAATAATATTTGCATTGTTCCAGCAGGAGGGATGGAAGGTGGCTCCAAAAACTGTTCTCAGAGGTGCCTACTGCAATGCTAGGCTCTCCATGAAAGAGTCCACATAAGTATAGTTAGTGCTTTTAAGTCAGCTCTGCACTGAGTAGATTAGTTAAGAGAGAAGAAAATGACATGTAGTATAATTGAAATAACCATGTTAAAAATATAGATTAAATTGACAATGCCCAAGATTCCTAAATAAATATCTGTTCCATGTTTGGTTTGGTTTGTTTTAAAAAAAAGAAAGAAAAAACATAATCAGTTCCAAAACAGCTGTTGTTCAGACACAGACACAGTTCCCATCCTTACACTGTAGAGATATAGTTCCCCCATTCCTCATGTCTGCCTCCTCTTCTTGGCTGAGGAACATGCTTGTCACTGGCCCAAGATTTGTTGAGACAAATATATGTGAATTCAGTCATTCTTATATCTTGCTCACCTTGCAGATATAGATGCAGACATATAACAAGAACTGTGGAATAAGGCCTGAGTGTCCTGACTGTTGATAAATATGGATAAGAAGCAAAAAATAGCATTTGTGTTTAAATCAAAAGAAATCTAGCAAGTATGATGCCTGCTGGTATTCCTTTAATGTATAGGAGAAGAGGAACAGCTAAACTTAATTTATAATCAGCTTTGTTGTGATTTTGAGATCTCATGCAATTACATCTCACTACATGTGCTTCCATTGAACTTCGAAGTATGGAAAACTCAGTTCAAAATTGCATTATATCTCTTATCTGTTTGCTATATATACTGCAGAAGGGCTGGACAAAAGAACCACATAACTTGTCTTTTGGTAGTAATAGAAATATTAGTGACATAGACCAAGCTGTGAATTTGTAAATCCCAATAATTTCACAGCTCTACCACAGGGTAGAACTAAAAATACATCATTTTCTGACAAAATGTAAGCAGAATTGATGACTATCCAATTTTTGTATGTATACCAGTAAGCATTTGGTGTGATGCTGTGCGTTTGTGTGTGTGCATACATCTATACATATATCTATATGTATCTGTATCTTAACTGATATAATATACACAGCATGATGCATTTTCCTCCAAAGACCTATAAACCGAGCTCTATTTAATAGCTTACGATCCCAGAACCATTTTCTCTGTTTAATGGTATATCTTCCCTAGATATGAAAGCGAATCTAGAAAATTACATTAATGCTAGGTTTAATTAGAGTAATGACCAAATCTGGAGGTTAGGCTTGAAAAATGCGTATCCAGATTGTCAACATTTCTTCATCAGATTTTCCTGTTGGATGCTTGTGGTCATTAACTTACTGTCTTCAGAGGCCTATCAGCATTGAGCTAGACCTAGTCTGTTGGTTAAAACTGACTCTAGGAGTGACAAGTTGTTGGCATGACATGAAAAGTATTGAAGTTTATTGTCCTACAGATTTCTTTCTAAGCTTTAGTTGAGACACATACAGGAATTATTTCTCTTTTGAGACATCTTCACAAAACTTACAGTAATGAAATTTTTTCTTAAACACCTCTGCTTTTCTTTGAATCTGCATAGGAATTTGAGTGATTAGGAACAAGAGATGAACAGGAATGGAAAATAAAGGCAGAAGAAGTTCCCTTCCACAAGAAAACATGTTTGAAGTGTTTGGTAACAGTTGCTAAGACAAACAATGTAGTTTATTGTCATTGCTTGTCCAAGAACCAAAAAGCCAATTAATATTTAAGCAATCACTTTCCATCTGCCTATTCCTGATTTGTCCATCTGCCAGTAACGGTCTCCATCAAAACTTACCAGGAAGATGAGCAGCTCTCAGCAGACAGTCCAGGACTGAAGAAAACGTATTCCACGAGCATGGATAGAGCTGTTGTGGCTTTTGTCTTCAGTGCCTATTGCTTTCTTGGGCAGGTCAACAAAAACAAATATGCATCCTCTCACTAGTGCGCAGAGAGTAGCTGCTGATAAGGGGGATCATACAGTGGAGAGGGAATGAGTTTTTAAGTAATCTGGGCAATGACAGGCGTGAGGGTTCTGCAGCTTGTAAGCAACATGGACACTCGCTGACCTTGCTTTCTTTGCCTCATTTCACCTGATAAATGAGTGTGGTGCACTGGGAGTTCGGGTCTACCCGCCCACAGCAGTGCAAATCATGTCAGTGAAGGGATAATTGAGTATGTGTGAGGCTCTGCTCAGGGAACTTTCACATGGTTGCAGTTGCAAAGGGTAACCACTTCCTCTGCCTGTCTGGGCTCTGAAAGGTGAGTCAAATGGAGATCAATGCAAGCACTAGCAGAGCAACTGGAGATGAAACAAGAAAACCCCACAACTCATAATGAGCGAGCAGACCCACAGCTCTGGTACACTGATCAAGTGTGTGGTCACTCCAAGTTAGCACGGTGTGAGTGCAAGTGGACTTGGCTTCTATTTCTTTGTCCAGAAAATCACAGGCAGAAATATGTGTCTCACTGAACCTCCTACCTGTGCGCAGTGCAGGTGGCCAGCACATGTGTGGTATGACTGGGTGCATCCGGCTTGCTGGGCACATGCAGATAGCTCTGTAGAGCAAGCAAAGGGAGGACTAAATACTTGGCTTCATCAGGAGGCATGAAGGAGTGGAGAGAGAGAGAGGGGGATCTGCAATTCTCTTACACATCTATGAATTAATGCACTCTAGATAGTACTTGAAATTGTATTAAGAGTGCAGATATGTTCTTAGTGGGAAAAACTGGAGTGTGAACCCATCTGTTGCCCAAGCAGGCAAGGTGGTGGTGGTGGTGCACACTTGTGCTCACGCTGCCTGCAGCATACAGCTGAGGGAGAGCCAGGGTTGAAGCCAATGAGTTACTTGGGCAAAGGCAGTCAGGTTCATTTTTTTCAAAAATAGATAGTTCAGTGTGAAATCAAAACAAATGTTAAAACTTGGAAGCCACATAAAGTGGAATTGTCATCATCTTGTCAGCTTTTGTTTTAAGCATCTTCAGCTCTAGTGAAATCAATAAGCAATGAAGTTGTTGAACTATTACAGGATTCAGCCTATAGCAATGCAGAGCATGTAGCATAGCTGCTGATTGTGGCCATTCTTCATGACAGTCATTCATTATATTCAAAAATAACTTAAGCCTGCCTGAAACTTTGGAGAGACTAATCCTTGGAGAAATGAGCTTCATACAATTTTTTTTACATTAATGATAATCCTTTAAATTAAAATATTCTCTGGTTCAACCATGAGAATATGCAAGTCTTTCTTTGGCTCTCAATTTCTAAAGAAAGAGATTAAATTTAAGAAAATTAATGTAAGTAATTCAATGCTAGAAGAATAACAAGTCTATACTGTTTATAGCTAATGATAGTTCAGGAGGAAAGGGCAATGTGTCCAGATAGTTTTTGATAAGGTTTCTGCATACACACTTACTTGTGCAAGTAACTAACTTTTAATCATTTGACAGATCCAAATAAATCAATAACTTTATTCACTAAGAATTGCTTTGCATGCATAATATTATGTATTTGCAGAAGATGAGGCATACCTCTATGTTTATGCTAACCTGTAGTACTAAGGTAAACCATGGCTTGAAAATTTCTCCAGAATCATTTGGTCTTTCTGAATATATTGTTTTTTTCTTTTTTTTTTTTTCCTGTAAAATTCTGGAATCCAGAATTCCAGCCTCTCATATTAAGATCATACTTTTTCCATGCACTTAATAAAAGAAGTGGTAGTTGCTATTTTTTCCCTGTAGATTAGGATGCTAGTTTGGTAGAATTCTGTTTGGTAATCCTTATGGAGGACATGTTCACCTTCACCTGGGTAAGAATATTCAGTAGGAGCTTGTTTGTATAAAAATAAAATAAATACATTTAACAACAATCTTTGCTGGTTCCCTGACTTGCTGTTATCAGTATGCTCCAGGCATCACAGAACACATGAATATTAAAGAGCAATTGTTAACATTTTGATGTTTTGTCAGCACTGTGTGTCATAACGTCTTCCTACTGGGACGCAGCATGATGACACTGTGTCAAAACAGAATATTGTCACCCTGTGCTAAAATGCTGCAGTACATTGACACGTAGATCTACACGCTCCAAAAGGTATTTATTTGCACTATGAAGTCAAATCTTTCTTAAACTAGTGGTGGTCAGAGAGCAAATGCATGAAATGAAGAGACAGCATACGAGCAGTACTTGAGGAAGAGAGATCTTTTAGCAAATGCCAAGAGCCAGCAAAAAACTGAGATTTTTAGCACTGAGTACTAGGAATTTAAAATATCCATGATTCTTTGAAGACTACCTTAAAGTCATCTATTTTAACAGAATCCTCATTTTTCAATACTGCTTATTGCCTGGACAGTTTCAGTGTTTCCCTGCAAAACTGATTTTAAAATTGTCCTTAGTTCTTAAAAAAAAAAAAAGAAAGAAAGAAAAGAAAAATCTGTTTGCAAGAGATGACAATGTCATAAAAATATTTTCATTTTAAAATATTTCTCACAATTGATTGAAACAAATTCCAGCTTCAGTGTTCCATGTTTTTGTAAAATATCACTGAGGAAGGGCAGAATATCAAAATCTACAAAACTTTTTACTGAAAATCTTGGGAAACTTCAGTTTCCTAAAACAATTTTTGGAATAAGGAATTACAAACTTAAAGTTGTAGTTGAAAACCAAACTGAAATATTTTAAGAATGTTTGAGATTTTTTTTCCACTTCTCTAAAATATTTGTTTGTTCTGTTACGTTCCAGTAAAAATACTTGTGAATTTCTCACTGATGTAAATGTAGAGTATTTGAATCTATTCTTTCCTCAAGAGCCCATTATTTTCGACTTTTAACTTTCAGAGAAGTACTGATCATTCTAGGTAGTACAGAGACTAAGAATTCACAGAACACAGCACACATCTCAAAGACCTTGGTTAGAACCAAGCTGACAGGATTTTTATGTGCCCATAATTCTACTGGCACTAAAGAAACTTCTATGAGTTTGTACCAGACAGATGAGACCAGAACAAATCTTTCAGTATCCGGCACTGCTCTTCCAGCTCCTAGTGAGTTCAGCAGGAACTGCAGCTGCTGTGACCCTCCTAGGATTGGCCCCCTTTTCTTCACACAAAGAATTTTGCTGAAACAACAACAAAGGAGTTTTGAGATTTAGTAATCAACATATGTCATACCGTTTCAACATCGTTTTTCTGCATCTATCTCTGAGGCAGCCTAGATGTTCAGCCAGTGATGTAGCTGGCCCTCTTCCAACCTAAACAGCATGACCTATTCAGCTTTACCATTATCACAGGCTCTCATAGATGTAAAGGTAATGTGTAATCAGGTGCATGAAACCATATTACATATTGGTAAATTTTTCCCCTAGGAAAATGAAAATGTTATAGACATAGGCCATTACAATTTTTTTCAATGTGGTTAAATTAAAGGATGAAATTAATCCCCAGTGTAATTCTATTGATTTGAACAGAGTTATAAAGGAATAAATGTGGTCTGAGGGAATTAGATTCGTAAATATAGTAAGTTAAAGACATGCTGCTTCTGCGTGTTAAGCCCTGAACCTGAATTCTCCTCTAAGTTATAGTTGTACTTTGGAGCTACTCTACCAGTGCTAAAAGAGTTACTCTTAATGAAATATCTGTGTGAATAAGAACAAAAATCTAACTCTATAGTCCGAGTTTTTATTGTAATAGAGGAAAATATGATGTCCTAAATACCTCACAATCACCATTCAGTATTTCCCAGACCTGTATTCAGTGACCATATCTAGACAGTGGGGACTTTGCAGCACTTGAATTCCCAGCTTGACAGGAGAGGAGGAGGAGAAGAAGGAAATGGTCTCATGAAGATGCTCCAAATTTGGATTTGGGACATACTCCCAGGTCTCACTGGTACAGCTACATGTACAGATCTTGCCCTCCCAGACATTTGATACCACCATTTAGCAGGAGTGCCTTGCTTATTTATTTATTTTTTTTCTAATCATAATGGAGGTCACACTTTTGGGTAAAATTGATCTTCACAAGATATTTTTGTAGAAAGTATTTGGAAATTTAGGTTGTTCTTCTAAATTTATGATGTACAATTTAATTATGTTAGAAAAGAAAATGGTTTTTGAACCAGGCATCTGGTGTTAGAGAGAGCCCTCTTGTACAGTATCATGACTGAGGAAAGACCAGTCCGAGGGCATTAACTTTTAGCAACCTTTTCATGCACAAATCCTGAGTATTGTCAGAGAGATCCATCCTCAAGATGCCCACCAAACTTTCTCTTTCATGGAATTATTATGCTATATTCCAGGACAGACTTCATTGAGCCCATTGTATTAGCTTGAGAAAATCTTCCTCCTTAAGAACCTCTGCAAGCAGGAAAGGAAGCGTCTGGAAAAAAATGACCTGGCATGCCATTACTCCAAACAGATGATATCTAAGACATCTTGGACCTGTCTGCACATGAGCAAAGGCTTCTTTACTGATGCCTCATTCAGGAATCATCAAGAAAATCTCCTAGACTTGACTTCATGAGTTGCCACCATGTCCTTCCA
>VXAB01005095.1:419998-447010 GCA_013399175.1 Odontophorus gujanensis
CTTTTCCTCCATATATATTTTCCCATTTTTAAGAATGGTAGAAAGGATAACCCGAGGGATCTACCAACGTGATACAAGTCAACCAGCATGGCTTCACTATGGGCAGGTCCTGTCTGACCAACTTAGTGGCTTTCTATGGTGCCATAACTGCATCAGTGCACAAGGAAAGTGCCACTGATGTCATCTATCTGGACTTCAGTAAGTCCTTTGATACAGTCCTCCACAACATCCTTCTCTCTAATTTGGAAAGATATGGACCGCCTGATGGAGGAGGAACTGGTTGCTACTGTATCTAGAAAATCGTGGTCAATTACTTAATATTCAGATGGAGAACAGTGACAAGTTGTGTCACTCAGGGGTCAGTACTGGGACCAAGCTGTTCAATGCATTAATCATTGACACTGACAGTGGGATTGAGTGCACCTTCAGCAAGTTTGCAGATGAAACCAAGCTCTGTGTGTGGTTAACACCTGTGAGGGTCAGGATGCCACTCGAAGAGATGTGGACAGGCTCGAGAAGTGGACTCAGGAGAACCTCATGAGATTCAACAAAACCAAATGCGAGGTTGTGCATCTGTGTGACAGGAACCTCCATAATAAGTCCAAGCTGGGAAATGAAAGGGTTGAGCACAGCCCTGACAAAAAGGATTTGGGGGTGGATGGCAAGCCTGACATGAGATAGCCATAAGAGCTTGCAGCCGAGAAAGGCAACCGTATCCTGGGCTGTATCAAAAGAAGCATGATCAGCAGGTCAAGAGGGGTGATTCTACTTTGTGCTGGTGGGACCTCACCTGCAGTACTGTGTCGAGATGTGGAGTCCTCAGTACAGGAGAGATAGACCTGTTGGAGCAGGTCCAGAAGAGAGAGACAGAAATTATCCAAAGGAACCCACCACCTCTACTATGAGGACAGGCTCTTTAGCAGTGTCTGTTGTGACAGGACAAGGGGAAAGGTTTTCAAACTAAAACTGTGGAGATTTAGACTGGATATAGGGAACAAGTTTTTACAGAAAGATTAGTGAAGCACTGGAGCAGGTTTCCCAGAGAGGTAGTGGATGCTCTGTCCCTGGAGATATTCAAGGTTAGACTGGATGGCACTCTGAGCAACTTGATCAAGCTGTAGGCATCCCTGTTCACTGCAGGGGTGTTGGACTAGATGACCTTTATGGTTCCCTTCCAACATAAACGATTCTATGCTTGTATGATTCCAGTATCTCTGAAAACTAACCTGAAAATAATCAAGTAGTGATAAAGCTTTAAACAGAAAGATTACATGTAATGTTAGAAGAAGGAAAAAAATAAATGGAAGAGGTACTAATGAGCAAAGAACTTCACAAGAAAAAGCTAAGTAACAGTATTCCCAGTGATCTGGGGGCTAGGATGATGCAATGTATTGGATACCATGTACGTAAAACAATGTAGATACTCACAGAATGCTTAATGCTTTGAGTATGCTTAAAGACCATCTAGTTCCAATCTCCCCGCTTACAAGATTGCCCAAAGCCCTATCCAGCTTGGCCTTGAACACTTTCAGGGATGGGGAATAAACAACTTCTCTGGGCAATAATCATCCATTTCCTTGTCTCATTACTCAATCAAGTTATTAATGAACTGATTGCTATCTTGCCCATTTGGGAGAGCCTCACATTAGCAGATTTAGGGGAAGAGAGTTTTTCAAAGGGTTATTTTATGTGTTGTAAGCTTTCACATCAACCAGTGTTGAGTTTCTTGTCCCTTGTGTACTCAGTCATTGTAAGGGATGACATAAATTAAGTGCATGCCCATAGCTGCTCCATCTCATGGTGAAAGTTTATAAACTAAACAATGCGCTTTTTTTTTTTCTGTGCATATTATTTATTTTTCTTTAGAGGAAGTTGAGCAACCACATACGCAGCTTCTTACTTTCAGCTAAGATTTGGAGATCTCTTTTTAAGCATCTGTAAAGCTGTGGAAATGGTTCATCTATTTGCTTGTAAGTGGCTTGACAGGAGGCCTGGTTCAGGCAATTCATTCCAGGCTATTCACAGAGATCTCTATGTTTTCTGCTGGTGACCTGAACAGTGACTGAAGGAGATGAGAATTACATTCGTTATATGAAATGGATTATTTCCAAGAGGTCTTAGATATGCCCTTGTGCAAGTAATTGCCTTGGCACCTGGCAGCATATTCCCAAAAGGAAGACAAGATGGTTCTGTGAAGCAGTATCATTGGCTTTATCAATGCCCAGGCCTGCAACAGTAACCAAAACCAAATGTCTGGCACCCAAAATTAAAATGCTGAACTGTCATTATGGTCTTTGTCCAGCTGAGTGGAATCATCAGCGCAGGGTGGTTCCCAATTAGATGCCTTCCATGGTAATACAGTGTATTCTGGAACATTTTATGTCTGACTTTATATCTCATCTATGCAAACATATTTCAAAGGCTACCATTTAAAAAGGAGTCTTCTTACTCTCAAGAACAAAGAAAATATAGAAACACATCACCTGCAGAAGCACAGAACATAGCTTATAATTAAGAACAACCACTATGATGGATTTATGAACATTTACTGATAAATCAAGTTATTTTGGAATGGATTTATTCTTTTTTAAAATGAGAAAGTGTGGTACTGCATCTATGTTACTCACCTAGATTATTAACTTCTCCAGTAGAGCAGAGATATCAGCAGATTTCAGTTCCTTGTTCGGTTTCTCATTGCTACCCATCATCACTTTCCAGATCGCATTATTATCACATAAATAATAGTTTTATGGAGTAGCTACCTGAGTGAAATCTTTCCTAAACTATTCCATAGATTTTTCTATGAATTGTGGTTTGTCATCATTTTTTCCTCTGCTTAAGCACAAAGTAGCATGAGATCTCCAGAAAGGGCAGATTCCATCCAGAAGCATTTCTGCTAAAGTGCTTGGTATCAGAGAGGAAACATTTACTTGTAGTTGTAGTGAACAACAGGTTATATAATAGCTGAACATTTACATTCCTGCTTCTGCCTCTTCCCCAGTGTTTAGAGAATACTTTACAAACTGTGAGAGGAGAGAAGGTATTTTTAACTCACATCCATTTTAACAACTTAAAACATTTTAATCCCAGTCTCTGACCCTGCCAGAATCCTGTTCTGAACACTCCAGAGCATTAGCAAAACATATATGCAGATATGAATTTTGCAGTGTGAAACCACTCATAAAACTAAACTTTCCACCACCAACACAAACACACAAATGCATGCAGTCAACTGCATGCTCACATTTTTCTTTGCTATATGTATTTGCATATTTTTTAAATAACAACTTGGGGAAGATTTCAGTGAATAGAAAATCAGCTAGTCTGGATAAATCATCAAAGCATAACTCACGGACTGTGGAGTAAGACATATCTCCTACCAAAATGACTGGTGCTTTGAGGGCTGAAATGTTTTCGTGCTGGTTTGGGAGACAGAAAGAAAGCAGCAGCAGAGGGTGCTCATTTGAATAATGTCCTAAATCAGTCCCATATGTTGACCCTGTGACCAATCCTTGCCAATAAAAAAAAATCAAAACAAATCAGTGGTGTTTTTCAAATGGCTTCCAAGTAAGTCTGCATTCACCTAGACAAGGGTACACACAACGGAGCACTTTGCACCTGCATAAATAAGACATTGTCCTTTATTGATAGCAAGGAAAAAAAAACTCTGTTTTGACTCAGGCATAGAAAAATAACTGTGTATAGAATGAATAGAGCTTAACCGAAGTATTAGACATGGTTGTACCAATATTTCTGTTTTCCTACGTTCAACAAATATAGCGTTATGTATGTCTGCAGTTATTCTATGTGTGCTTTGGAGGGAATTGAGAAAAATTTGCATTTAGCCACCACTTGTGCTGAATACTCTTCTCCCACCTAAGATGAACTAAAATATACTGAAGTCAATTGGACAGTGACTAAACAAGAACAGAACGAACCTCAAAATTGGCAATTTTTTCATAGACATTTCTATGTGTAAAGTTGGTGCCAGTTCAAGGCTCCTCAACAAGCACAGCAAGAACAGAGTTTCCCTTTGACAGTGACAAAAACACAAGAAACTTCTGCCAGAGAGAGCAAAGTGAGTAGAGAAGAAACCAGTGTGGTCAAGAGTCAGGGAAGACTCCTAAAGATCTGATCTTAATGCTTCTGGTCCTCGAGGTTACCACAGTGAGTGGCAAGACGGCCACCCCACAATGCTGCTGGTCACAGTAACTGCTAGCTGCTAGTGTGCTTTTATGGCTTCAGCATGGGCTAGCCAAGCTTATTTATCATTCTGAGAACCCCTGGGCAAATTGAACCAGTGCCTAGAGCTAGACCTGTGTTCTGAGGCACTTTCTTGTAGCCACAGTCAAGGGCTGCAGTGTGATAGAACCACTGTGCTAATTACAGGACATACAGCCAAGTATCAATAAGGATTCATCCTGTTGTAAAGAGGGTTTAGTCCTCAGGTGGAGGCAGCAGATGAATACAATATTTATCTGGGAAGATTGTAAGAGGCTGAAAAATCGTTGTGAACAATATACTAATGTAGTTCTCTGTAGTTCACTTCCCCTATAGACTGTAGACTGTAAATACCACCACAAAGGTGACATTTTGAGAGAGTTGAAGGAATAAAATGTTGTTTTGTGGAGCATCTAGCAGTGACGGGGACAGCACACATGGTTTGGTTGTTTTGGGTAGTTGTTTGGTTTTTTTTCTGTATCGATTGAAGAACAACTCTAGAAACTTAGGGAGTGAGACAGGCCCAAGTTCATCTGGTCTGTAGTCAAGGAAGAGTTTCTCTAGGCAGAAACTGAAAGCAGGAATCAAAATACGAATTAACATCTGACGGAAATTTTCAATCTCCATTCAGTTTTGAGGGAGCCTTGTTGAAACTACAACACCTGGGTTTAGTTTAGTTTTGCTTCCCAAACGGTAGATAAGATTTGTCTTTATTGAGAATATAAAGATTTTGCATCACTGTCCAAAGTGCTCAAGAAAACACTTTCAAATTTAGCAACACTCCAAATTTAGGAATGTAAATACTGTATTTCAAGACGCAAAAGCAAATTACATCAGAACTTTTGCTTTCATAACTTCTCTGTAAATTCAATAGAAAGTAGCTGTGTCTGGTTGCGAATTTTGTATGGAAGATAATAATTGTGCAATCTCATTGTTTCTGTACGCTTTGCCATTTCCTCCTCAGGTTTATACCAATTTCCTGATAGGCTTTCACTTAGTTACATATTTGCAAAACCAGTCACTAATTGTAATGAGTTCATATTTCTCTTGGAATTTCCCAGGCAGGGAAATGTGTTTTTCACATACAGAAAGCCCAGCCTTCCCATGCTGTGTCTCAACATTTACACCTGCATTCTGCAGTGAATCGGCTGTGGGCTGGATGAGCACAGCTGTCCAGGTGGGAGGAAGCCTGACACATCTAGTCTTCACTGAACCTCTTGCAAGTTTTGTCATTATGCATGAAGCCCACTTGTTTGGGTCTTTCTTATTTCCAGCAGCCCCTTCTGGTCTCCAATCACATTACCACAGACAAAAAATCTGGCCCAATGTTGTCATAATTTCTGTGCAAAATTTGGAGTATAAGAGGACATGCCCATAAAAACTCAGGTCTAGGTGTAATAGTGCACAATGACATTGATCTTGCCTTGGTTCTTTAGGAGTCTGTTTCTCTCAGGGGTCTGGTTACTCGAGTCACTGAAGCACATAAGTTCTGCTTTGACTAACATATCATTGGTATGATAAACCAACAGGTAGCCTTCCTGAATCTACAGCTGTTCATTTTTTTATATAGTGCTCCTCCACACATCCTAACCTGGGTCAAATGTCTACTGGATGCTCCTGTCTTCTTCACTGAGTACAGAAGAGACCAAGACAAGTAATTTAGAATAGTCATGTGACCCTGAAATATAATATTAACAGGCCTCTAAGAAAGTGCACCATGAATATTCAGTCCATCTCTCTGTTTGCTTGCGTGCGTGTGTGTCATTCTTCCTACCAGCTACTGGTTAACTTCAACTAAATTTCACATAATGACAGAATGTTCCAACAAAATTACATTTCTACAAACTCTGTGGAGTCAGTGGCTTAGTAATGGAGATAAGCCCTGTTTAAATTCAAAATAAAAAGCTGCAGCTTGAGTGGTAATTAGCTGTCAGCTGGGACCCTACATTGGTTGACCAGTCAGCACTGGAGATGATACAGCTCATACTTCAGCTTCTCTAACCAAAGTCCAGCAGACAGAGAGGCATGGGAAAATCGGTGGCATGAAAGAAAACTGTATATATGGCAAAAGTTTGAATTCATAGGTAATCTCAGATTTTTTTTGGTGAAAGTGTACAGAAAGACCTACTGTATAAATCCATATGGTCTCATTAAATGTCCATCACAACACAGCTTGCATGCTAACACTTTCAGGATACTATATATATATATGCTACTGTGTATATGATATATACACATACACATTATGCTGAATGATGTATCATATGTTGTTTGAACCATATGTTATTTTGGTAATGTACTACATAATATATATTGTACTATCTGCTAGTGTAATTCTACATCATATATATCATATACATGTTGTATATTTTGAAATATAAATAAAATGTGTAGAGTCACTCTACCAATCTCCATTCTTCCAATAAAATTCATAATCCTGTTTCCTAGTGTTCAAATTAATAAAAAGCAGGAGCAGAATAATGATTCAATAATTTGACCTTTTTAATACAGACAATAGCCAATAGAAAAGTAAAGAAGATATGAATAAGAAAAGAAGAACCTGAAAGGATACCAAACTCAGCAATAGAAATGAAATGGATCGCATGTCTAGGCAAGCGGGTGATTCTACATTCTTATCTTTCAGGTGCTTTTGCTATTCTATCCAAATTTCTGCTGATGAAGGGCAGTGATGCCCTTCAGGGAGAGCAGAAGCAAGCCAAGACTTCTGGAAAAATCCAACCGTTGGGTGGTGTTCATCCTTTGAGGCCCAGCATATCTGTCTCAAGCTATCCATGGGACATGCACCTGGCACATGTTCAGAGTGGGTAAGAAAGCAAAGAGGTACAATCGTACCTAAAATTCTGATTCTGGGCATGATGGAATAAATTAACATTTGCCTCTGAGCATTAAAGATTTCCTTTCTGTTGGAAATGCCTGCTCTGTAGGATGACGAGCCCTGCGGCTGGTCGAATCTGGCTGGTTATCAGCTGCTGACTGTGAAGGCAGGGTGCAGAGGTTTCCTCGGTCTCAGGCTGCTGCCTGTGGCATGTCTGTCCAGGAAAGAAGCCAGGAAGCATTTGAGTGAAAGTATTGAGCTTGGTACTTGCTGGGTGGTCTGATCTGTTTGAGATTTTTCCTACACCTTCTTTCGACTGTAACCTGCATTTTATTTTTATCCTTCAGTACAATAATTTTCTTTTCAAGGTTAGGAATTTTCATCTGGATTCTTGAGTCTTTTCTTTTTTCCACCTTTTTCTCCTCTCTGCTTCAACCCTTTAAGAAGGGAGAAACAAAGGAACTACAGGTGGAACATTCTTGATGTTAGGATGTATTTTTGAGGTTGCTTTTGGAATTCATAATCTGAAGTGCTGACCAAGTCTACCAAATTCCCTAGGCAACTTGAGGAGAAAACAGCATGTAGATGAGGTATTTATTTGTCCCTTATTTCTGTGTGGATAACATGTCAGTTTTGGATGATTATCTACTCCACAATTTGCCCTGTTGAGCTATCATGTTGTGTGAATTTATTTTTCTTTTTAAGCTTGCTTTTTCTTTTTTTCACAAGTTTATTAAGAAAATAAATAATAGCCCTTTAAAATAGGAGCATACGTTTAGCTGTAGGAGATAGCAGGTCCCAGTCAGCAACTTTTCTATGTAATGTGGTACATAACTTCAGCAGGCATTTTCCAGCAGCACATTCTGACTTTCACTGAATTCTTATCTCCTACAGTTCTCACTCCATTTTTTCTTCTGTTTTTTCTTTTTTCTTTTTTTTTTAATAGAAAAGTTTGCACATAGCCATTTCACCCATGTTATAAACCACTTCAGAATACAAGTCTGCTTGTTCAGAGATAATTTTTGGCTTGAGCTGTGGCAAGAGGAGTTGAAGTTCACAGCAAATGCTTCTGGCTTGTTAACCTAACACCCTGTGGCACCCCTCTAATTTTTAAGGTTTCAGTAAGATTAATTTGAAGAGGAATATGTTGTGTGCCTCTTTCAGTATAACAAATCACTCCTATGTCTCCTTTTTTCTCTTTTTGAACCAGAGACAGTTTTGTTTTCTTTTTTTCCATCCTTTTAGACTCTCAAGATATATTATAGTTGCACCCATCATATGCCTCTGCTGATGTCCAACAGAAGATGGGGTTAACAACATCTGGAGTGTTATTCATTTCCAAGTAATCTGCAAGCTTGTTTCCATATTTTCTCGAGTCAGAAGGTCTGAGAAAAGCAAACGGTCACAGTCCAGCCAGGCTGTTTTGCAACATTTGATTGAAAGTGAGTTGCACTACCATCAGATAAGGCACCATTGCTGATTCATTTGTACTACACAAAGTTAGATTCTGCAAAATATAAAAAGTGACTTAAGCCTTGCATGAAATAACTGAAATAATTCTGTTGAGGGGGACAAGGGGTAATTCTGAACACAACCAGAACCTGCTGAGCTGTTTGCTGTGAGAAATAACAGGCTTTGGGATCAGCCACTCTGGAGAGGGCTCTGTTTTCAACCCAAGCTGTGAGAGTGGTGGCAAACTTAACCTGGGGGGCTCAAAAGGAACCAGAGGGTGCTATGGTAACATTTATAAGTTTTCAGTGGTTCAAACAACTTACTGAATGACTGTGATGTGATGCTTACTCAGTTGTAAATCCACACCAGGGTCAGAGCAGTGCATGTGAGCCCAAGGCATGTGACCCTAGTCTAGAAAAGATGAGAGGGTGAGCTTGCAGCAATGGTGAAGCTCAGAGAAAAAACTGTTTTGACTTAACAAAGATAGCTTGTCTCTAAGTCCCTAATAGAAAAATCAGAAATGTCATTAAGAAGGAGAACGGTAACCCCCTTGTAAGAATAAAAAGCTCTTCTTACAGGCAGCTTTATCACCAGCCTCATGAGGCTCTCCTGTTTTCATGTAGTTTCTTTTGATCAAGAAACAAAAAGATGACTATCTCAGCAGGAGGTAGAAATCAGGATTGAACTGTCAATGTCCAAACAACAACAAAAAAATGGGTTGCACAGACACCATTAGTTTTAACCACCGTAAATTACTGAATTTTGGGTAGTCCTGTGTGGAGGCAGAGGTTGAACTCCATGGTCATTGTGGGTGACTTCCAACTCATGATATTCAAAATTCTATGGACTTGCTAGTTCTCTTTCACCTTCATTTCCCTCTCCACACAGATCAATAGGATCTCCTCAAGTTTCTAACATAGCAGAATTTGTGTTGGACTCCAGGTATAAGCACTAGCAACTCCATCTGGTATTTCTATATAAAGCGACTCGTCCTCAGGATTTTAAACAACTTAAAATTGCCCTGGCACAAAAATAAACCAAAGGCCCAGTGTCCACTCCATGTGAAGAAAAAGTAATGTTGACTGTTCAAAGAAGCAAACTATCACACAGCTGTTTAGCACTGGACACGAGAACAATTAGTAATTGAATTAAATATGCTGCTATTGCCAATAATCTTTTCTGATTAAAAAAAATAGCCTTCAACTAAACAAAACATTTGGAAAAATCTGCTAGCATGTTTTTGGTATGTCTTATTTTTTCCAAAAATCAATTGAACAAGTGAATAACAATGAAATAAAATAAAATGTATTTAGATATTGTTATGGCATCAAAAAGTTCATGTCAGGAAGCAACAGCACCAGCAGATTAAGTAAGACACCTGATCTTCTATCTTTTCTGAATGTTTTGGCTCTAGTTTTCATCCTATACCTTCTACAGTTTTCCCCAGTTGAGTTTCATAGAGACAGTGCAAGGGGATTTCAATCTTCCTTTGAGGAAGGGGAGGTAGATGACATGATGCAAGACCGGAACCTTTGATTTGGGTAAACAGAAACTGTAAATCTAATAATTCTTTCCTAATTAACACAGAAGACTTAACTTCATCTAAGTGCAACATTGCATGTTTCTGCTTAATTTTTCTACCATCCATTCTCTCTCCACACCATCCGTTGAACAGTGTGTCAGAAGAGATCAGAACTGAGATTTTCTAAGACAAATACCTAAGCAGACAATTTTCTCCCAGTTTTCTTCCTCAGCACAACAAAATACAACAGACCCAAAGTCCACAGTTGTACTCTTTTTCTTACTGCACTTGTTCAGCCTATCTGAAGATGTTCAAATCTTGCCCAGCTCTTCCTAATGCCCTTTCAATGACAGATCTCACTCTTCTTGAGATTCACCAAAAACAAAGACACCGATGTCTTCATCTGGAGCTGATCCCACTGCTGCCAGCAGCTGTCTCCTAGAAGGCTTCTGGTTACCACTTGTCCTCTGGGATCCCAGTAACTTTGCCAGTGCTTTCAGAAGGAGCAGCTACTAGCTCTTACCTACCAGCTTCTCCCAGAAAGCATCTCTGTTGCATGCTCAGTGAGGTAGTGTTCAGATATCTTCTTTAACAAAGCTGTTGCCAACACTAATAATACAGACCTACCTCTTCTACAGTAGAACGTAGATTTTAAGGTAGATGAAAAAGGACATAAGCAAGGCCACAGCAGGCACAGGATGAAAAGGATGCATGTCATCAACACATTCAGGTGATGCCAGGTGAAGGCTGTCATATCCGAGTCCAGAGAAATACCCTCTAGCAGTGTTGCTGCTCAAAGTGATATATGCCAGGCCAGTACAAAGACAAACAGTAGCCATCAAAGTTATCAGCAGACGTTGGGTTAGAAATTGGGATACTTGTCTCAGTTTACAACTCTAGGTACTAACAGTTTTTGTTATTTAAAAAAGAAACATGTCAGGGTAATCGCTTCCCCAGGTTTGTAAGAAACACAGAAGAACAAATGAGGCCAAAACTTTCTTGTCTTGATTCCAGAGGCAGCATTCAATTTTCTGGGCAGCACCTATAATGCCATATCTTATGTTCTGATATGATAATTCTCTTATTTAAATACCATTATCTGTGAAGGGAAATTCAAATTCACATAATCGTCTAAATTACTTTGTAATATTTTTAATAACTATTGAATGATTAAATTAATAAACACTTCCATTCAGCCAAGTGTTTTACTAAAGCAGGGACAAAGTGCAACTAAAGATATCTACAGTATAATGTATACTTATCTTCAGTGATATGTGCTGTAGGTTTTAAAAAACAAGTAGACAAGTAACATTTCTTCAGCTGACACTAAGTAGCTCAGTACTGAAGCACATTCTCTTTGGTGTAATCCCTTTGGCTGCGGAGTACAATTATGATTTCTACTCCAGAAAGCAAGACAGACAAAAGTTGCTCAAAACAGTTCAGGAAACAGTGAAAACCTTTCACTTTGAGTTCTTAGGATGAGGAGTTTTCCTGCTCAAAAACACTTCGGTAGAGTTCACCAAAGAGATTCAGTATTTATTAGTTCACTATTAGTTATCCATAGTATTTGCAGTACTCACATGTAGAACAAAGGAGGCTTGTGTATTTCTTAATACAATAAAACTACATTGCCAAGCTTCTTTGGAAAGAAGCAGTCATGTGGACTCTCCTGTCTTTTCTATGCTATATAATCTTCTATATATATTTTCTGGGAGACAAAGCAGGAGACAGGAAGAGGTATAACAGGTGCTAGTAAATGAAGCATACAAATTCCCAGGACACTAGCCCTCCCTTTTTAATTATGTTGAGAAAAACAGTGCTGTGCTTATGAAAGAGGGCAGGTTGATGATAGAGGAGAACAATATCAGTACTTCTCTAAAAGACTAAGTTTGGTACAACAGGCAGGTGTACTCGAATTCATGAATTTTGCTTCATTATTTGTTCCTTTTTTCATTTTGTCCTTTCAGTGAAGTTATGATCCGTGGCTTGTACCAATAAAAGCCTTCTGTTTAAAAAGAAATGAGACTATGCCCCTATCTGTTCCAATTGAATACATCACTATAAGAAAAGCAGTCCATCATTTCCATTGCTATTGAGAAAGGTAAAGGTCGTTTTGTTGTTGTTGTTTTTTTCTTCATAGAACAATAAAAATGGAGATTAAGTTAGATATAAATATAGTCATAGTTTTCACAAGATGTCTTTTTTTATTAACTCCTATTATAAAGTAAAAGCAAAAACATTACTGGGGTCTAAGATACTAGGAAATGTGTTTCAAGTCAAATGTTTTTAAAATGCATAGTGTTCTTTGCACAAAAATAATCCCTACTGCACATAACAACGATAAATGATACAGTTACAGAGTATTTGCACATTCTCTTCATAGAATCACAAAGCTGCTTAGGTTGGAAAAAACCTTCAAGATCATCAAGCACAACCACAGCCCTAACTCTAACAACCCACTGCTAAACCATATCCCTGAGCACCACATCCAAATGGATTTTAAACACATTCAGAGGGACAGTGATTCAACCACCTCCCTGGGGAGCCTATTCCAGTGCTGCACAACACTTTCTGTAAAGAAGTTTTTCCTGATATACAACCTAAACCGTGGCTCTATTGAAACTCATACAGTTCACCTTGTCCCATCAATCTAGTCTATCCATATCCCTCTGTAGTGCCTTTCTACCCTCTGGCAGATCTACACTCCCTCCCAACTTGCTGCTGTCTGCAAACTTACTGAGAGTACACTCAATCTCCTAATCACGATCACTGATTAAGATGTTGAATATGAGTGGCCCAAGTACCGAGCCCTGGGGGACGCTACTTTTGACTATCCATCAGCTGGATATAACTTCATTGACCACTACCCTTTGGACCTGGTCATCCAGACAGTGTTTCACCTAGCACAGTGTATGCCCATCCAAGCCACAGGCAGCCAGTTTCTCCATGAGGTAGCCTTCCTGCCTACCTATGACTACATATTTAATCTCAGCATTAAAAAAAGGCAAAGACAGTTAGAGGAATTTTCTTCATTCTGTTGCTGTTTAGGCAAAAACACCATTTCCAAGATAACAGGGCCTCCTATTTTGTTACGTTGGTCCATGACATCAATGGCAGATAGTATGGTAGTAAAGGTTGAACCTTCCCACCAATATTCCATTATGTTCTGTTGCCATGTGACAAATGACATCCAACATGCCAATGCACATGAAGAAAAGGTGTGCCATGAAGAAAAAATGGCACTTACTGACATTCATTGATGCTTGCTGAGGATGTATGGAAACTAAACGGTGGATGTAAGCACAGTGAGGTAGTGAGTGATGCATTTCAGCAGAAGAGACAGTGACATTAAAGGCAAGGCATGTTCCAGATGGTGATGCACAGATGTCACACCACAAAATAAAGAGTGACTCCATCAGCTTGTCTGCACAAATCAGCTAATGGTGGTGACTATGTTGAAAAATAATATTTTGTAGCTGAGAATTTGCTCTGTCAAGTACTATTACTGAGTTCTTTGTGTCTGTTGTAGTTTCCAATGAAATAAATAGGAGGCATTACTTTAGACCAACCTATGGATATTTGTACTATAAAAGTTAGTTCCAAAGTGCCCAGTGTCCACAGCGGTTCAGATATTCAGAAGTTTCCACTGCCTCAGTGGAAGGCAGTCTTGGTGTTGAGTCTTTTTGCAGAGCTTTCTTACCTGATCAAGTAACTTGAAAGTAACATTTGTATTTTGAAACCTATGATTCTGATTACTTATTTGCAAAATGAAAGAGTGAAAGCAGAAAGTTATGCTAGAAATGATAATATTGAGCAAAATTAGGCATTGACTTCTATGAATTGAAACAGACTAGGAGTTTTCATATTGGAAAAGAGAAATTCAGAACATGGAGGAATAAAATGTCATTAACAGCATAGAGAAAACGGATGATTATTCATTATTTTTCACAGTCCAAAGGACTAGTGGGTATCAAATTATATAAATTAATGGGACCATAAAAAAAGTCTGTCAAAGATTATTAAGCACAAAGATATAGCTTTTGATTTATAATGTCCTTAAAATGCAAACTGCTGAAAACTGAAATGTATACTGAGAAACAATCACTGTAAGCTTGTTCTGGTTTTTCTTTAATCTCCGTGGATAGCTACTATCAGAGATGGGATAGTGGCCTTCATGGACTTTTGGTTAAACCCATTACAGCATTTTTAGTTCTTATAAATTGTTAGGCAATTAAAACAGCAGGGAACCAGACTCATGATGCAAGACCTCACTTCCTTTCTCAGCAATCATAAACAGGCAACCAGTGAGCAGGAGATGAGAAGCAAATTAACTTTTGTATTGCACCACTGGAAGGAAGATACTGCAATATTATATCCACTTCTGGTAACTGTACTTTTAAGAGGATGTCAAGAATTTGGAGGGAAAACAACATAAGACCCACCAGAAAGACAGAAATTATACTTTGATAAATAATACTCTGTTTATTTATCAAAGAGAGAAACAAGACTTTACCCACACTTCTGAGAAGAAGAAGAAGAAAAAAAAAAATCACTCAAGGGCTCTTTAAACTAGTGCAAAAAAGAAAGAAGAGCTGAAAATCATATCCACACAAAATTAGATTAGAAATAATGGAGAACAGGAGGAAAGCTAGTGGTTTTTTTGTCTATTTTGGTTTGTTGTCTTTCCTCTTTTTCCAGACTTGAGAGTGTTAAACCATTAGAGAAAATTAGAAAAGAAGTGGTGGATTTTTCATCTCTCGATACCTTAAAATAAACACTATATTTTTCCAGTCAAGCATGTTGTTGGATTTTATACAGGGATAATAGCTTAAAAACAGCACCACAGTTATGATATTCTGAAAGACTACTTATTTCTTCTACTGGTTCTCCCTAGTATAGTTAAATTGCTGACTGTAAAAAATCCATCCTTCTGTGGGTGCTCCCCCCAGCGGTTCCCTCCAGTCTCTTGATCATCTTGGTGGCTGAATCCTTTGAATTCTTTCTAGTACATCTACATTTCTCACGTACTGGAAGGCCCAAAACTGAACACAGTATTGTAAGAGTGGCCTCATCAGTTTTGAATAAAGTGCAAGAATCACCTTTCTTGACTTGCTGGTGATACTTTGCCTAATGCAACCATTACCATTAGCTTCTTAAGTGCAAGGGCACATTGCATATATATATTCTTCTTGGTGTCTACCGGAACTCCTATATCCTTCTTGCAAAAATTATTTGCAGCTGGGTGGTGTGCAGCATGTACTGATGTCTAGAGTTATTCCTTCCCAGGTTAATCATAAGGTCATGGTAAAACATCAAAGAATCATATACTCTTCTCTTCTAGTCCACAGCAGAAGTAGACTATGCAAACTATACCATTCCTAAAGACCTCAAGTTTTAGAGACTCTAGAACTTTCCTACACTTACACCTTTTCCATGGACAACATATTCCTTATCTTGACAACATCTTCTTCCATTCATAAAATAATAGCAGACTCATTCCTTTGAGAACATTTGAATTGATTGACATTGTTCTGGATCCTGGATAGGTTCACTTCTTCCTTGGAGCAAAAGGAACTCTGAATTAAATTGAAGGATCACATCACAAGGCTTTTGGGCTACATGCAAATTCATACTTCCCAGTATGACATTCACATTTTTTCATCAAGTATGTTCATCTTATGATTTATCATAACACCTTTTATTTTTCCTGAAGAAATGTTACTCTAGCCAGCTGTTCCCCAATGTGAATTTGTATTTCCACCTAACTGCAGAAACACATACATTGTCCTATCTTAGAGCATTTCTCTAGTTTCTCTGTATACTTTTGAATCTCAATCCTTCCTCCAGTATATCTGTGAAACTTCTAAACATGTTATCTACAAATGTAGTAACTCTGTTTTATCCAGCATCCACCATACTTGCAACAGCACTGAATAGAACCTGGTCAGGTAACAGTCCCATGCAACTCCTTTTCATACATTCTTTCTATGGAAGAGTGACAAATTCTAAATTTCTTCCAAGAGTTCCCACTTACTCTCCTGGATATGGCTTTTCTAGCTTTCTTGCTAGACGTTACAGTCCAGAAAATACATCAACCTTAGTGGAGGGAAATTAGATTATTCATAAGATCATAGAATGATTTGGATCTGAAGTGACTTTTTTAAAGATTATCAGCCTAACTCCTATGCCATTGGCAAGGAAATTTTTATTTAAACCAAGCTGCCCAAAGCCTCTGAACACTTCTAGAAGTCTTGAATACTTCCAGTGATGGAGCATCCACAAATTCTTAGGACTATCTGTTCCAGAGTATTGTCACCCTGATAGCGGTTCTGCTCCCCATGAGTCTGTATTGTTTGTTACATAATTCATAATTCCTCCTGAACATATCTGTTCATTATTTCCAGCATTTTCCGGATATCAAAATTAAAAATTAGTATCACATTTTCTATCCTTCCAATACTTTGTCTGTCCCCATCATTTTTTCATTATTATTGCTTATGCTTCTGAGAATGCTGCAGACAATTCTTTAAGTATTCTGTAATGAAATTCACTTAAGCTACTAAAATTGGAGTGCCTAATTTAAGAACTCTCTAAGAGTTTCCTTATTTTAGGCTGATACTATAATGATTTGAATTACAGCCATCTCCTTACAACTGAGCTGGTTCTTCACCTGAAATACTTTGATTTTCTGAGAGTCAAAATTCAAGACTCTTTTCTCCTTGGCCAAAAAGTAACTCGTAAGTAAAGGGCATTGGCATCTCCAGCCCATGGCGTGCAAGATGGAGGAGTTACTAACATGGCTTTCTGTCGCCTGCTTTGTAATTTTGACCTCTCAGGAATATATTTGCAACTGGATTAGCTTGTGCCTCTTAATAGTCCAGAGTAAAATATCTCAAGATACCACACCATAATTAACCTGTGTAAGGAAGAGCCCACAACCTATGTGAGCTTTCCCAAACTGCTGGGCTACTGCACATGTGGGAAGTATTTATCCCCCTAATTTAAACAAGGAAGGACTTCTCTATTTTAGACAGCTGACTCCAGGAAAGAGAAGCACTTGGAGTTAGACATGGGTTTTTTTTCATCTTTCCCTGTAACTGGGCTATGGACTGAGCAGATATCTTTCCTTCACGTTTCTCACTGGCTACTTTGGCAATCCTTCACTTTGCTTGTTAAAGCTTTCAGTAAACGATAGTAAGTGCAGCTGGTAAGGGTAAGTAGGCACTAAGTAAACTAAAATTTGTTTATTTCTGATAATCTATATAAACATTTAAAAAGGTATGTCTAGTCAGTGCCTGCAGTGGATCTTATACATGTATGAAACAGAGACACACACTGAGTCTTTCAGGTTATCTCACTGGGTTTGGTTACACATCTTCTGCAGGAGGTAAAGGTACAATTTGAACTTGAAGGTGAAAGCCTCCATCAAACTTGATTTTAGTGCAACTAGGCAAGAGAATAATGACTTTTTGAAAGGAAAAGATAATATATTTGTAGGCCTAGGTTCTTGTTTCCTGTGAAAGCCCTACTTTGTCTGAAAGCAAGGCACTTATATGTCCTATCAGTAACTTTTTGAGAAGTCTCTCCAGCTCAGCAACAACTTCTACTTTCCTCCCATGAGGCTGGAATATTTTACCACTATGGACTGAACTGATGACAAAAATAACTGCAGAGTTCATGCTATCTGCATGGAAAGCATATCTCTCAGGACAAGCAGATCCCCAGGCCAGCTCTGTTGAAACAAGTAAAGCTACTTCCAGGAGGAAGGACTGTACTCTTCTTTTTGTAGTGCTACAAAGGTTCTCCTACAAAAGCTCAACGCATTCAAGGCAATAGCTCTGTAAAATAAATAAATAAATAAATAAATAAATAAGATTTTTTNAAAAAAAAAAAAAAAAAAGGGTTTTTTTTTTTTTTTTTTTTTGGCTTTTCATATTATATGCACCTCAGGAAGGAGTTTCTAAGGGAGAAACTCCTTCCCAAGCCAGATTATTGAATTACTAGAAAAACAGATGACCTATGAAACTACACATTTGCAGCTAGGTGTGGGGGTTAGATGTGATTTTTAGCAGAAATTGCTTTATTTAGTTAAGCTTTTTCTTGTTATAATCTAGGCAGATAATTGTATTATTCTATTTTACAGGATAATATGACCATGCACTAGAATTCTTATAAGCCTAGAGAAAATGCAAGATAGCTTTCAGTAGTGGGCTTATTCTGGTCTCAATGAAGTAAAATTGCTTCTGACAGGTTCTCAGCAATATCAGGAAAAGTATTTGTAGGTAAGTCAACAACCATATACAGAAAGAAGAACGGAGCTCACCCAACTCATGAAGAGGCTCCCTAGCTACGCAGCACTCCCTCCCCCTAGGGGGGACTAGGTCCAAAATACACTCTCTATTCAGCGACTGGTCTTTATATTAAGCCCAAGGTGACTACACTCTAGGTCCACCCCTTCTGTTCACATGGGGAGCAGAGGTGCAAACAATTTGCCTGTGCTCCCTGGGCCAGTCACACCACTTCAACCAGGTACTCAATCAACTATTGAAGTTGTGTCCTAACAGTTTCCCTACAGGGCTTGTATCAGTGAAAATAGAAAATGAATATTTATGTATATGCATTAAAAAAAAAAAAAAAAGATATACATCCAACAGAAGAGATGAGTTTATAGCATGTGAAGGAAATAGAGACTGAAAGCAGCTGTCTCATGAATGAATTACACATCCATCATCTTCACAGCACATGTTTGTAATGTGAACATGTTCGTGTACAGCCACAATTTGTTCAAACACTGCAAATCAGTGTGAGTTAAATGGCTGGGACATCCAACACATCACTGTGGAAAGTGGACTTGTATTTTTAAAGAACTGGGGAAAAAAGAGTGACATTAATTTTGTAACTAAGACATAAGGCTGGATAATCCTGGGAATAGAGTGAAAGATCACAGGTGCAAGAGTAGCCATCAAGTATACATTTTGTTGGAACCATTTTGGCCAGTTGGTAAAAAGCTGGAAATTGCAACCAATTTGCCAATAGGAAAGCATAGACAAAGCAGAACAGAGCAAGTTGAAAGTCAATAGCTTTCACAATGAAACAAAAGGAAAAGTAATCAATTTATCAGAACTGTAGACTACTGAGTATGCAGAACAAGTCTGCAGAACATATTTTCAAGCAACAGGGAATCCTTGCTGAGTGACTATAGCAGTTAATACTCCTTAACTCCTGGGAAAGAATGAATCATGTTTAGTTAGTCTTCTGCTATTGTCAGAAAATTTAATTATCTTTTCTGTGTCATTTAAAAACAAGAATAAAAAGAGCTCTTTAATTTTGCATAATCCTTAATGTAACAGTTTTGAGCAAGAGTATCAGGCAGCCTTTATGGAATAAGTGTCAGGGCACTCACCATCAGGCAGAGCCATGCTAATGAAGACCTTCCTTCCTAACAGAGAGAAATGTTATCCATGCACTTATAGTTTTCCTTGAACATTTCCCTTTCCCAAATGAATTTTTATTCCAAAACTTGTTCATAAATTCGCTGGCCCCATTTTGGAGGTGGTGGATATGATAGAAAAGAATGTACCCTGTGCACTTGCTGCCTACTGTGATGGAGGATGGCAGTCTCAAAATGGGCCAGAGTTCAGCTGGCAGAAACCAGGAGCAGAAGTTTTGAAATTAGTGGATATCTGCTTTTTTGTATCTGCTTAGTTCAAAACTGAGGCAAAAGCCTTGCTTCCAGCTAGCTGAGTTTTGGAGAAATCATTTGAAGCCAACTCTGCAACTCAGGTTTCTATGTATTAACTTCATAGCAAGAGGGGAAAAAGTTAGATATAACAGTTAAATGCAAAGCTCTTCCCAGTCCAACTCATTTATAATTCTAAATGACTTTTCATTATGTCCTTTCTAGTCCCCATTGTGGTATTTCACTATCCTTTCACAAAGGTTACAGGTAATGCAGATAATATAATAATGAACTTATAAAAAAAAATTAAAGAAAATCTGGGAGAGAGAAAGAGAAGGGTAGAAGCAGGCACACTGAGACTCACATTCAGATCTAGATGAATATAAACTAAATCATGGGAGACTGTATCCTTAAGAAAGAGCAAGGACCCTGAAAATCCAGCTGTCTTGGTAAACATAGCAATGATGAGGGCAGAAGGCTCTGGAGTAGTGTTTGGAAAGTAGAAGTTCGGGGGCCCTGTAGTCATCATTGATACATAAGTTTCAACCCTAAGAGATTTCAAATCTGATGCCTTTGTCCCTTTAAAGGTGGAATTTAAAATTGTATTTTCAACTATGATGAAGTTCAAGCTGGGAATGGCTATCAAAATTTTCAGCCCTTGACAAACTAACCTAAATGGGAGCCACTAGAGTGGCTTCCACTGCATTATATTCCATGACCATCTTACTTGCATTTCTAACATTAAAATGACTTCAAACTCAGTGTTAGCAGTTTCATGAAAGTACTAGGAACAACATTCCCACCTGCAAGAGTCTAGCAAAAGCAGATATTTTCACAGCAGTTTAGACTTGGATTTTGAATAGAGGCTACCTATCTAATTATTATGGTCTCTTTAGCAAAAGCTGTCACACTGTAAGGAGATGCCAACACACTTCTATTCAGGACTGTTAATAAATTCATAAAATAAAGAGTCTGTAAATTCATGTGTGAAATACGCAGAGCATCAGGCTAATGAAATTATGGCCATTGTAGCATTTAGCCTCTTCTCTGTGAGATGAGGAAGATCCTGATGTTCCGCTGGACAGACAGAGCCAGCTATGTGAGCCACGGAAGGACTCCTGGACACCCTCAAACCCAAGGTAAAACTGGGCCTATGTTGTTCCTGACAGACATTTGTCTAACTTCCACCTATAAACTACTGCTTGTGAAATGTTCACCTCTCACCCAGGCAAGCTAGTCCAAGGCTATTCCCACCACTTTGCTGGAAAGTCATGTTCTGTTTTTTTAATAGCTATGAAATTAATCATACTGCGAGCAATCACTTTTAAATGTTGAATGGTCTTTAGAAGATGTTTGGCCACAGTGCTGTCCTGTCACCTTTGGCAGGCAAGAAACCAAAGTGATGGATGAGAAAACCAGCTTTGTGTGATTAATTTTTTGTCCCTATGCAAATGGATTTGGTTAGTCAAAGCAGATTACAAGAAGAAAATATGCAATGCTCTGGATTTTGAAATTCAAAAAATGTAGGCGAGAAGACACAATGGAAGAACATCTCTCCTCTATTGGGTTGGCATAAAGGGATATTTAAGAGATGTATATGAATGTGGCACTAGTGGACATGGTTTAGCCATGGAACTCAGTAGGTTAGGTTGATGACTGGACTTTGTGAACTCAAAGATCTATTCCAACCTAAACAATTCTATGTTTCTATGACTTTAATATTAAGCCATTTGATGAAAAAATGATTCATCCCAGGAAGAGTACAGGGCAGAATATAATTAATGACAAAACAGGGTTCAGAATATGAAGAAATCATTACAATCTATCTTTGGGGGGATATGTTTTTTCCATATCAAACTGAGTTGTCCATCAAAAAAATCCAGCTTAGCAATAAGCTGTGGCAGAAACTGTTTGCAGTCTGTGCACATGGAAAGATAAATTTTCTAAACGTAGTTCTGGTAAAAAACTTCACCCAGTGGTTGGCATCTTTCCTTACTTTCCATCTCAGGATTCTCACAGCAGCCTTTAAAATGCAAACAGGAGAGAGAGAAAGTAGATCATCACAGATAGGCCATCTTCTGCTCTTGATTGCAACCTGTTTGTGATAAGAACATCTTCATTTTATTCACCAAATCTGTTCAGTGATGGTTTTTTCTGAGCAAATTTTTCTTGTGGTCTGCTCGAAAATTAATCACATCTTCCCCCATTGTGGGTCTTTGCTATTGTTTTTTGCAATCCTTGACCTCCTGCATCACTGTGTAATATTCCTTTCTGTGTCAAAAATCTTTTTGTCAGTAAAGCTTTGAACACCACAAGGCATTAAACCAGTTTGAAATGGACTTGTCAGGTTTCAACACACAGCTAGGTCATTATATTTGTGAGCTGAGCAGCTGAAAAACAGACTTGCTTGAAAATGACTGGCAGATGTCTGCAAGGTGAAGCCACCAGCCTGTTTTGTCACACTACTCAGTTGCCCAGAACATCCCAGACTTGCACTTAATTGATGCCAGATTCATCTTACACTAAAACAAGACAGTGACTCTGTGAAAACCCTTCCTAAATACATTAGTGACAAAGTTCTTGTTCCAGCACATCCCACATGACCCCATTGAGCTGAGTGAGGACCCCCTCTGTGGCCTCCTTGGCTTTGATGGCTGGTCTGCACCAGCTCCCACCCAGCAGCGCAGTTTTGGAGCTGCCCATGCTCCTCAGAAGGCATGGACCTAACTGTCCTACCTCATGCCAGGGGAGCTGTCATAAACATGCAGGATAGCAACAGATTTCCTGGCAGAAATCAGAAAAGTCAGGCAAAAAGACTGAAGTGTGTTCTTGGCAGTAGTGCAGTGCTAGGTGCAGACTGGGCCTTACCCAGCCACAGCAGAGGACTTCTGGGGAAGGCCTGCACAACTCTCCCTCTGTCATCCACCACTACTGGCACCAGCTCCCATTGCCACCTACTGTGGCCACTTCCTTATGCTCTACAGCAAACCACCAGCAACTAAATGGCATGCTCAGCTACACATCTGTTAGCATTTATCCAGAGTGTTGGCTGTCCTTCCTAATAATTCATCCTGAATAGGGTAAAGCAATAAGCGGGCGTTCTTTCCTCTCTTTTTTTTTCCCATTGTGCCATGCAACAGGCTCCAAAGTTGCTAAAGCCACAAAAATGTTTGAGTGATTATTGGCCCATGTCAAACTTATTTTGGAGTAGTTGTCTTACAGTTGGTAGACATTATTTACCTTTCTTATCTAAGTTTATTAGAGTTAAACAAATCAGTGTTTCCTGTTGTGAGACTGCTAAAATGTGATTGAGTGGTGTCATTAGGAAAGCATATGTGCCTGAGTTCTAATGGCTTCTAACAGCTAATCTCCAGTGCCCAGTTTTAGGACATTATGATTATATTTCCAGGCTATCAGATTAACGTAGCAGAATAAAGAATATAGAAATGTAAACATGTTTTGTGTATTTTTTTACATTTTGATATTTGTATTTGATTAATTGCTCTAAAATACATAGAGAAGCCTCAAAAAATTCAGTCTGAAAGTAAGAAAAAACCAACTTTTTCCACTCTCAGATATTTCAAGGTCTGTTTTTCTCTAAGTCAGCAAAAACTACAGCTAATTATGGATGGATGGCAGAATAATAGAAAAGAGGTTGTATAACAGTAATAATCAAGACAGTATCTCTTTGCACAGCACAATCAGTGCAGAAAAATATGATAGTGAGTTTCACAACAGAATCTTTAAATTTCAGTTTACCCCTCCAAAATACAGTTCAGAAGAGGGATGGTTTGAAAAGGCCAGAAATCAAAACCACACTGGTAGAAAGCTCCTCCTGCATGCATAGCACATGCATCAGGGAGGGATCTGAAGTGTTAATGCCCTAGCTAATTTAACTCTTGCCCCATCCAACAAGAGCTGGAACTTCCCATTCACCTTAAGAAACATTTATTTGCTTTGTTGTCCCCTTGGCTTTAGAGAAACAGTGCTTAACCAAAGCAATAGTCAACAAGAAGTTAAGATTATGCCAGTTGTTTCTCCAGCCTGTTGTCAGCCGGGAGACAGCAAAGCCTGTTATCAGTGGCATTCTGTGTAATGAAAAATTGATTTGTTTGTCTTAGCCATGGGGCTGTTCTACCACAGAGACCTCTGAGGAAGCACCAGGCAGCCTGCAGCAGCAATCCTAGCAAAATGCTGACAGTTCCTGATGATTCTGGCTAAGAGGTGAAAAAAAATGTGCCCAGGATATTACTGTGGTGCCAGGGCATTGCAGGTGACCTGCTACTGGGTCATGTAGACAACAAATAAGCTCCTATACAGGCTGTGCTTGACACTTTTGCGTATTCATCCAGAAAACAGAATGACGGGGGGGTGACAAAGATGGAGACAGGTAGGTGTTCACAGTCAAACCATGGGCTAACGTGTAAAGGAGCAATGCCAATAACTAGAACCAACCTTGGCACCAGCACAGATGTGAGATCTTCCAGCCTGGTGGTGCAGAAACAAGGTGGTGAAACCTGACCACGAGCTAGTCCATGTTGTAGAGTACGACCGGTGTGGCATTCATCAGCTCCTGCTGATGAAACATCCCCTGCCCTCCCACTGAACACAGCAGATGGCTGCTTGGGGCTCCACAGCCTCTACAGCCAAAGTAGCTGTAGAGCAAGTTCTGATTCCCAAGCAGGTAGCTTGGCTCACCTTCTCTGCCTCAGAGCTACCTCTGTGGTAGGTAGCTGTGTGGCAGAGGACTAATTGAGTAGCTCGCTCAGAGTCCTCTCTGACCCCACCCCAGGCTAGACCGTTTGTCCTAGCTTTCCCAGATCTCATAAACCGCACTGGGTCATCCGGGTCATCCAGTGAAAGGTGGTTTGCAGGCATCCTTGCAGCACCAGGATGATCTGTGTACCTCTGCTGCAGTCTGCCTAGGAGTGTCACAGGCCCCAACTCACACCCCTGGGTCAGGAATGAAAGGAGGGATGAGGTGTATGAACTGCACCTACAGGCAGAACTCTCAGACTTTTTAATGTTAAAAGGAGTCTCAGTCATAAAGACCACTAAAATACAAACTCATAAGCACCTTCCTTGAAAGGTCTTCCTTTTTTTTTTTTCCCTCGTTTTAGTTACTGCTGAGCCTACTATTTCTGGTGATGCTTTTATTTATTATATGATAATCTGGCAGGGAATTGGTAGGCCACTTGCAAAAATGATTCATCAGAAATACCAATCTTGTTCTGATTTGCAGCATAACAGAAAACAGCAGCTTGGTCCTGTGCTACTCCCCAGTGAGTTACATCAGTATGTGCCAATGATGGAAAACATGGCCTGCCTGTAAAGCTACAATTAGGGCTAGTTTCCATGGACATAATCAGTCAAATGTAGAAACAAAAAGAAGAAAAATGAAGGGAACAATATAAAATAACCGTTATACTGTGGGACTTATGTGCCAGAACATGAATGACTTTAAGATATATGTAGATATATGTTTCTTCTGGCATATTTTATCCTTTTTCTTTTTCTTGTTTTTCTTTTTTTAATGCTTTGCAAAACTATCCAAGTTGAAAAGTTCACATTTATACAGAAGGAAACGTAAAATCTGAAGAAGCCTGGAGCTTATAAATAAAAGGCCTGATACATTTATATGCAGCTTCTAAAGTATTCAACATCTTCTACTTCAGATAATTGGGATTATACTCAAAGGGAGTAATATAAAAAAAAATACAAGAATACACAGCTGAGGAAGGCAAAATATTTACAAAGTTGGAAAAGCTACTGTCACTGCCATAAAGAGAGGAAACAGTCTTATAGTTTTATACCAGCCAGTAATCACAATACACCTTTTTATACATCTAAACTAATAACATTGCCTTGTATTCTTACTTAGCCAATAAAGCAGAACAAAATAAAACTTCACAATAATTACAAAAGTTTTGTTTTTTAATTTTAGGCATTTGCAGATTTGAAATGTTTGTTTTTCTTCTGCCAACGATCAGGATTTCTGCCTCCTATATCGCATGCCCAGATTTGGGCAACGCAGAGCATTAATCATGCATGCCTTAAGTACTATCGTTCTTCTACAGGTAGTAATGTAGAAGGTGATGTTTAAACATTGTAAGAGATATTCCAGTTGTCAACTTTAGGAGTATTATGTAGTCCCACAACATACAAGCAAGTTTGTTTCTTAGACATTTCTCTATTCATGCTAGCAAAAATAAAACAAGGACATGCCTCAGTAACCTCCTTTCTCTCCTATATCTGTGTAGGTTTTGCTTGTGAGACAGCAGTATTGGTCTCAATATTTTTCTGTTCAAGCACTGAACTCCTCTGGGATGCTTCCTGCTCTTTATATTACAGAGCTAGACTGGCATGTGTCTCCAGTTAGGCAAGCATAGATTTCTAACCCATTATAAGCAGCACATCTTACGTGTAATAGTTCCTGGGAAGGAAATATGAAATATAAAGATACCCATAATGATTTATGTGTACTCTGTGTAATACTATGTAACTCTGTGTTAGTTTGCAGCAGTAGAGAGCCATGTTCTTACAGGTTGTTAGTCTATTCCCAGACTTTTCTTTTCAGGCAACGTTTAGCACATACAAAGAGACAGGGTCTGCAAAGAGAGTATAGATGACCAAAGAAAAGCAAAACAATTATGAATTGGCTAGTGTGTAAAAAAAGATAGCTAGACTGCAAGGAGCTAATCATTAACATTTGGTACAAGGCTAAGCCTTAGCATGCTCAGCATCCCCAGTAGGACACCCAGTAGGATGCTGCTGGCCAGGATGTCATCTGTCAGATGGAAAGCATCACACACCTTGCTGCTCTTAAATCCTTTAGCTGTTACCTGTGCCTGCCTCAGTGATCTTACCTCTGCCTCCAGTTTTACATTTTAACTTGTTTGGTAGTGTTCTGTGTACTTTGTTCTTCCTCATAACTTAGCATTTTCTCTAAAGTTTAAGCTAAGGTTGCACAGCTGCACTATATCAAATCTAAGCCTGGGATCACAGGCAGCTGAACTCCTAGAAGGAGAATCACAAGCTGGGGGAGGAGGGAAGAAAAATCCTGTTTTGATGGGATCGTGCCATACAACTTTCCAAGATTTTGAGGAGGAAAACTGTGGTTCTAAGCTGGAGATGGCAGTACTTGCTTAGCTTTGCCAAGCCAAATAGCTAGCAGATGGATATCTGAACTCAAATAAGATAAAATCAGATAAAATTTTCCAGACACCTACTGTTTCTTTTTCTGAAAATATAATGAATAGATATTAGCAAATTGTTAATGTGACACTGTAATGCAAATGATCT
>VXAB01005096.1:0-87001 GCA_013399175.1 Odontophorus gujanensis
CTCGGCCATATGTAGAGCTCCTCCTTACGCCTTCTGCAGCGAGATGCCATGGAGGAAGGGTTTGATCTGCTTAAAGCAGAACGGCTCTTGGCCTTCAAGGCCCCAGCACACACTGTAGAGGTGTTCTGCTTCGCTTGTGACCCCCCCTCCCTCCAGTGCAGAGGGCCCATGCCCAGCCCTGCGTGTGCCCCCAGTGATGGGCAGAATTGGGGACCCGTGGCGACGTCACCCCACTGTGCCAACGGGAGATGCTCACATCCCCTTGGGACTGAGGGCAGCATGTGATGCGTCGGGGTGAGGGGAGCGGGCATCCCTGTCCTTCAGGGCCTTTTTTATGCTCCATCGACATTGGAGAGGGGATCGGCACGAAGGAAAGGATTTAATCTCAGGGCACGGCGCACGCCCGTGACTCACAGCACAGCCGGTGACACAGCTCGGCTGCGGGAGCTGCTCCTCGCCAGCGCTGCGTCTTCGGGGGAATTCACGGGTGGGATTTGCTGCCGTGCTGCGTGCAGAGGGGGCTGGGCTCCCTCTTGGGTTCTCCGGTGGTTCTGATGGAGGTGGGATGGTGGAACCATCTTGCACGGTGTTTTTAGGGACCAGCTGTCGGAAGTTTCCCCGTTCCCTTGACTTGTGCAGGGAATGGAAGTGAGAAAATGGAGCGAGGAGAAATAATTAATGCTTCTGATTAATTTTTAAATGGTTGGAAAGTGGCTTTATTTGTGGAAGAGTGGAACTTCTGTGACCAACACCTCACTGAAAGCCTGACACCTTGAACAGAGGCTTCCTTTTTGTAGATCCCTTCGTGCTGGCAAAGCCCTCTAAGACCACCAAGCCCAACTCATCCCTGCCGTGCCCGCTGACCATGGCCCTCAGCTTAGCAGTGATTTCAAGCTTTCAAACCCATGTGAAGCACCTGTGTTTCCCTGCTCTGTGCCATAGGGTTTAGTGGTGCTGAACTGGGGCTTTGTGGGGCTGTGGTGCCATAGTGTTGGCCCTGCTGGGCTTGGGTCCTTCCAATGGGAGCAGGAGTGAGTGGCCTCTTTGAGTGATGGGGACTCATGTTCATCCTGAACCCAGCACAGGATATCTTTCAATTCTCTTTTTAGATGGAGGAGAAGCCATGTTTCTATTTCAGAAATGCCGGGGTGGGGGGGGTTGGAACAAAACAACCTGGTGATGTTGTGAAGGTAAACATCCACGTGCACGAGAACAAAGGGGTGTATTTATCTCCCTTTTATTTTTAATCTGTTGCATCTGAAGCTATGTCATACGGCTTAATTACATTTTGAAATCACTGCTGCAACGCATCGCCCGACACAGATGTTGTGTGGTGCTGGAAGATCAGCCAGCCATGGCTGATGGGAGATCCCACTAGGGTGGCTCTGGGGCCAGCAGTTCCTCCCACTGCTCCCTCCCCGAGGTCGGGGGTTGGCTGGGAAGGGGCTGAGAGCTGCTTCCCGGAGCAGGGATTTCTGCTCTGCTTTTCTCTGCGTGTTTCTGAGGCATCTGGTCACAACGGGGGCTGCTCATGTCCCATATGGCCACACTTTGCATTGCCTGAAAGCAGTTCTGGGTGATACTGGGCCCGAGGGCAGCCAAGGGCATGGAGCAAAGGAAGCCTTTCCCTTGCCAAAGCGAGGATGTTGACTTTGTTATGTTTTAGGTGGTCTTGATCCAGTGGAGGTGCATCTGAATGTCAGTGTATGTGTACACACTCATGCTCATGGAGGTGCACTCCATAGGGTGGTGTGGTCACACATGGAGCAGTGCACTGGTGGGGCTGAGGCTGCACATGGAGTGCTGGGAGAAGTTTGTGTATCAGCTGGGCTGATGATGCATCTTGATGCCAAAAGATAGCAGACCTCTGGGCACAGCAACCAGTCCAGCCAAGCTGGTTTGGGATTTTCCTGCTGTTCCTAGGCCGGCACGTTTCTCAATAGGTCTTGCTAAAGGAGGGAGGGAGGGGATAAAGGGATTTAGCTCGAAAACAACAACAAAGCCCCACCCAAACTCTGGGAAATGCATTGGGTTAAGCCTGGTAGCACTCCCTGGTTCAAACCCACACTGTGTGGAGGTGCTGGGGATTCCAGCTGAAGTAGGAATGGGGTGGCCAATGCTGAGCCCTCACACCATGTCAGATTCCTGGTTAGGACTTGCGTCTTGAGAAGTATTGAGATGTCTGTGGACAGGACTTTTTGGGTGGAAATATAGGAAATGAAAGACTAGGATGAGAACTAATGGCGTCACGTTGCACTGGGGAGAGTCAGGTTGGGTATTAGGAGATGTTTCTTCTCCAAAGAGGGGTAATGAATGCACAGCTGCCCAGAGGTGGGGGTCACCGTCCCTGGGGGTGCTCCATTGCCATGGGGATGTGGCATTGAGGGATGTGGGCATGAGGGGGAGTGGGCTTGGGGCTCTTGGAGGGCTTTTCCAACTGTAATGGTTCCATGGTTCAGTAAGTGCATGGGATGCAGATGGCAAAGCATCTGTTTGGTGTGCCTGGTTTAAAGAGTGCCCAAACACAGCCTCTGGGGTCTCAGCTGCCTGACTCATTGGCATTATGTACAGGAAAAAAAAAAGGGAATTTGGGTTAAATTATATCTTCTGGATTTCTCACCACAGGGCCTTATGCAGCTGGGAGTGGGTGAGCAGTTGCCTGCAGCCACCTCTTGCCACGCAGAGCTTCTTGGTGCCCAAACTTGTCCTACCTGTGGCTTTGGAGACCTTCAGGGAGAGCCCTTTGCCATTAGGAAGTTGATGAGTGCTAGACGCTGACTCTCCCTTCCAGGCACACGTGTGTTGGCATTGCTGCTCTCCATGCTCACCCAACACATCCTTTGGCATAAGGTGGTGTATTTGAGTTGTGCACGTCCAGCAGGGATGAGGAGGTGCCTGACTCCTGCCCCGCAGTGTGCAGCCTGACCTGCTGCTCCTCAGCTACTGGATGGCCACAACTATTCATTTTTAATCGGAGCTCAACTACAGGCTGATGTTCCCGGGGGATTTTGGAGGTGTGCTGCTTCTGCTGGCGGAGTGGTGGCAGCTGCTGTTGGCTGTGCTTTCGGGTTGCATTTGGGCATTNTAGCTGCTGTTGGCTGTGCTTTCAGCCCCAAGGAATGGCACATCGTCAGCTTTCGGGTTGCATTTGGGCATTTTTCATTTGCAGAAGGTGATACCAAAGGAGCAGCACAATAATACAGGGCATGGGGGTGACCTGGGTTTGCCCAAACTGCCCTCCCAGCAGCAGGGGTGATGCTGCCCTCTACCCATCCCAGTGCAGATGGATGTGATGTATGGGTTGGGAAGCAGTGAGGTACAGGAGCTGTACCAGGGATCTGCTCCTCAGCGTCGCAGCTCCCTGACCTTGGCACATCCTTCTGAGGGCTTCAGCTATTACTCTTTGAATCTTGCCCAGTGCTGAGTGCTGCCAGTGCTTTTGTGTTCCCCCTTCCCAAGCACCTCTGCAGCAGTGCTGTGTGGTCTGTGCAGTGAAGATGCTGGGGGTGACCGCAGCCAGACCCATCCCTGTGGAGGTGGGGGATTTTAGTGGGTTTGTATTTGTTTGTTTGGGGGAATTTTATTTCTCCGTTCGTTTTTTTTTTTCCCTTTTTTTTTTTTTTTTGGTGTATGTTTTGTTGTGGCTTTTCTGGAGAGGGTGGGGAAAATAACCTCCCACCCACTGCAGCTGTGGGGAGCTGAGCAGCCAGCTCAGGACACAGGGAGTGCTGGAATGGCCGTGAGGCTTTGGTGGAGGTGGGGGCTCCAGTGCAGGGCACAGTGCTGGGGGGCACCTCTTACTGTGCTGTTCTGCAGAGCCACTTCTACAGAACCCAGCAGAGACATCGTTAGAGATGCACCCTGGTATTAGAGCTGATGAATAATGAATGGGTGCCAGGCTTTCAAGTGCGTGCGCGGTGTCAGTAGGCATTTGTCACTCTGCACGTCCCTCGGAGCACGTCCCAGCCCCCTGCTGCCACATAACCCCTCGGGTGGGTCTTACCCTACATCCCGCCCACGTCTCTGATGCTGTAAGCTCACAGACAAGCCCGCTGGTACAATGCCAGCCTGGATGGTTTCTTCTTTTGGCTTAACCAGAAGCTCTTGTGTCAGCTGGAAATGAGCACAGATGTAGCCATGGCAAGGTGGTATGGAGGCATGCACCAACCCCTGCCCTCGACAGCTGGAAGTCCCTCCCCATGACCTGTGGTGCTCACGAAAGGATGTGCACGGAGCTCTTGCCATGGGCTGAAAGACTGTGTTTTTGCTTTACTGTTGCTGGGAGCAGCACTGAGATGCTTCTTCACATCCCTCAGTTTTCCAGGTAGGGAGATCTCATACTGGCACTGCCATGGGATGGGCAGAGGATGGGCCAGGAGGGAATGTGCAGGGCTGCTTCTTGCTGGGCTTTGATCTTGCCTTCTTGCAGTAGTTCAAACCTATCACATACCTGTTGAAATTCACATTAAGGATATGCAGTACTCCCCTCACTGGTGAGGTTTTATGGGAGATGTTGGCATGTGTAGATAGATTCTTGACAGGCTCTTCTAGGATCATCCCAGTTGGAAGACACCTTTGAGATCCCCACCCCCACCACTCCCACTGATTGTGCCCCTAAGCACCTTCTGCTCCCTTCCAGATGGGGAAGGTGGTTGGTTTTGGGACACTTCCTTTTTTGCAGTGTTGCTTTGGTCTGGGCTCTAGAGCAGAAGAAATCAGTGTGGTTTATTAATGATGTCACTAATGCTGTGTTTGTGTGGCTCCTTCCACCTGGGACCTGGAGCCCCTCCAGGCAGCATGGCTGTGCTTTGGGATCAGTGCTGGCGGGTGGGCTCCGTGCCTGGTAATGGCTCCTTCCTCTTAGGTCAGGCCTCCTTGGGTTCTTATTAGTCACGCATTCCTGTGGTTAATTGCCTCTTTAAAATCCAAGTATTTGATGGGAGGACATGGGAGAGTGGAATGGTTATGGGAATTGGGAAGAGGACCCGCATTTTGGATGTGAATCTTCCCTGCGTGTGGATGTGAATATGTATGCATTTTGTGTACATACACACTTCATGGTGACAGCACTGGTGTGGAAGCAGGTGACATCTCTTCCCTGGCAGCTCACCCTTGTCCCCATGGAAGCTGCTTGTGCCCCATGCAGTGGGGACCTCGGCCAGAGAGCCTCTCTCTGACCATACTGGGGGCACTGCCCACGATGTCCCTGTGCTATGAGTCCTCCCTTGGCTGCTTGGTGCCAGGGCAGTGTCTCAGAGTGCCCCCATCTCCTGACCAACAAACAAAAATCCCTAAAAATAGGAATCTGAGCATCACTTGGGAGGGAACACCTGTCCTGGACCATGACTTGAATAGCACAGCAACCTCTAGAAGCGCATCTGGCGTTTTTGTGCTCGTGCCAACCGTGAATGAAAGCCACAATTGTATCTGCCCCTCAGGTCCTGGCAGTGCAGTGGGGACACTTGTGTCTCACGGTTCCTTGCGAACTGACCCTGCAGACCTGACACTGGGGTGGGCAGGCAGTGAGCAATCCATGTGGCTGCCTTACTGAGGTTAGAATGCAGTGCATGGGCAGTGACTTGCTCCCTCCTGATCTTAAATATTATATATATATATATATAGATGTAAAAACTATTCAGCACAGGCATGCAGCACTGTGTTGTGTTCACTGCTCCTTTGCAAGGAGCCAGGAGCTGATTTGGGCTCTGGCATTGTTTGGGTGCCTATTTAGAGGTCATTGCACTGTGCATGACAAATGATTGTTATATCATAGCTGTGATTTGCGGAGGTCTTAGTGCTGTGCAGCAGTAAGGAGCAGCGTAAATCAGTTGTGGGGAAATTAATTTGGAGAGGTTTTTGTTGTAGCAAAGCAAGTCAGCTCCCATGGGTGCATCCTGCAGCTGTAGAGGGGTTTTCCAAGAAATCTTTGGAAAATGAAACTCTTTTTGATGGGCCTTGCTTGTGTGGGGAGAGTACAGAGCTTTGTCCTTGCCCTGCAGAAACGATGGTCCCAAAGACCTTTGGGTCTCGTCAGACCTTCTCACTTAGAGCCTGGAACAGGCGTGTGTCAGTCCAAAGGCATTTTGTCTTCCTTCTGCTTTGGTTTTGCTGAGCAAACTGAGGGTTATTCCTTCTGGGGCAAAGCAAATACAGCCCCTTGGTTTGGAAACAGCAGCAGATTTCCACATGGTTGGACCCAGGGAGGAGGTGTGTGTGCAACAGGGAATGGGTACTGCCCACATCCAGCTCTGAGGGAAATAAACAACCCCCAGAAAACCCAGTGGCAAACCAACTGCAAGTCAAACTGAACATCTCCTGTTGCACATTCAGAGTTGATGCTGTCCCTCCCTAAAATGACAGTCCCATGGGAATTTCCCCTTTCCTTCCCACCCTCTCTGTTTTTTCCCCTCCTCTCAGAGCTTGGGGTCCTGGGGATCCACGTGGTCATGGGTGTGTTTATCCCACTGCACAGACTGAGCAACCCTAATGAATCAAAGCATTTAAATAGCTTTATTTTAATGCTTCTGCCATAAAAAAAAAAAAGAGCATTTAGGGCAACGATATTCCCATGTATGTTTTCTCTGCTGAAATGGATATTGCTTTTCTGAAGCTCTCCCCCCAGGACCCCTCACTGTCAGGGGACCAGGAACATAGCTGTTGTCCCATCCATTGGGGCGGAGCAGGAGGCTGCTGGCGTTGGGAGAATGAGATTCTTTTTCTTGTAGAGCTTAAGATTAAGGTTGGAAAGCTTCAGAGCATCAAATACCGAGTTGCATTTCTTGGATGCTGATTCATAGGTATACGAGGAGTGGGGGGAAGATGATAGTAAATGGAAGGTGACTAATGCCCTGCTGCAGAGAGCCACTAGGTTGGAAGGAGATCCCCAGCATGCTGCAGCTGGTTTGGCCATGGTTGGTGGTGCTGTGGAAGCTCTCACCCTTCTCTAAACATCTCTTTCCTAATTGTGGTTACATTTTCAGCAGATGGTGGGTTTATTATGTAAGTGAGCAGAAGGCTTCGTTACAGGATTCAGCCAAATTGGGCTTTTCAGATAAGGCCAAACAACAGTTCAGTTGTTCAGCCTTCCTCCCTGTTCTACTTTGGGTTTGGAGGCCAAAGTTATTCTAGGGGGTGAGATGGGTGGAAATCTCCCTGTGTTATTAATAACGTGCTCGGTGGGAAAGCTGGGAGATGAGACAAAACCAAACTGGGGCAGTTCTGCAAAGGTGTGGGGTTAGTGCCTGGGGTTGGGCTGCTGCACTGCCTCCACACCTCCCAGCACTGACTCCAGGGCTCCATCAGCAGCACCAAGGAGAGCTGCTGGAGCCTGTCCTGCTGTTGGCCAACCAAACACCTGGCTGTGGGAAATCAGGAGCCTGAGGCTACTCTCTGTGCTGTGATAATTCAAGTCAGGTGGGTTGTGATGTACTGAAGAAAGCTGGCACTGGGGACGATTGCTGCATCCATCTGGAGGAGTGAGGTGCTCCTGGGGAAGCAGAAAATAACTTTGGTTGGAGGGCATGCACGAGCTTGCAGGCAGAGCAGAGGAGAGCAGCCAGTACCTGTGGCTGTGGCTCCCGAGGGCTATGTCCCCTTGTCCCCAACGGGTCAGTGCTGTAGCTGTGAGCACTGTGCTCACCAGCTGTGTGATTTGTTTTTGGTTTTTCTTTTTATGTACCCCAAAGAAAGGTTTCCTCACTATCTGCAGTGTGGCGAGGGAGAGTATTGCTAAGACAGTAAGGTCAGAAATACTTCCTGTGAAGTCTGTTGTTGAGCAAGTGAGTGAGTGTCTGCTTAGGGCATGGGAGGTGCAAGCAAGTGCACGTGTTCCCTGCAGTGTCCTGCTGGGGTTTCTTTAACTTTGTTTGTGACTTAGAGCTGACAACTGGGTAAGCATCCTCTTGGGGGATTGGAGCGTAACATGAACATTGCATTCTTATACTCCTACCTACAGGACTGAAAAAACGTACAAGGAAGGCCTTTGGTATACGCAAGAAAGAAAAGGACACTGATTCCACGTAAGTCAGTGAGATATAAAACGTGTTAATAAGTAATGATGGCAGGGCAGGAAGGAGCTGGGTGCATCGGGGTCATCTGTCATCCTCAAGTCATGGCTCGTGGCAGTGACTGCATCAGAGCTATTTCCCCCTGTGCATGCAGAGGCCCACGGCCAGGTGTGCTCCGTGGGGATGTGTGTGTGTTCTCCATGCATGGTGGCAGTGAGCAGTGATCAGGAGCCCATTGCTCCTCTGAGACTTGCAGCAGATTAATCTCTGCCTGAAGTAGTGATGTGCACGTCTGCTGGAGTCTGTTCCATGAGTCAGACGTTCATTTGTAGAAAATCTCTGGCAACATGTGAAGGCAGGGCCTGCCTGGCTCTGAGCAACGCATCCATCCCTTTGCTGAGCAGTCCTGTGCGTGCTGTGCCCCAGGACTGAAGCCCACAGATGTGGGGACGGGGACTTCGGGCTCCATGCGTATCAAACCCACTTGAAATCAAAGTGACGATGCTTCTGGCAGGGAACAGACTTGCTGGGTGGAGTCTGAATTACTCATATGCGATTTCTATCAACTTCTGCAGCACAGAAGCACTGAATGAGTGTGCATGCACGTGTGCTGTCCTATAACATGAGAGCACAGCTGTGCAGGGCTTCTGAGGAGCGTGCCAGCAATTTGGCTTTGCTGTCAGCGCCGTAATGACAGCTCTGATTTCCTCTGCGTTTCCTGGAGCAGGGCTGTGCTGGAGCTAACCCAGGTGCCTTTTCTGTTCCTTGCAGGGGGTCACCGGACAGGGATGGCATCGTAAGTACCGCGCAGTGCTGCTCTGTGTTTGCAGCTTTCTCCACCTTTGGCCATCGCAGGCGCTTATTTTATGAACCGCTTCCTTTTCAATACGGGAAATAAGTGTCTGAGTCCAGATGAAGCTGGTCAAAAAACAATAATTAATAATAATTCTGGGCTCTGTACAAAATCGGCTCAGTGGAACTGGCTGGCAGTGCTGTGCACCCCCCGGGATGGCTCAGGTGCTCGGGGATCCCAGCTCCTGCTGAGCGCAATCGGCTCAGGGCAGCTTTTCTGTGCGAGGGGTTAAGGGCAAATTGCCACGCACCTGTTTCTGATACCATTTTGTTTTGTGTATTAAACCAAAATGAAGACGATGGCTGTTCTCGAGATGCTGCTGCTGTTCTTGGTTTGGGGTAGAAATGCCCCCGCTAGAACCAAGCAGTGGAAGGAGTGCTTTTAGCTGCTTGATTTCCAATTTACAGTTAAGTATGTTGGGCTCAGACTGGGACTGTGTGGATTCAGGCATTAGAGGCTTAAAATAAGCCCCAGGGAGACATTCAGCAGGAGAGAAGCACTGCGTGCCCAGCCCGGTGCCGGAGACACGTGACATCACGATGCAGTGTGGCATTGTACAGACACTGGGGTGCCACATTACTCCTTTAGAGATGTCATCTCATTTCCTACATCTGACTCAAGGTCCTTGGCTTTGGGCTCACCCGCGTTCCTCTACCATTTGTTACTGGCTGTTAATTAGCGATTCAGAAGTCTGCAGCTCAGGTAGTGCTTTAATCAGGGCTCTATTCAGCAGTTAAAGCAAACAAACCCCCAGAAAATATAATGTAATGCATTTCTGCGTGTCACGGAACTCTGAGGTGAGCAAAACTGCTGCGTTGAGCAATGCCAAATTTCATTTTGGAGAGTGAAAACCCAGCTGACAGCTCTTTGGGCATGTCTGATGGTAACATTTCGTGCAGATGGGGCTGGGGACAAGACCTCCAAGCTGGAAGCAGCCCAGGGGTGAGCAGGGCTGGGCCTCCCAAGTGCTGCCTCCAACCCTTGCCAGCAGCTGATGCTTTCTCCATAAGATGCGTGTTTTGGGTTTTCCAGGCTATTTGCTTTCTTGTAGGACAGGCAAGGTTTCCAGTGCTCCAGCAAGCTGGAGGAAGCAGGAAAGCAATTTCTTTACATTTTTTTTTCTATATAATGAGAGCATGGCGTATACTGAAATGGGCAATGGAGGATGGAGAGATTTATATGTTCATCCTGTAGCACGTTCTTGTGGAAAGCTGTGTTGTGCGGGGGATGATGGCCCTGGTGCTGATCTGACTGCTGAATACAGCCCTTCTTGAGGGGTCCTCCCCTCCTTATAGACCCTGCAGTGTTTGCTGATTCCTTTCCTTTCTTCTTCTGTTGAAAACCAGCCAACCACTTGACATGTTAACCCTCTTTCTGCCCAACCCCAATCCATTCCAGCCTCTCCACACTCATCCCAATGAGCCATCTTGCCGTAGCAAACCTGAGGGCACATGGGAGCAAGGAAAAAATAACTCGGTAAGGAACACAGTGCTTGGTTACAGCTATGAATCAGTTATTGAAAATAGAGTGTAGTTGAATAGGGTGTAGCTCTTGTTCAGAAACCCAGACTGCAGGAAAAATGCTGGCTAGGTTGAGTCAGGACAAGACCTGGACCATGGAGGGATGGTTTAAAGAGAGCCCCATGAGCCTTTGCTTGGCTCATGTTGTAATAGAGTTTCATCTCGTGGGTGCACAAACATATGTATATATGCTATGCTATGTTCTCCTTTTTATTTTTTTCCCCTTCATTTTAAGTGTTGAAATCTTGTTTTCCCATGTGTTACAGAAGAAAACAAATGGGGCCCCCAATGGATTTTATGCAGAGATTGACTGGGACAGATATGTAAGTGTCTGAGTGCTCTGATCTGCCATGCATAATGCTTTGTGTGAGCCATGTCCCCCAGCCCCACTCTCTACTTCAAAGCTGAGACATAGAGAGTGAAAATAATGACTTCAGAGACATCAGATGTGCAAGGAAACCTAATCCTGCTCTGATGCGTACTCTGGATGTCTTTTAAAGAAAAGGGCACTTAGGGACATGGTTTAGTGGGCATGGGGATGTATTGATGGTTGGACTAGATGACCAGAGTACTTTTCCAAACTTCATGATTCTATGTGGCATCAGTAAGTTGAGAATTGGTCCAGAAGATGGGTCACCTGTTTCTGGACCATTTCATAACCCTAAGTGCCCATCTGTGAAGGACCAACCATCACTCTGTAGGTGAGGGGAGCACTGCCCTGTGCCTCGAGGACTGAGTCCAACCGAAGATAAACCTGGCTTGCAATTGGGCATTCCAAAAAAAAAAAAAAAAACAAAAACAACACCTTAGTATTGTGACAACAACAAAAAATCCCAGAAGCAGTGTTGATCCTTTGTGTTTTGTTCCCCATGCAGAATTCCCCTGAGCTCGATGAGGAGGGTTACAGCATCCGGCCTGAGGAGCCAGGCTATATCCTTTGTTGTGGACTTGGCCTCTCAGCTTACTGTCTGTAAGATGAACTGGGGTTCACAGGAAGACCACTGATGTTTATGGTTCCTTTTATTTAGTTTTTCCCTTTTATTCTCCCTTGAGCTGTTACTCTTCAGCTGAAAATGACTCCTGGGGAGTGTTATCTGAGGCAATAGAATAGGGGAGCACAGTACTGGCTTTCTCAGGCCATCTGGTGTGCTCTGTGATCTTCAGGTCCATAATATATCCCTGTAAAGGATAAGGAAACAGATGTGGCCTATGCATGCTGCATGTGTGCCAGCTCAGGGCCAATAGCATCCTGCTCACAGCTGTCAGAGTGTGAGTGAGCAATGGTATTCCCCCTTCCTGCTGCTGGGAGGACCTTGTCCCCATCAGAGCTGAGGGAGGATGGCCATGCACCAACGTAGACCCTGTTGGGCTGCTATGGAGCAGACTTCTTACCCAGTTCCACTGGTAGTGCAGGAGGACTTGTCCCTGCATCTGCTTCTGCCATTGAGGTCAGGAATGAGCGCTTCAGAAACACTTAATTCCCATTTTTCAGTGAGATGCAAGCTTTTGAGCCCTTACAGAGCTGTCGGGCATTCCTGATCTCCAAGCAAGCTTCCTTAGCTGCGCTGCACCCACCAAAGGGAAGCACTTCTACTCCTCCAGCGAGTCTGAGGAGGAGGAGGAGGCCCACAAGAAGTACAACATCAAGATCAAGCCGCTGCAGGCTAAGGACATCCTGAAGAGCGCGGCAACGGTGGACGAGCTGAAGGCATCTGTAGGCAACATTGCACTTTCTCCATCTCCTGTGGTGAGTTGCATTTCCAGCTCTTCTCACATTTGCTTGCTTCAGCCCTTGGGTGTGAGTGGGGAACCTTGGCTCTGGGTCCTTATCAACTGGATCTGTAGATCCAAATCAGCATGATGTCACTAAGCTCACAGAAGGGCACGGGCAGAAGCTGATACCTTCTGTTCATATGCGCAAACCTCTTAGTACTGTGTCAGCCCCTGACAGAAAATCTTTTCTCTTATTTTTTTTCTGCATTCTTTTAGAGGAAAAGTCCGGTAAGATATGATTTTACGTTTTGCTTACAGACTTTTAATACGGCCTTGACTTCTTATGTTCCCTGCTTTCCTGGTAGCGGTTGTGCATGTCTCTAGAACTAGACTGTTAAGGCAAATAACAAATCCAACAGTTCTGGAAGCTGTGATGCTTGTTGCTGTCTCTCACCCTTGGGTTTAACGTGGTGGGTGGAGCAGGGCACCCATAGTGGCAGTGGTGCCCTGTCCCTTTGAACACTCACAGTCAGGGATGGGGCTCTGAGCTCCTGATGGAGCTGTGGGTGTCCTTGTTCACTGCAGAGAGTGGGACCAGATAGCCTTCAAAGGGCCCTTCCAACTCAAATGGTTCTGTGATTCTATGAAGTAGGAGCTTGGCTGTGTTTCCTTGGGATGTGCATAGCTCACGTGGGGCATTCTGTGTGCCCTCTAGGGAAGATGGGGCTGGCGATGGACATGATGTGCAATGGTACAGCTTTTCCTGCCCATACGTCATGCACGTCCTTGTGCACCAGCTTGATGTGGAAGGCAGGAGAGTGTATCTATGGTCTGTGACCATGTGCTGCATGCAGCTGTGGTGTTGCCCTGTAAGGACTTGGTGTGAGACCATACAGAGCCCAAATGGGCAAATTTCCTCTGTTAGGGGTTGCTGGGCTCCCCCTCCACTTGCTCCCTATTAGGGAGCTGACCTGAGGCACCAGGGTTCAGCTGTCAAAATTTCCATACCTGAGCACATCAGAAGGGAAAAAGTGTGTGTTGTGAACCTGACCCACCAGCTGTCTGTGCCCACCAGCACTGCAGCACTGAGGAAACCCAAAACACCCTGAGGGCAGCTCAGCATGGACACTGCCCTCCTTGTAGGCAGGGAAAGAGATGGCTGTGTGTCAGCATGGGGCTGCTGAAAAGCTGGAGGAAGAGTATCCCTAGGGTCCCATCCCTGAGTTCCCAAGCAGGGATGCCTCCTGTCCCTGGGATGCCCACCCAGGCACGGTGCCATGTAGGTGCTGATGCATCCCTCTCTGACCAGGTGTCTGTTCTCTCTCCCTTCTCGCTGACCGCAGCGGCGCAGCCCGGTAAGCTCCTTCCTTGCACGCTTCCTTGCTGCCTTTGGCCATGCATTTGTGCAAGCAGTGGCATTGCAGTGCTCTGGAGGGGGACATGGGGGGGCTTTCACTGCATGCATGAACTGTGTGTGGCTTTAGGTTGCTGACTGTGCTTAGATCAGCCCCCAGTCCATTGGGGGTGAGGATTTTGTTTTTATGCTGTCTCCAATGGATGCCCATTGGGTTGGAGTGACAACTGTGTGCCAGGGTGGCTATGAACCTGGGACTGCCAGGTGATGGGTTTATGGGGTGCAGAATGCTCTTGCTGGGCTCTGTCTGCTCCCTGTGTGCTTGGGGAAAACCTGAATTCCTGGTGGATATGTGAGGGTGGGCATCTCTTGGCCACGCTCAGTAACTCTCCTCTCAGCCAATTTCTGCCCTGTGCACTGTGCTGCTGCTGCGGGTTCTGTTCGGCGCCGATCGCGATGTGCCTGTGTCCCTGCACACCCTGCTGACCTCCTGTGTTTGTAATTCCAGGGGATGATTAAGAGGAATTTATCCAGTAAGTATGTCCTAAGTAATTAGTGCAGACAGCTTGGTGGTGGCAGTCTTTAAAATTGATTTAATAAAGGGAGGGGGAGGGTAGGTTTGCTGTGAATTGGTTGTGGCAGAAATGATGGTGCCCAAATGTCCTCTTAAGGAAGGCCATATGGACATCCCTGGGGTGCCCTATAGCAGAAGCACAGCCATCTACTGTAGAAACAAGAGCTGAATTAAACCCGAACCTTTCCCTGCCTGCACCTTGATGTTGGGCTTGGCGTGGGACATGGGGGGAGATGTGGGGCAGGGGTACAGCTCTAACCCTGCTCTGTCTGACTCCACGCAGGTGAGGAAATTGCACGGCCCCGGCGCTCCACACCCACACCAGACCCCAGCAGGTCAGTATGGGGGATATATGTATATATACACACACACCCATACGTCTGCAAGACCTTGCTCATGCACCACCCAGAACAAAGGCCTCATAGTCCCATGGATTCCATCAGTAGGGCTTTCCACTACAGCTACCATTGGGCCCATCATCCAGATGGGATTTTAACCATCTTAGCACACAATCACACATGTACCAAGAGTCCAAACCACCCCAGCTCCCTGTAAATACACACATCTGTGCTCAGACACAGCTTCTCATGGAACACTGTGTTGAGGGTGGGTGCCCAGATTGCCTAAGCAGCCATATGCATGCTGTGTGCCTCTGTCCTGCAGCAGGAAGCCCCCTGAGGACCCAGCCGCTCTGGCACCGCTCTTTGGGCCCCCACTGGAGTCAGCGTTCGAGGAGCAGAAGCTGGATGGTGCGTTGGGGTTTGCATCCATACCTCATAATGAACAGCTCCACTTCATCTTGGAGCAAAGCTGCCTCTCTACGTGTGGCTCTGCACACGTAGCCTGGGAGAAACTGTGCGTCATGCTTGCATGAGATACAGAAGAGTTGTTGGGTTTGTGTTCCCCACCATCTGCATAAATACAGTTGGGTCTCTTCATTTAATACCTGGGTTATTTTCTGCATATCCTAAAATTCCAGAGGATTTCTGTTGTTAATTCAGTGTTTCGCTTAATGCAGTAAGCCTTTGAAGATACAAATTGGCATTGTTTTGTTTGTCAAGCATCATGAGTGTCAAACTAATTGCGTGTCCTGTTTAAAAAGCAGGCAGCCCTGTAGTTATCTAACATCACAGGGAAAGTAAACGTCTTTAATTAGCGAGGCGTTGTTGTCAGTTTTTAGTTTCCACTCCTTGCAAACTTCAGATGGACGCACCTTATCTGCTCCTTTCTGTGTTTGTAGGAAAACAGCTTTATCATTGCCATTGCATGCATTTGTGCTCTCTTTTCCTAGCTCCTCTGGACCAGCCTGAGATCTGGGGCTCCTTCCAGCCCAACAGCACTGAGTCCCCGAAGCTGCAGAGACCTTTTCCAACTGGAAGTGAGTTGATCAAAAACAAATGCCCATATACATATGTAAACCCAAACCTTCTGTTGCTGCTGTTGGTTCTGGGAGAGCAGCCTGGTGCTGTGGGCAGGGGGCAATAGAAAAGCAGTGCAAACCCTTCATGGTGGTTATTTTCCACCTCCTTCCTTGAGTGCTCTGCCTTCAGCTGGCTGTGGAGTTGGTTTCCCCATAGCACGTTGAGCCAGGGGTGGGTCAGGCTGGATACTGGGATAAATCTCTTCTCCCAAAAGAGCACTCAGCACTGCACAGCTGCCCAGGAGGTGGGGATCCCCATCCCTGGGTGTGTTTTGGAGCCGTGGGGATGTGGCACTGAGGGACGTGGGCATGGGGGGGGTGGGCTTGGGGAGCTCAGAGGGCTTCTCCCACCTGAATGATTCAATGCTCTCCTCTCTTTCTGTCGCAGCTCCACCACCACTGCCGCCCAAGAACGTCCCGGCCACGCCGCCCCGCACCGGCTCACCCCTGACAGTGGCACTAGGTAAAGGCCAGGCACACCGCTCCTAGCAGTGATGTAATGTGGCTGGATCCGGACCTGCAGGGTTTGCTCCCCCCAGGGCATCCCAGGCAGCAGCTGCATTTGAGATGTGGATTTGGTCCCTGTGTGTCCTGTGTTGCGTCCGTGTTGTTTCAGCAGATGTTGTGTTCAGGGCAATGCTGCAAAGACACTGCTGGTCCTGATCTGGCGTTGCCCTGGTTCAGTTGCTGCTCTCTGCTCCCCATGCTGCTGGTGTCAGTCGCTTCTAGGAGCAAAATACAAAGCCAGTGCAGAGCAGGATTTAAATAGCAGCGCTGCTGCCTTCTTCCTCCCACGCTGCCTGGAGCCATCCAGCCTGCTTCTGGGCCTATGGAGCAGTGGGATTGGGCTGCTCCTGCCTGCTGTGCTCTCCCAGGTTGTGAGCAGGAAGAATCATGGGTGCTGCAGCATGAGTGGAGGAAAGCTGAGCGAGGCACTGGCATGCAGCTGGAGTACATCCTGTGCTTGATAAGCATGCAATGGATGGTGCTGCTTGCAGGAAGGGGTTGCAGCTCCTGCTCCTCCGAGCTGTGCTGTGTGAGGTCAAGCATCCTTCGGCACAGCGTGTGTGCCAAGTGCAGCTTGGCTCTGTGTCTCTGGGCTACAAACAGTGAGCAAAGCAGCAAACTGAGCTGGGACAGGAGCACGGGCATTGTGCTGTGCTGGTGTGTGTGGCGGGGCTGTGCAGGCAGATGTCACTAACAGTGATGTGGGGTGGTGACAGCTCAGAGAGCGAGCAGAGAGCCACCAGAGCTGCATCTGCTGCTGGCTGCAGCTGAAATACATACACCCAGTGTGCTGTCCTGTGCTGCATGCCCCGTGCCAGTGGGAGCGCCCGACCGGCATGTGTAAATGTATATATTTATATTTGTGTGTGTATAAATATATATACGAGTGGAGTGTGCGGGAGAGCTTCGTTTTGCTGTGCTTACCGTGTGAGTCTAATAGCTACTCATAACTCCTGGTGACGATAATGATGCCATTTAGCTGTGACATAAGGAAGGCTGCGTGCCAGCTGTAAATGGTGCGTGGAAAGGAGTGCCTTGTATGAGGCAGCGTGTAGGGCTGGGCGGCTGCATGCTCTCCTGTGCAGTGTATGTATTTCAATCAAGTGTGCTTCAGGAATGACATCCCCCAGCAGCCGATGGCCACGTGCTTGGCAGTGTGCTTTGAGCATCCCTCTAGAAGGCGGCTGGCGCTGAGCCCCGCGCCGCCGCAGCCCTCTTAATGCTAAGCTTAAACCCACTGCTTTGACCGCAGGAGGTGACCAGCCAGCCACGGAGGCCAAAAGTGACAAACCGCCATCGATCAATGACTTGGACAGCATTTTTGGCCCCGTGCTGTCCCCCAAGTGCGTGGCTGCTCATGCGGAAAACAAGTGGGTCAATTTTTCCGATCCATCCCCGGAAAACACGACAGCGGTGCTGAGGCCCCGGGAGCCGGCGGCGTCCCCCCCGGTGGCAGTGGGCAGCCCAGGGGCCGAGCTGCCCCGCGCCTTGCCCTCCCCGCTGCGCCTGGACGAGCTGCAGAAGAAAGCTTTGGAGCATCCCTATGCGAAAGAGGAGAACGCAGAGCCAGCGGTTGCCTCCCCCAAGGAATTTGGGCCGGGACAAAGAGCCACCCCACCACCCCCTCCGCCGCCCACCTACCGCACGGTTGTGTCATCCCCAGGTCCGGGTGCCAGCAGTGGAGCAGGAAGCCCCAGCGGTACGTCCCGCCGCCCCACTCTGCTTCCCCCTGCCCTCAGCCTCCGTGTCATCCTCCTCCCTGCTCCTTCCCACTGTGTCTGGTGTCGGATGGGTCTGAAAGCCTTTCCAAAGCCTTCTTCCCAAAGCTGAGGCGCTCCAGCAGCCATTCCCACCTCTGTATGTGTGTACACCCAATGCCACTAGGCAGAGGGAGGCTGTGTCTGCGGCTGCATTGTCTGTAGGCTTCAGAGTGAACGGAGGCACAGATGCTTCAGGCCAATAATCACCTCAGTGAATAATCACACAGCTTTTTTAGTCTGCTTATCACGCACCATCAGCCTGGAGCTGTTGGGACCTCAGTAGGTGAGTGGGTGAATGCAATCCCCATCTGCCCTGCCCTGGTTTTGGGGGCAGGAAACCACAGCTGGGTTTTGAGAAATGGCTTTCAGAATGTGTGTTTCAGAGGGACAAAACTTGATAGCTTTGTCTGATGTGTGCTGCCTGCCCGGCTTCACCTGCTCAATTATAAATGTGTCTGCTGGGGCAAGTGAGCTCTCAGAGGTTGGTTTACACCAGGTCTCTGAGCTTGAAGAGCTGCAGCCTTCTTGTGTTGTTGTGTCAGGGTAGAGCAGGGCCCTGCACTGCGATTCGTGCTGCTCATGGAGTCATAGGGTATCCTGAGTCGGAAGAAACACATAAAAATCACTGAGCCCAACCCCTGGAGCATCCCCACCTGCTGCCATCCTGCATGGAGACCTTATCCAGGATCAACCCGTGTCCCATCGCTGTTGCCAGCTTTACAGCAAGAGCATTGGGTTGGAATTTGGTTCCAATTGCTTTAATGACAATCCCACATCAGATGGGGTGGGAGAGGGGACAGGAACCCCCTGCTCCATGTGTGGTTGGAGGAGCTTTGGTGTCTGTGTAGCTTTGCTTTCCCTGTGAGCGTGGCTTGGCTTTGTGGTGGTACCATGGTTTGTTGCACTGCTCTCATGAGGTACTGGGATTGGTGGGGTGGGATGGGGACTCTGGGGATTGCAACCTCTATCCCAGTGGTTCCACTCAGAGCTGGAGCTTCTCCAGGAGGTCACAGGGGGACCAGTGAGTTTCCCCATTAATTACTTCCTGCCTCCATCATGGCTGAGCTGCTCTGAATGAGGATGGGAATGTGATGGTGGGACAGTTGGAGAAACTGCCCTTGGTGTGAGCCTGCAGCTGGGTTCCCCCATCAGAAGATCCTCATCTCTTACTTAAATGACTTCTGTCTCCTTTCTGCGTGCCTTGCAGGCTGCTGGCTCCTATTCCTAACCAGTCCAACGTGGGAAAGCAAGCTGTAAGCGTGCCAAATGTTGAAATATGCACACAAAAAACGTACAAACCTATGTACAGCCACACCTGGTGGCAGTAGGATGTTGGTCCAGCTTCCTTCCTGCCCCTGTGCTCTCCCTTGTTGTGGGATCTGGGTTGCTGTACCCAGTCCTGCTCCACCTTTGGGGTGCTGAGGGGCCTTACGTGCTCCTGCCTTGGTGTCCCATGGGGATCTGTGTCCCACCAGGGCCATGCAGGGGACCAGTGTGTGAGCAGATTCCTGCTGGCTCACAGCACAGTGCCACTGTTTCTTACTGCAGAGGGACCTTAGGGACATTCATTCTTCCCGTTCTGTGTTAGACCTGACACCTGGAAGGGCTTTGGCCAGCGGCTGGCAGGGTGCTGCTCCTGAATCAGATGTGTGTGTGGACCCATCACGTGACAATGAGTGCTGCTGGATTACCTCTGAGTAATTCCGGTTTGGTTTTGACAGCGACGTGGAAGGGGGAAAAGAAAACACCATTTGGCACCCAAATTAGGCTTCTAAATAAGAACAGCTTAATTTTCAGAGGCGCTTGGGTGAGTGGACAGGGTTTATACTCTTTGAGCAAGCTCGCATCTCATCTTAGTGCCCAGTTACATAAGTCCAAGTTCTGTAGTCTTAGCTTTGATGCTCTCTTAATGTGAGCTCTCATTCAAAGAGCTCAATGAGCTGTTTTTCTTCTAAGGGGGAAAATAAAAAGCTAAAAGCGTTGTCTTACTGTCTGCTCAAGCAAAATGTGCTGCTCCAAACCAGGGTGTGCTCCTGTGGTCTGTGGGTGCTGGTAACCAGCACTGTGTGGTTGGGTGCTACAATATCAGAGCAGTGTCACCATGGTGGAGGTCTGCTTCTATGGGGCAGCAGTGGTCTGTGATCACTCTGTTGATGTCACCAAACATACCCCAGGAAGAAGTCTGTCCATGGAGCAAAGCAATCCACCAGGTTTCCTCTTAAGCATCCTATAAAATTTCTGTTTGGAAGCAAAAATATTCAGCATGGTTGCAGCTGCTGGTGACCATGTGGGCCACGAAAGCACCACCATCTTCTTCATGGAAACTCTCCCACAGAGCTGGGCTGGTTGTAGTGCTCCCAGCTGATCTGATAATGTTGCTTTTCTGTCCTTTCCAACCTTCTTCTTCTTCACTGGGATTGAGCCACATCCCTGCCCGAAGGGAGAAGAGAGAAGAGCCCAAACCTCTTCTCTTGCTGACACAAGCCATCAGGATGAAGGGGAAGAAGTGCCCTTTCCCCACAGCCCTTGGCACTGCAGCAGCTGTTGCGGGAGGAGATTTCATTCCCAGTGCATCATTTTCTCCTGCTTGGGTAGAGATGCCAGACTTTAGGTACTGGAGTCAGCCCCATGAGCACTGCAGCAGTCGTGGTGTGCTCTGCTGTGTGAAGCTGCTGCTCTGGAAGCAACTGCTGTGGAGGGGCTGATGTGGGGACACCCTGTCCCCTCCCCACCAGCTCCTGGGGGCAGTGTCTGTGTGCTGATGTGCTGCTGATGCCCATCTCTGTTGCAGGCTCCTCGTCCCCAGCTCGCCCTGGCACACCGCTGGCCACCTGCAGCACTCCCCCACCCCCACCACCACGACCCCCGTCCCGGCCCAAGCTGCCCCCTGGCAAGCCCTCCGTTGCAGACCTGGTAAGTTCAGCATGCTTGTGTTTGCAGGGGCTGCTCACAGTAGTGGGTTTTTTTTGTTGTTTATAAACAGAAATAAATCATATGTGGGGGAATGGCAGCGAGACGCATCTCTGGGGGATGTGGGGGTTGGGTCTGCCTGGGATCAGCGGGTATAGGGAGGGTGGAATATTTCTCCTGTGCCCATCATGAAGGCTTGGCTGCTGGGATATGAAGCAGCACAGGTAGCAGGGACAGGAGCAGCAAGGCTGCCTGCGGCCATGCCTGCCTGATACTGGTTGCATTAAATGCAACCCTCCCCACGGGGGTCCCAGGCAGTGGGTGGGGTGCACCACAGTGACTTCTTCAGCAATATCTTCTGTTTGTTTAATACCGACGTTCTCTGTGTGTTTTATTTAACCTTGTGTTATTTTATGTTTTTCTCCAGTCCAGGCCTTTTAGTCCTCCTATTCACTCATCCAGTCCTCCTCCGATAGCACCTTTAGCCCGTGCTGAAAGTACTTCTTCTATATCCTCCACCAATTCCCTGAGTGCAGCCACCACTCCCACAGTTGGTAAAAATCCTACGGCACTGCTTTTCTTTCTCTTTCACCTTTCCTTCCTGCAGATGGCCTTAATAGAACCCCCAGACCTTTTCATTTGCTAGATCAGTCTTTGGGTTCACGCTCATTCATTGTAATCAGGTTTTCAAATGCAAAAAGGGATGGGAGCTGGGTGCAGAGGGTCATCAGCGTGATGATGTCAGGGAGACTTTCTCCAGCAGTTATAGAAAATATGTGTTTGGGGAAGGTAGACATTATCACCGAGTGCAAAACTACATGGAACATTCTTGTGGTCTGTCAAGTTGGTCAAAAGCAGTTTCTTGTGGGGGATGCTCATACCCTGGAGGGGAGGGGGGCTGGAAGTCAAATGCTGGGATCCGGGAAACAACAATTGCTCAGTCTCTTTGTGTGTCTGAAATATGCATTTCCCCTTTAAGTGGGAGTGGGAAATGGGGTCTTGGCAAAGGCTCTTCCAACCCCTTCGCTTCACACATCTTCAGTCATAACAAGGTGCTGCTTCTGGAGGAAACATCCTCAGAAACACGTTTCTTGCTCGACCCATCGGGTGCCCGTGCAGCATGGGGCACCCCACAGGCACTCCATGTCTGGCTGTCAGCTCTGAGGTCCGTGCTCTGGGGGTGCCGGCTCCCTCTGTGCCTCCGTCCCTGTCACCCTGCCTGTGCCCTTGCTTCCTGCTGCTCCATTTCTACCAGGTTCACATTCCTGCTCCCTTTTCTTTCCACGGCTTTTCCCGTTGGTTGTCCTGTTCTGATGATGTGCCGGTGTGCTCAGCGGGGATGTCCCATGGCACCGCTGTGCCACAGGCTGGCAGCGGCCGGGACCCTCATGACAGGAGCAGGTTGGACATTATAGAGGGATGCTAGAGCCCAAAACCTCTGATAAGAAAACAAATTTGTTTGTGTCTGTGCATGTTCGGTCATGACGTGAGGCACTCGGTGGGATCTCCCAATATGAGGCCATTGGGAACGGCAGCAGTGCCTCCTGCCTGGGTCTCCATCCCCCTGGGGCTTCACCCTGGCAATGTCGTGGGTGCATCTCTTCAGACCCGTTATGGCATGCTGCTAAAAACTCACACCCAACGCACTGGGGCTGGCGGTGCTGGTGGGGGAGGGGGAACAAAGGTTTTGGTGGAAGGTACAACTGGGTATGGGGCTGGTGGAGGCCAGGAGGAGCTGTTATGAAGTGTGGGCTGTGCTCATTGCCAGCAACCCCTGCCCTTGCATTGATTTCCCCCTAGGATGAGCATGAAATATCTCCCCGAGGTGCTCATTTGTCACTTTTGCCCCTTTCTCATGTGATTTCATGAACGGAGCTTCTTCATGATGTTTTGTGATGGACCCATCCTGTGCTCACTGTGTGCATCCCAGCCCCGAGCCCCAGGCAGGGGCAGACATCACTGCAGTGCTCCCCTTGCTCCGAGAGCTGCAGACAGTGCTCTTGGTGTATGATCTGATGGTGCCCTGGGGATGTCCTCTTCCACCACCGTGCTCTCAGAGCAGCAAAGTCCATCGGAGCTCATTTGAGGGCGCGGGGAGTGGTCGTTTTATTGCGTGTCCCTCATGCTGTACTGGTGTGCTTCCGTCCTGGTTGCATGTGCGGTCACTTACTACAAAGAAAGAAGCTGTTGTGTTTGTGCCAGCGAGCGTGCAATTATTTTTCTCGTTAAAATTCTTCTCCTTGTGTTTCTGTTGATAGATCGCGCTGCTTGATTTCACTTGGGATTTGTTTTCTCATTGTTTTTCTTTGTTATACTATTCTTTGCGTTCCTCCCGTTCATACTGTCAGAAGAGGATGCCCTATGACAAAGTGCCCATGTCTGCACTTTGGGGAAATCAGGCCTGAAAGCGGCCCTGGTGACAAAAAGCACTGAGGGGTGATGTGCCATCACCTCACATGTTGCAAAGGAAAGGGTTCGTTCAGCAGCTCAGGAAGCCGTTCTCCCCCACGCCCATCACTTCAGCAGCGTTGGTCCTGGGCGCTGCTTCTTCTCCCGTGGTTTTGGGGTGGTGTGAGCACAGCTGACTGGTGACAGTTCCAGTCGGGCATCTGCTGCCCCCTGTGTGTGTGTCCACTTGGAGCTGTGTGCCCTGAGGCTCACATCACCGTGCTGCTGTCTGGCCGTGCCCATCACGCTGTCCCTGTGGGACACGGAGTTGGCATGGTCTGAGGCACCCGTTCCTCTCCATCTGTAGACAACAAGAGAAAATCCGAAGAAATCCTTTCCAAGTGGGCACAGGTTCCCTTCCATTGGGCTTCCATAGCTTTGCTTCCTGCTTTGTTCTCCAAGTGAACCCTGAGTTTCAGAGCCCGCTCCCGCCCCGCACGCTCTTGGCTTGCTGCGCTCCCCGCCCCGTAGCGAGACAGATGTCCTGCTCTGTGACTCACTCTGTGTCCTTCTCTCTCCCTCTCCTGAACCTTCCCCATCCCGCTTCACCTCCTGGCCACACAGAGAATGAACAGCCTTCCCTCGTTTGGTTTGACAGAGGAAAGTTTTATTTGACTTTCGAAGGTAAGTAGTGCGCAGGCTCAGCTGCCGCTCGCTCCCCGCTCGCTCGCTGCCCCGGGCTCCCCCGGTGCTGTGCCAGGTGCTATGGCTGCTTTGGTTGGGTTGATGCCGTTCATCAATGAGCTGTTTCCCTGTTGACTTACTTTAAAAATTTGAAAAAAAAACCGAAACAGAAACAAAGGGAAATACCCCGGTACCTGGGCTGAGTGCCATGGAATTGCTCCAAAAGCACCGGTGCTGCCAGGAATGGGACTGTCACTCCGGGCTTGTGGCACCCCTGGGAAACCACAGGCATTGCACACGCAGAGACCCAGCCAGGTTAAGCCGTCCCCTACAGTTATCCTGTTTGCTGCCTGCAGGGCAGGGCTTCAGCAGGCAAGCCCTGAGCAAACCAGGTGCTTAGAAACACTCAGAATTCATTCATGTGGTTGGTTGGTTTTCTTTTTTTGTTCATCAGATTGATTCTGTCGCCTTTCAGCTTTGTCGCCCCACCACCCAGTGCAGGGAATGAGCATCCTGCAGCTGGGGCTGCAGGGGACCTGGCTGGACAGGGGTTGGTGTTGGCAAGGGGCAGTGCTCCTTCTTCCCCCCCTCTTGGCCTTTTCCATCGGGGCAGCTGCTGGCCCCTTCCTCCCAGTGCTCTTTGGGTCTTCCTGTTTCCCAGAGCCTTCACTGGGTTCCTGTCCACCTCCCTCCTCCTCCTCCTCCTCACTGGGCCGGGCATGCAGCCATGTGAACGCGCTGGAGGATTTGTGTAGTTTGGCCTTGAAATGGTTTTCTGATCTTTTTGGCTGCTGGATCTGAAGTCCTCGTGGTCACCATGGCAGCGTTTCTGGTTGGGGTTTCTTCTGTTGTCGTTTCTTCTTGGCTCTGAACAGAGTATTTGTGTACCGTGGGGTAATCTGTCCGCGCTGGCGATGCCTGGACTGTGCTCAGCCAGCTTCGCTCCTTCCCCTCTATTCTGCGCCATCATTCAGGCAACACTGATGTAAACCACCCCTGTGTGTGACAGCACTGTGATGGGAAACCCATCCTGCTCACGATGGGTGACGTCAAATGAACCCGGTGGGACCTGAAGCCCCTCCAGGTGGATGCTGATCTCCTGCATTGTCGCATCCCTTGGTCAAAATGAAATGCATCCAAAAATGACTCCAGAAGCAGGAACTACAAAGTTGGATCGTTGGTGTCATAGCATGTACTTCAAGCAGTCTTACTCCTCCAAAATGAGCGCTGGGAATGGCTGCCCAGGGAGCGGTGGAGCCTTCTCCAGCCTTGATCCTATGTTTCTGTGTCAGAGCTTTTTGCAGAAGAAAGCTGATTGGGCTCTGAATTAGCTGGAATGAAGTGAAGGGTCTGAGAGCCGTGGGTGCCGGATGTGTCCAAAGGGTTTTTGCCATTTCTCTGTGCTGGGGCCTGGGGTGCTCAGCACAAAGCCAGACCTATGGGTTTGGTGGTTCGTTTCCTCACAGGTCACCCCCCGAAAATAACCCAAGAGGACTTGAGGCAAAACTTGGGAAGTGAGAGTGCGTCTGTGGTCACTGATGGCGTCTTTGGAGAACCCAGTGCTGCGTGTGTGAAGGCAGCAGCTCAGCAGATGCTGCTGCAGAGCTCGGGGTGCACTGCTGGCACGGCGGTGTTATCCAGGCTGAGCCCACTCATCCTCCTAGGGCTCTTTGGGTGTATGGCCGAGGGGAGACACACGGCTGCGTTGACTCTTAACACCCTGCTGGGCTGCATTAGGGCTCCAGAAGGAAAATCCCAGCCCTGGGGAAGGCTGCCCTGTGCTGCTGCCAGGGAGCAGCTGTGCTTTCCCATGTTGACATGCTGCCGTTACAGTGGCTCTCAGAACTCAAGGTGTAGTCTTGCTGACAGTGCTGCTTTTCCTGGGAGACCATACAAATCCCAACGCCCCACACCCACATCCCACTGCAGGAAAGCTGCAGTGCCACAGGGCCGAGCCACCAGCCAGGACTGCAGCCAGCAAACACGGGCACTGGCAGCAGGACAGCGGTGGGGAGAGGGGCTTGCTCAGAGGCATGGCATCGCTCGCTGCTGCCTTCCCACGTGGCAGCTCGGGCTGGCAGCTTGCATGCACTTGCATGCTCGAAGCAAAATCATTCCTGAACAGTGCATTTCACCCTTTGCCATCACTTGTTATGCATTTTCGGGGTAAAATAACCCTAGCGTTGAGCTCGACGTACAAGATTGTCAGAACAGTGCATTGTGGAGAAATAAATCTGGGCATGTTGGAGCCTGCGGGGCAGTGGTTTGCAGGCAGCACCGCTCCTGGCCACCTCCTGGGGACATCTCCTTGTCCCCAGAGGATCAGAGCCCGTGGTGCCTGCACTGGGCATGTTGCACCTCGGTTTCAGAGCTCACCCAGGGCTGACAGTGAGGCACCAGCGAGCACGTGGCATGCTGGTTGCTCTCATTTGCTCTGCCCTCAGTGTTGGGGGGTTTCCAGCATGCCCCAAGGTTTCAGGCTGCCTCTTGCACTGCTGCTGTCCTCCTCTTGCTGCAATACACCACGGCTCAGCTGCAAGCAGTCATGCAACTGGCCAGACTGCTGCTACTTCACAGCCTGAACCGTGGCACAGTGCAAGCCCTTGGTGGATTTGCAGCCTGTGGAGCCTCACGTGGGGCGTGCAGGGAAGCAGCAGCATCTCACATGGATGTGTGCATGGAGAGCCCGTGGGCAGGGCCTGTGCAGCCCCTCTGAACCAGCGTTCAGCTGCAGGATGAGGACACGAGCATCCTGCTCAGTGCAGAGAGGACACAAATTGCCTGGCTCCTCTGCTGGGGGCTGGAAATCTAAATCAGACCAAACCGTCCCCATGCAGGGTTGGTGCCCCGTGCTTGTGGTGAGGCTCCTCTGCTCTTTTCCTTGCTTGTCTTTTAGGGGGGAGATAATGACTTCAAAATGATTTTAAAGCCTGATCCAAAGCCTTGGGGACCTCTTCTTTTCACTCTTTGCCCATAAAGCCACGTGCTGGGCTCAGGCAGGGAACACCCCAGGGTGGGTGCAGGGCCCCGTGGCCTCATCCTGCAGCTGACTAGCAGAGGCTCTGCTCTGTTTTAGGGTCATCACGGGGCCCCAGCCCACTCACCATGGGGGCACAGGACACCCTGCCCGTTGCCGCTGCCTTCACTGAGACCGTCAACGCATACTTCAAAGGAGCTGACCCCAGCAAGTAGGTGCCGGCCGTGGGGTCTGGGCACGAATCTACAGGTCTGGGGTGGGAAGGAGGGGCTTTCACCACACCGTCCGTCCTGTGCTGCATTTTGATCCCTCCATTTCCTCCCCCTGGGTCTCTGTGCTTGGCGCTGCAGGTGCATCGTGAAGATCACGGGGGAGATGGTGCTGTCGTTCCCGGCAGGCATTACCCGACACTTTGCCAACAACCCTGCTCCAGCAGTGCTCACCTTCCGTGTGCTGAACTACAACCGGCTGGAGCACGTCCTGCCAAACCCCCAGCTCCTCTGCTGGTGAGCCCCTCCTCGCACCTATGCTGCCAGCTGGGGTCAGACAGCCCTCTGCAAGGGCAGGATGCTTGCAAAACCACCTGCCTCGGGGTCTGGGCAAGTCTTAGGAAGGAAATTCTCAGCCCCTGAATATTGCTGGAGCACTGCATCCAGCACAGCCCCTTTGCCAAGCAGCACACAGTGGGGTTTGCTCATTTTCTACCCACTCTGTTCAGCTCAGGTCCTGCTTGCAAAATGGAGCAGCCCTTGGGGAGCTCCTGTGGTGCCTCCTCGCATCGCAAGAGGGGAATTGCAGTACCCCTATATGCATGGGATGAAAGCTGTTCACAGCCCACAGCCAGCACTGCTTTGCTGCAGGGCAAGGGTTAAAGACCCCTGTTATTTCAGTTTAGGATGAGAGCTGATGGCCTCAAGTTGTACTGGGGGAAGATCGGGTTGGGTATTAGGAGAAATCTCTTCTCCAAAGAGCTCAGCACTACACAGCTGCCCAGGGGTGGGGGTCACTGTCCCTGAGGGTGTTCCAGAGCCGTGTGGATGTGTCACATGAGGGACATGGGCAGTGGGCATGGGGGGTGGTCTGGAGGTGGGCTTGGGAAGCTTGGAGAGCTTTTCCAGCCTCAATAACAGTGGTTCTGTTTGCTGCTTGCAGTGACAGCACGCAGAGTGACGCCAGCACGAAGGAGTTCTGGGTCAACATGCCAAACCTGATGACGCACCTCAAGAAGGTATCGGAGCAGAAACCACAAGCAACCTATTACAATGTGGATATGCTCAAGTACCAGGTATGGTGTTTTATCAGATTGAATCCTGCCATGAACGCGTGCGGTGTCGTAGGTGGTGTGATGTGTAGGAGGTGGGGTTTCCGTAGCGCAGAGGAGGTGGGGGCATGCTGTGCTGGGGCTCTCAGTACAGCACTCAACTGGGGGCCCAGCACAGATTTTCTATGTGAATACGAGGTGTTGTCTCCTCTAGAACACAATGCAATGACTGAGTCTGTAAAATGGGATTTCTCCCTTCACCCCTATGGAAACTAAATGTTTTTTCTGTCATTTTGGAAGGTATCTGCCCAGGGTATTCAGTCTACTCCATTAAACCTTGCAGTGAGCTGGCGATGTGAACCTGCAAGCACTGACCTCCGCATCGACTACAAATACAATACAGAGGCAATGACCACACCGGTCGCTCTAAACAATGTCCAGTTCCTCGTCCCTGTTGATGGAGGAGTAACCAAGCTGCAGGCCGTGCTCCCACCTGCCGTCTGGTAAGGATGGCTGCGGCATCGTGCTCCCACTTGTGGTGAATCCAGCACCCAAAGGCTCTTGGCTTTACACAAGATGGGGTGGGCAGCCCAGCTCTACAACCCAAAGTGATGTTTTCTTGCTTGGGTCCAACACAAAGCCATGCTCCCAAAACTGTGGCTCTGCCCTGCACACGCGGCTTTTGGCAGCATTTGGAGGGGGGTCCATGTGGCATCCTGCTTCCTACAGAAGTGCTCTTCCTGGTGTGTTTGCAGGAACGCAGAGCAGCAGAGGATATTGTGGAAGATCCCTGATATCTCACAGAAGTCGGAAAATGGAGGTAATCCTGCAAACACGCCTGCTTGTGGTGATGGCTACTTCAAACAGGCGTTGGCTGTTCCTATTGTCCGCACACAAATTGGTGTGGATGCATGCAGGGAGAGGGTGCTGCATGGAATTGGGAGCAAAGAGCCTGGAATAAGCCGAGGCATGTGTATGGGAACTGTTGAATCACGGCCTGAACCACTGATGGATTACCTGAGGCGAGCACTGAGTCAGCTGCAGGAGCACAGGGGAAGGCAATGCACCTGTGTGATTGAAAGGGGTGGAGTCTGATTCCACCTCTCCCAGACCCCATTTAAGGGCTGACCACCACTGGGGAAGGATCTCTTTTTGGAGATCGCCCCTTTGGAGTTTTGTGTTACAAGCCTCGGACATGGGTGAGCCTTTTTTCCTTTATTTTCAATTGCCTCTTTTCCATCACCACAATCTGTCTATAAAATATCTCAGCTATTATACCACTTCCTATTCGTTCTGTTAACCCCACACCTTAGAGCATGTGACCGGGACCGCTTTGCCAACCAGAGCTGGAGTTGCAGATGGGTGTAAACGCGTGGGGTGGGAGCGGATGCCATGTTGGCACTGTGCCCCGCGTGCTCTAACGCTGCTGTGGGTGCTCTCTGCAGGCGTGGGCTCGCTGCTGGCCCGCTTCCAGCTGGCGGAGGGGCCCAGCTCCCCGGCCCCCCTGGCCGTGCAGTTCACCAGCGAGGGCAGCACGCTCTCCAGCTGTGACATCGAGCTCGTCGGCGCCGGATACCGCTTCTCTCTCATCAAGAAGAGGTTTGCAGCAGGTAGGTGCCGGCCCCGGCGCTAAGGTTCTCGTGAAATGCCCCTGGAATCACGCTGGGGGCAGTTTTCCTCTCGTGGGATCCACACGTGGGGGTCTCCAGGGGCAGCCTTGGCTCTGTGGGTGCTGTGTGGGGATGGGACCAGGGAGTGCAGGCAGGCGGCTGACAGCTGCTCCCGTTTCCAGGCAAATACTTGGCTGATAACTGAAGGAAACGTATGGAAAATAACGTGGAAAGTAACCAAGGACTACTGTGAGAGGAACGGGTTTTAATTAAAGTTTAAGGAAAATGAACTAAATCCTGCACTTGGACATTTCTGTTGGAAGTGTTGACGACTTTCAGCTTTTTTTCCTCTGAAAACACCGTCTTGACCAGTCCTACAGTATTTACTTCTAGATGTAACATTGTTAATGGTTTTAAAATGTAATTATTGTATTTGTAAATGGTACTCATTCCAGTAAGGCTGTATTTTGGAAGTTAGACACTTGAGTTTTAGCATTTTACCATTCATGAAATGGATGTAATTTAAACTGTGGTATATAAATTTAATAGTAGTACTGTTGAATGGCACAATGCTTACAGAGGTAGATTCCATTTTGTCGATATATGCGATGTAAAGACCGTGTGGATGGCTGTTACGAAGGGGGTGCCCCTCCTGGGAGCCAGCTGGAGCTCATTGACTTTCCTCCTGCCCTCAGTGCATCTCGTGGTGGTGAACAAAGCGCTCTGTCTTCAGGTTCCACTATTTCAACTCCAGAACAGTATTTCCATAGAGGCAGAGGCTCCTCACATGGTCTCCCAAGGAGAAGTAGTGAAACGTGGCACTCCTAGAAGGAGTGTTTCCTTCAGATGCCCACTGCAGGGCACCTCCAGCACCAAGGCCGCGTTGCCCAACCGCACGCTCAGCGCTGGGCGTCCCCGCTGTGCGTGTACAGGTGGTGCGTGTGTGTCCCTTCCCCACATTTTGCATGTGTGCAGATGAGGGTGTGAGGTGCTGGGAAGCAGCTGAGCTTGCAGCTCTGCCCACCAGTGGCACCGTGGCTTTTGGGGATGCGTTTCCAGAGCAGGCTCCAGATTTTCGGTTGCGTTTCCACTGTCCTTTGCTCGCTTCTTCTATTCCTTTCCTCCGCTTCCCGAAGCCCCACAGCTTTAGGAAACGCTTTAAAGGTGTGCAGCCCCACACTTTTCCTCTTTACCAATTAGGCAGGAAAAAATAATATCTTTAATATCTCTATATACAAATATTGAGAAATGAAGGCAGCCTGACCTGACCCTGCCAAAAGCTCCGGCACCGGGAGTGGCAATCTCATGGAGATGGGGAAACCTTCAAGAGCTGTGCAGAGGAGGAGAGCTCGTTTCAATGGGGAGAAAAGGAGGAGGCAGTGGTCTGTGCCCATCCTAAGGGAAAATAGGAATGTTTGGAGCTGTTTCAGCTCTGGGGTGCCTCCCACATTGGGATGTGTGTTGCAGGATGGATGACCTGTGAAGGTACACACGCAGGAGGAAAGCACAACTCAGTTGTCCAAATCCACATGGCTTTGTAGATCTGGAAGGCAAACCCACCGGCAGTCCCAGACGGAGCGCTCTGTGCAGCTATTGGCTTCCCACTGAAATGGAAATATGCACAGAGGCTACAACCCACTCCTTCCTGACATAGGAACATAGGGCAGAATCTAAAAGTTTCTGCACAATTGGTTCGTGCTGCATCCAATTGTGATAAACTCATGCTTCCAGAAGGCATCTATGCCATAGTCCCAAAAATAGGGATTTTATAGTGTAAATATTACCAGAACGTAGATATTTTACTTTATATTTCATTTGAAAGACAAGGTGTTTACATGTGCATTGGGATTTTAAATGCTTTTTAAACTAAAAAAGAGAAAAACCAAAAACCCCCAAGCTCCTGAGCTTGTCCCAGTGGTGTCCCCCAACCCAGCTCCCCTTCTCCTGGTGCCACTCGCTGTTGGGCCCCGAGCTGGGGCTGCAGGGCAGTCCCTGGTGTGGTGGTGTTGCCAATGCTTTGCACAGTGTTTGGGTTCCCTGCTGTTTCTTTGGTGAATGGCATCTCTGTGTGCCAGCTGTTTGCTGCAGGTCTCTGATGTCTGCAGCCAGCAGATGTGCTCCTTGCAGACCAACCTTCTGCATTAATGATAGCTTTTTAAGACAAGGAAATGGTTCCATCATGTGTGATGGGACCAATTGAGAAGTGTTTTGTTTGGGGTCTACTTTTGCTCTGAGCCGTCACTCCCCAACCTGAGCGCTGCTCCTCGGTTTGGCTGCAGTGTGCTCATCCCATAGCTCTGCTCCACTTCTTAAAACATCTTAATCTTGGAGCTTACCGTGACCGAAAGTGGTGACATTTGAGTAGATGTCTGAGGTCAGGGATGGGGCTGTGAGTGCCTGGTGGAGCTGGGGGTGTCCCAGTTCATTGTGGGGAGTGAGACCAGGTGCCTTCAAGGGCCCCTTCCAGCTCAACTGATTCTATCATCCTATGAACATCACCACTTTGTGGTTTCCCTATAAGAAATCACTGTCTGAAAGACTGATCACCAGAGTTATTCTTTTTCTTCTTCCTCTCACAAAAGGACTGGGAAAGCAATCCTCGTAGAGCTGGAGACTCCTGTGACTGCAATTATTCTCTTTCCTATTTCACTTCAAGTGGAGACAAAGCCATGTAGGAGCACCCAGGGCTCACTGCAGGCTGAGCTGCACCCAATGAGCTATGTCAGCTGTAGTGGGCACTTGGAACACCTTACTTCTCTGTTAGATGTCTCTCTCTTGTGGGCATGCTCCGTTTTGTCCATAATCCCCATAGGCGTGTTTGAAACCCACCCCTTTCTCCCAGCTCCAGCTCCATCCAGGCTGGTGGAGTTGCCCAGGTGCTTTAGGAGCGTGTGTACATCCAGAACGGAGTGGTGGATTGGGATTGGGATGGTATCGGGGATGCTGAGCTCAGACAGAGCCCCAGCCACCGATTGGGACCCCCAGGGCACCGCCCGAGATGAGCTGTGTCATTTTACAAAATCCCTCGTGTATAAAATGTTTATAAATATTTGTGGATGAAGATACACAGGTCTATTTTTAAGATTTAAGTTAAATAAGTTAACGAACGGCTGGCCTTTTCCGCCTGAACGTGCAATGGGAGGTGTGATACCTTCAGCCTCTGATGGCTGAGGTACTATCAGTCTGTGATGAACACTTTGCTGCTTCCCCGATGTTCTCAGAGAAAAGCTGCAGGAGGCGTACAGGTCTGTTGCACACGGACTGCTGCAGCAAAGCTTCGTATTTGACCGCTGGTAATATGAATGTGTTGTATTGACTTGTTGAAGATAATCATGAGACAACATATTTTAAATGTTACTTGCCTTATAGATTAGGATACGGATACGTGGATATCATTTTTTTGTAAATAATGTTTTTTATAAATGTCTTTCCTCCGTTCTCCCCAACGTCCATTCCACCAAATCTTGAATATGCAATTATTTACCACGCGTAATACTGCGACAAATAAATCCCCACGTCAGGACAGAGTTTATTAATTCTATACATGAGAACCACATGAAGCACCCCATTAAGTTGCAATTTCAATGTGAGGTTTTTTTTGTTTGTTTGTTTGTTTTTCCCCCTCGAAAATAAACTGAACCCAGAAAACATAACTTTGTGTGTGCTTTGCTCCCGTGGGTAGGGGCAGCTGGGATGCAGGACAGGAGGATCACTGACTGCCGTGTCCCTGTGTCCTAAATGGCATTGCTGCTGGAGCCATGCGTGGCCACGCAGCTCGGGGACAGGGCTGTGGTTGGGGTTGGCACGTGGAGAGATGTGGGGACATCATAGAATCACTGGGGTTGGGAAGGACCACTGAGATTGTCTATTCCAGGTGACCCATGTGGGCTGTGGGTCATCATCTGGGGGCTGTGAGGGCCGCAGGGGCATATAGTGCCTGGGGGCATGCATGGGGACATGTAGTCTTTGGGGGCTGGGGTGGATGCATGGGGACGGTGGGTCCATGTAGTGCTTGGGGGGATGCATGGGGATGATGGGGGCACCTGGGGGCTGTGGGTACACGCGAGGGCCACGGCTGCAGCCTCATGCAAGGGCTGGGAAGACCCTGGTAGGCAACGGGGATCCGCCAGGGCCCTGCGTGGACCACGAGGACCGCACCGACGCGGCTGCAGGGACAACCCCGGCCCCGCAGGGGCGGTCTCCGTCTCCCGGCGATCTCCGCGTCTCCTCCGCCGTTCCCGGGATGCGGAGCGGTGCGGGCGGTTCGCAGCTCTCCTGCGGGGCCGGAGCCGCTCCCGCGGTGTGGGGAGGGCTCGGGACGCCTCGCGGTCCCCCCCCTCCTCCAGGTCCCCCCTATAAGCGGTTCCCGGTGGCGGCGGTGGACGCCGTCCTGAAGGCCGTGCTGGAGGGATGCCTGCGGGAGCTGCGCTACGAGCCGGGGCTGTGCCGGCAGATGGCGGCGGACATCAGCGAGGTGCGCGTCGCCCCGCTGGGATGTAGGGGTCCCCAGGGTGCGGCTGGGGGCTGTTTTGCTGTCAGGGTTGGTGGGGAGGGGCAGGAGGTCACCGCCTCGTGGCTGCGCGGTGGCACCCGTGCGAGCTCCGCGTCGGATGAAGGCGCTCCTGCCCCGTTCCCCGGGTGGAAGATGTCAGGGAAGTCCTCCCCCCGGAGCTGTGGGTCTCCCAGCACTGCGGGTGCACGAGGCCGCGGGTGGACCCTGTGCAGCCGGAGCTGGGGGGGTTACCCAGCTCGCAGGTGGGGCTTTGTGGCCCCTTCCAGCCCAGCGATGCTGGGGTTGTGTGCTGCTGTCCTGAGCTGTCAGCCTTACAGCTGGAGCGAGAGCAAGATGCACAGAGCAAGCGGAGCTGCCCGTCAGTGTGAATGCCCACGAGGAAGGGCACTTTCCATTCCAGAACTCCCCGTGGCTGAGTTGTGGGGAGTTCACCGTGTGAGTCTCAGCTCACCTCTCTCCCGCAGGTGATCAGAGCTCGGGTGAAGGAGCTGGTGGTGCCGAGGTACAAGATCGTGGTGGTGACACACATTGGGCAGCTGAACGGGCAGGGCGTGCAGATCGGCAGCAGGTGCCTGTGGGATCCTGCCACGGATACGTTTTCATCCTACGTCTTCAAAAACAACTCGCTGTTCGCTCTTGCAAATGTCTACACTGTGTATTTCGAATAGCAAAGCAGCTGCACTTAGCAGCAGGAGAAACGAGTTTCAGTCTGAGCCCTCCGGTTGCCGAGAGCAACATTCATCTGTTTAGGAGCATGTTTCCCCTGAGGTTTTTTGGTGCTGAGTGCCATCACTGCGTTCCCCAGGGCTCTCCCTGGTTAGAGATTTGCTGTAGGGTGTCATTTTGCACCTGATTTGAGCTGCTTTCGGCACTGGTTGTCTCTGTAACAGTTTCTCCCTGAATTTACTGTGAGTACGTGATCCCTCAAGAAGTCAGGACAAACATGTATGGAAATAATCCTCACGTTGGGGCAGCTCAGCCCCACACACACACTGCTCTCTCACACAGGGGCCTATTGCACGGCCATGCAGAAGGCAGAAAGTTGTTCTTAGATACGAATGAGCATGCAATTGTTTCCCAAACCAAGTGCTGAGTGTCCTTAAAATAATCAGGTTTAGAGTATGTCTATGTGACATAGCTGGCCCCTTTTATTGTAGGTGCTTGACTCTAGCAAAACAAATCAGAAGTTGTCTTTCTCAGCTGCTGCCTTGCCACAGGTGAGAGGGGAAATGCATCTCGCTGAGCTCAGAAATGTGTCTGCAAGCATTTCCCATCTGTCTGGTTGCAAATTGATGTCCCCAGGGCAGGACGCCGGGTAAATGGGAAATAAATCATGGCTCCTCCTGCGCGTGTTGAGGGCAGACAGAGGGGACCCTGTGTTGTCTGCTGCACAGAGCCACGTGCTCAGCACCCTTCTCATTTTGGTAGCAGCAGATGTTTGTTGCTACCCCCATCTTACAGGTGATACCCAGGGCCAAAAGCTGCTCTTGGATTTGTGTAGAATGCACACAATAGATCGCTGTGTTACTGCTTTTTATGTGCAAAGACAGGAGTTAGATGGGAGGAGATATTTGTACTCGCTTCTAAAAGCTCAACACTAAAACTCTGCAGCGCTTTGTAGAATCCCAACCACCACCCCGAGCTGTCACTGCAGCTCCCAACACTCAGCCTTTGCTCCCACGCAAACTTTAAAGAATAAAGGCACAACTAAAGAACACGACTGAAACGCCCGTGCTTTATGTCATGATCGTTTTAATACCTCCAAGCAGCGGCCTGGAGCCTGCCCAGCAGCAGCGTCAGCACAGCAGGCTGATGTCCCTCTCGCTGCAGCCGACGCTGCAGCAGGACGTGGTGAGCAGCTTGGCCACCTCGCGCTTCTTGAGCACGGCCACCTTCGTGCTGCGCTGCACGTCGCGCTCCGCCTGCATTCTGCCCTCCTGGCTCTGCTCATCGCCAGCCCAGAGCTCCTGAGCCGCGTGCGGGGACAGCTCCGCGGAACCGATGCTCTCCTGGGACGAGGGCAGGGAGCTCTCGCCGCTCTCTGCTGCGTGAAATCAGAAGCTGAGGGTTAGAAGTCGTGCCTCGCAGCCTGGCACTGGTGTATATATATATCCTTCAGGTGGTGGAGCTGATTTGATGTGAGGGCCGAGCTGGGAACCCAGAAATGTGCGTGGTTTCCTGAAAGTCAGCCAGCACCCCAACTCCTGGGGGTTCACTTATGGTACACCTGTAATGGTGCACATCCAGAACACCTCTGGGGCTCCTCCAGCTACAGGGCCTGTCTGGCTTCGTTCAGCAGCAGTGCTTTCTGCTCTCTGGTAGCGTGCTGCACATGGCATTGCTTTTTCTGCTGAAAGCTGCTGCTACAATGATACTGTCCAAACAGGCAGGTGTTACTGCATGAAAGATGTGGGAAACCCCCTCTCATCTAGCTTCTTTTTTCTCTAGTTACTGTAATCAGATTCCCAGCACTGTGTACAATAGCTGGGTTTACTCACTTTAAGAGTGTACTAATAAATACAACAGCATAGGAAAGTTATTGCTGGATGACATTCTATACTCCTAATGGTCTCAAATTGTTCATGCCATTGCTGGGTTTGAGTGAGATAAAGGTGGAACATGTGCTAACTGCAGCAAGGCTCCTGTCTGACACACACAGCACAGCGTGTCCTGCCATCACCTTGGACCTGGCTCATGGTTCCCAACATGGATTTGGAGCACCTGCAACCAAACCTTTTCCAGTTAGCAAAACAGCACACGGAGCTAAGAAAGCAAGCTGTGAGGAAGCACGTATCACATATTCATGTATGTGAAACTGTGCTGCTCCCAACAAGGGTACCAGCATCCACAGCTGGTTTGCTCCTCCCCAGTCCTCTCACAGTCAGGCACATCCAGCACTGGGATAAGCCTGTAATGCGTTAATTGATAGATGCATTGATTAGTACTTACCAAACAGGTACTGGTAATTAGCCAGATCCCTCTTCCACCGAGAGCCACCGCAGGTGAAGACGATGGCTCTGACGAAGTCTCTCCCACAGAGCTTCACAGCATTGCCCTCCCCTTCAGCATCCTGCAGCACAGCCAGCAGGCAGAGCGTGGCCAGGGCCAGCAGTGTGCTCCTCATTCTGGGCTGTGGGGCTGGAAGGGCAGCCAAGGAGTGCTCAGTGGGGCTGAGGTGGGGAGTGCTACTGGAAGCTCCCGTTTATATGGGTGGCCCATCCGCTCCAGTGGGCAGCAGCTCGCTGCAGGGTGACCTCATGTTTGCCAGGACCAATTGTGTTTGTTTGTGGTGATGTTTTAAGTGCCTTGGGGTTTTGTTTGGGTGTTAAAAACATCTTAGGACTATGTAACTGCTTTACAGTAGGAAAGCCTGTGGCATAACATGTTTATGGGAACTGGGCTTACATCAGTGCTGTTAATGCATATGTGCTGCAAAAATGTTTATTATGTATTTTGTAGGTAATGGGTTTCATCTCCATGCATTTCCTGTGCAGTTTGTTGCCCAGTTGTGCCTGTTAGCATCAAGTGAGTGACGTGGGGCCTAGCTCTATCCGTGATCCCAAATACAAACGGAAATTGACTTCTTCCAGGGACACCCTCAGTTGTGCACCCCTTCACCACTCCAGCCTCTTGCTGAGCATCCCCTCATGCTGCTGGCAACTGTGCATCATGCTTCAGGGTGAGCTGAGGGCCAGGCAGCCCCTGTGCTGTGTAGGCAGAGAGCTGAGCAGAAGGGCATTGTGCTCTGAGCACGTGGGGCTGTGAGCATGGTGAGCTCGCTGTAGTGACACCGCAGTTGTTGCACACCTTGCACCCATAGCTCTTTGCTTTGCAGCTGTCTGCGGACGAAGGGCCTTACTCCAAAGACTCAGAGAAGAGGGGCGATGGCTCAGGGCAAAGCGCAGAGTAGCTGAGGATCTAAACGCCAGAGTGGAGCAGCTCGGGGACCAGAGGTTAGTGGATCAGTCGTGCTGTTGGAGCAGCCCATCCCTGTCTGCATGTTGTTGGCTACTGTTGCTGTCAACTCTGATAAAAAGTTCCCGCAATAAAATGCCTCAATGAGAAAATTGGGTAATTAGGAGGTCAGAAATTCCGTATTTAAGAACAAAAGACATGATCCTTAGCACTTCCTAGCACCACAAGTGTTTTTCCAGCCCCGTAATGCTGCAGTTAATTGGTTGATGTGATGTGCAGGCCGAGTTATGGTGTGCTTCAGCCTTGAAAGCTCATTTTTTACTGGTAGCATCAGTAAACAGTCATAAGCAGCGCTGAAAAATATACAGTGTGTTTTGATCAGGTTTGTAATAATGATTAACGTGTGATTCACCTCCATGGATGTCTTCCTTTGAGCCACGCAGATTGGTTTTATGCCCGGGGTGAGCTTGGATGTTGGCTGTAAAAGGTGAAGAAAGCGGAGTGAGGCGCGTGTTAATGCGTCCCAAATGATCTGTAACTTCAGTGATGTGTTTAAATGCTGGGCATTTACTGTGGGGCTAATGAGAAAGTCTGGATGTTCTGTGCATATAAAATATATGTCTAGCTACACAGTGCTTCCAGTGCTTCTATTGCTTGTGCCTGCTGATGGGCAGAGCACTGCGAGAGGGGACTTCTTCTGTGGCTGTAACTTAGAAGAGCTGCAGAAGGTTATGTCCTCACCCTGCCCATGTCTTTTGGAGGAGAGGTCTCTAGAAGCAGAGATCTGCCTTCTGGAGCTGCAGAAGTCCACTTAAATCGTGATGTTGTTTGAATCTGTTGGGTTGAAAGAGCTGGTCCCTAATTCTTCCTGGCTGGGGCTGCCTGCAGGCTGCAGGAGCACTCAGTGCTTTTCGAAGCTCAGCTTTTAAACTCGTTTGTGCTCCATGGAAGTGCAGACAAGAAGGACCTGATGAGAAATCCATTCATTTACTGTATGATTTCACAAGGGGAGATGTGGATGGCAAATGGCCATATTCCAGGACCTAAGGTGGGTTTAGGGTGTGTTCTGGTTCCTGATGGAGTGACCTATACAGGGAGGGGATTTGGGGAATTTCTCTTCTTTGAGTAACCCAAGGAGAAATGTCTTTAATGGGGCCTTTCTATGACCTTATCTGTACACTGGTACAACAAACTCATCATCCAACAAGGGGGACTCCCTGGGGAAAACCTAGAGCATTTGAAAGATAGCTCTAACCAGCGTGGTTTCAGAGAGAGATTTTAACAACTTAAAAGCATAAGCACTTTATGATAATGCTAGGAAAAGTCTTTCCTACTGTCTATCCAGTGAGAAGTGCTGTCATTTAGCTACTGGAAGTAGAGCAGGACCAATTACTTCATGCAAGGCATCAACCTGTAAAACAAGACGAGAGAAAAAGGAATTCGTATGGCAGCATGATTATGGGGTAAGAAGTGCAGAGATCCAAAATTCCTATTTGCCAATGGGTAACAGGATTGTTCGTGTAATGAACATCCATGCAGCAGGAGATGGGAGTTTGCATTTTATTAGCTGAATATTCTTTGGACTTCTGTTAAATCTATGCTAACCTCAGCATTCCTTGAAAGCAGCACTTCTTGGCAGACCTGTTTGGGTTGTGTTGTACTTAGGGATACAAACATATTGTTTACAAAGCAAAATAATTTTCCAGCTGTGTGGTAGCTGTAGTTAGAAGTGATTGCCCCTGATGCAGTGATCCCCCTTTAACACGGATTTATGCTTGCCATCAATCGGTGGGAGCAAAAGTGGACACAAGGGTTTCACAGCTGATTTCAGTCAGCTTCAGCATTGTTGCTGACACAATGCTTTGCAGTGGTTGGGCAGGAAAAGAACCTAGCTGAAATGCAGTGAAACGGAGAGAGAGACCTTACTCATTTTCCTCTCCCATCCCAGATGGCAACTCAAGAGGATCAGTAGTGGCTTCTAAAGCCACTACTTACAGGATTACTTTTGGCCCAATAAAACAGGGCCAAAACACTGGTAGGTTTGCTGACACCTCTGAGCTGAGTCTATCATGTTGGTGGCCAGGAGAGGGCATGTCACTCCTGCCTTGCCAGCAGGGAATGGCATCTTGCTGGCTCACTGCCCTTGTGTTTATGTGGGGCTGTGCCTCCCAGCTATAGAAGTGGGGAGCCTCCCAGTGTGCAGTCAGCTGAAACCTGAAGTTTGGAGTTGACTTACCTGTTCCCTCTGGTTCATGAAGTTTTTATCAGCATGGCATGCAGAAGAGCAGGAGTCACACCACTTTTTAATCTGTTCACTTCTTTGTATCTGATCTGTTACTAGCTATATTTTCAACTAAATTCTGTAACAGCAGCCCCTGCCTGGAGATGTGCAGGTTTTGAGGACCACCACCTCTTCCCAGGAAGTCATACCTCAGTGCTTCTGGAAGCAACCAGGTTCTGCAGCTCAAACACGCAGACTTCTCCTCCACTGTCTCCCACCAGAAGGGCGTCAGTGTTCTTAGCAAAGAGTACAGATGTGAATTTTGCTTCTGGGTTGGCAATGCGAGTGATCACGGGGTCCAAGCTGCAAGCCAGGAATGGTATGTGTGAGTGATGATACAGGTAAAATTGCATTTGCCTGAAGCACAACATCACATGAAGTGTGGGGGTAATACAGGCTTGAAAATGTTGCATATCTTGCATTTTATTCTCTAGATTAGCTCCAAAAGCAAGAAATGAGGCAGCATGTTGTTTTTCTATCAGAACAGAAATCCCAGCTGTAACTAACCAGATATACTGGTTGCCCAAAATCTGTCCCATTGCCTGATATTGGGGGCATGCTTCAATAGTTAATAATATGACTAAATTGCTTTGTGCTGCCACAGGGCTCAGTGGCACCTCCGCTGCTTTCTTTATGCAGTCATTATTAGTAAACAATCCAGACTGCCAGAGGTACAGGCCATGGGTTAACAAAGAGTAATGAGTATTGGAAAATGTAATACTTGTATTGATAGCTAAGCAAGCAGATGACATACAACATGAGTTGTATGATCTGACACCAGTACTGGTTAAGCAATAATGTTTAGCCTCTGTGCTTTTAGATCCATTATTTCAGAATCTTCTTTGAGAGAATTAATTACTTACCTGCTGATGCTAAGGTCCCAAATTTCTACTCTGCTTTCTCTAGCTGCTGCAAATATGAAGGCTGATTTTGGAGACCACGTAATGTCATGAACAACAGTGGAAGTGGAACTGAAAGTTAAAATGGGCGTCTGCGAGTTCTGGTGCCATAAAATAACACTCCAGTCCGCAGAGCAGCTCAGGAACATGTCAGTGCTGAACGGATTCCAAGCAACTTTGTACACAGGGCCCTTGGAGTTTGGGAAGAAACAAAGCAGAACTTGGAGTCACTCTAGGGCTACAGCCTCATGGGATGGATTTTAATACTGCTCTCTTCTCACTGACCTTTTGTGGAAATCCCTCACTGTCCTCTGACCTTAGCAGCAAAACCAGCATTGTTTTACGGGTATCCGTAGGAAATTAGGATGCAGCCCGTGTGGTAAAGGTACGAGAGGAGCAAAGCATTCAGCTGACTGTCCCTTCCCAAGCTACTGCTGGAAGGACAGCTTCTTGGATGGAGCACAGACTTCCAAAACAGGGAGGTGCTGTGTTATTGAAGTTCTGCTGCCTTCCTTTCTTTCTTTTTGTTTGTTTGGTTTTTTTTGTTTGTTTGTTTTTTTCCCCAGATCAAAAGCTACTTAACTGTGCTTTGAAGGACAATCAGGTTACTGGTTGTTCTCTTTAAATAATGCCAGAATTAAAGCTTTAAAACAGTTTATACTAGAAGCTTTAATAAATTGCTTTTTTTAAATAAATGCTTCTAGTGTAGAAAGTAATCCTGTAAGTAGATGATGCTTTTTGCTATGGGAACCCATTCCTAATGTAAGAAAAGAAGTTTAGGTTTCTTTTGTTGCGAGTGTTTTGTTTAGGAAATAAAAGAAATCATTAAATTGGTGAAGTTAATTGAATGCTGTTGCTGTTGTCATTTCCTTTTCTGTGTATCACTCACTTTATGTCCTCTGTATGTCTTCAGAAACTGCTTCTTGCATGAACAAGAACACTTGTGAATAAGGCCCTCTTCCGTTCCAGCAAGATAAAGATTAGTGTCCTGAAATAAAGGTAAAAAAACTTAAGCTGGATTAACCCACCTGTCACTTCTAAAGAAATATGTAAGGAACTGGGTGAGTTTGGGCACTGGTGGGGCTCTGGAGAGCTAAGGTGGAGGTGCCAGGATGTTGTGGTTTGAGCTGCCTGTGTGTGTGTTGTGGGGATGGATATGCAGTGGGTCCAGCAGTGCCACAACCAGTTACTGTGTGTGTTCTCCATCTGTGCAGAACAGAGAATGTGACTTGTGACTCCTGAAAATCTTGTACTTCTGTGACTCACGTGGATGAATGCATGAATTCTTCAAAGGTTATTTGGACAAATAAAAAAAAATCATTTGAATTCTTAGGAGAGACCAAGACACCTGAGTCCAAGACTCAGGAGATGCTCAACGACCAAATTCTACCAGGTATGACCAACACAAAGGAAAGCTAGTGTAGGATCTCGCCCAAAGCAAATGTGAGTAGTGTGGCTGAAAAAATATAGCTATCACATTCAGGGATTAATTACTTTGATCCAAAAGGAATGGTATGGAAACAAACTGTTGTTAGTTAAGAAGCTATTTGTTTCAAAACTAAGTTGCCTTTAAATACCAGTGCCAAATCCCGGACTGGTGCATGTTAGGATAGCTCCAGATGAGGCTCTGACCTCTGCTGCACAGTTTCTCTGCATCACACTTCAGCTAGGGTGGATTTTGTGAGCCTACCTTTGGATGGAAGTCAAAGCACATCCCAGCTGCCCATTGGGATATCAGAACTTCACTTTTCCTTTCTTTCTCACCTGGTAAGTTTTTCTTCTTGCTTCTTGTTCGCTTAATTTTCATCAGATCTGTGCAATTAGCAAGAGTTTTGGTCATACAGGTATGAGTTGTTCGTAGCACTGTCATATGCGTCAGTGCAATGCTCAACAGCTCTGAAATGTTTTGCATATGGTAACTATGTACAGAGATCATCCCATGAAATAAAACGAGGTCATTGTAATTTCGGGTATTAGCTCAGTGCAGGGGAAATGCTTACCAATGCAACCTAGTCCTTCCTGTATAAGCCACTGGGTTATTCGGCCATCTGCTGAGATGGAGATTAATCTCTCCCTTTTGTCAGCTTCTGCTGTGCCTCTGTCCCACTCCACCCACTTCAGTTGCCATACAGGACCTGTATGTCTAGATGGACATTCACTGGGATAAAAAATGCACAAGATAAATCATGTATCAACAAAGTGAAGACAATACTTCTGAAAAATAGCTCATTTCCTGCCTTGTATTGAATGATAAGTGTTACGACAAATGCTATTTAGTTTTTCTTAAGGACACAGACATGTACTTATCTCCTAACGTTCTGTTTACACTAGCACATATTTATTTTATCAAACATGCTTTATATTCAGCTTTGAGTGTTTATAAAGGAATTTCCAGCCAGAACTAGAAAATAATGACAGAAGTTGGAAATAAATAATTGTGCAACATCCGTGAGCATCCATGAGCCTTCAGTGAGTGCTATTAGTCACACAGCAAAAAACAAACAACGAATACTCACTACTGAGAAGCTAAGACATGACCCAGATGGGAGACAACAGTGTATTGTAACCTTACCCACTGTGGAAAAGTGTAGTGGAGTCAGGACTCTGGATGCTATAGACTGTGATGGTACCGTTGTACATCCCCACTGCTAAGAGGTTCGGATTTGCCATGGAGAAATCCAGTGCAGTAACACCATGCTTGCACTGCAAAATACGCTCTGGCCACTGACCAATAGAGAAACACAAGAATGTTTTTAGTTTCTTAATTCACGTCTGTCTTCTCAATGCAGGATAGTGAACTGCCAGGCAGTGCTGGAAATCTCAAGTGCTGGTGGCTGGAGTGACTGCCTCTACACAGAAACTGGAGGCTATGTGCTGAGTGATTCAGTTCATTATTTCTTGCTGCAGCTGATAAAGTTGGGGGAAAAATAAAGACCATGCAGCAATATGGCGCTGTAAAGGATGTTAGATGAGCCCATTCCAAACTGACTAACTAAACATCAAGTTCTCTAAGATTCAGTGATAGGAGTGCAGTGTTGTTCATTTTCTTTTTAAAACAAACATGACATTTTGGAAACTTCCTCCAACTGTTTTCTGTCTTGTGATCAGAAGGCAAGTGCCTTGCTAATTACAGTGATTTAGCTGAAGATACAATTTAATTGCTTTAGGTAAACCATAAAACACAATTTTTATGTTGTTTTTCCGTATTATCAAAGAATTGGTTCTGCTCCATTGTAACATTAAACCCTTTACGTCACTGAGCCCCTGAAAAGAAGATAGTGAAGTGCTGGTTTGCAAAGAGCTGTGTTTCAGTGTGTGCATTCATTCACTGCAGGCACTTGAGGACATCATTAAATGTTTCATTTATGTTTTTTCTTTGCTCTGATGCAGGATTCCCTTGCACAACAAAAAATGGATTGGGAAGGATTATCCTTAAACTTAAAATACGGATGTGTTGTAATCAGAACCTACAAGTACTGAACAAATGGTGTAAAGGTTTTGGAAAAACAAAAGGTAAATTGATTTCTTTTGCATCTGTTGTGCTCAAGGCTTTCCCAGTCTACTGCAAAAACCTTTTAGAAAGGGCTGTGCACCTGGATCTACCCGTAATAATAATAAATCTGATTTACAATCTTGGGTAGGTCGCTCTAGGGACTCAAAATAGGATATTCAGGGCTGCATTGTTAACTTGTCTAAAATACACTGATATTACTGGAGAGATACAGCCATCTGTTAGTTGTTTGGTGGCCTATGCACAGTGATTGCAGTTCCTGCAAACAGACGTCCACATTACAGAGCCACCAGCACCTCTGTTGGCACTGTCAGCTGAGAGGAGGGACAGGCACTGAACTAAACCATGTCCTCCAGGCACACAGCTAGGTACTGCAGTCAAAATCAGTAAATCAGTTCTCCAGAATGGTTTGGTTTGGGCAACCAAATCCAGCTTTACTTGTCAGTTCTTTGGTTTTGTCCTTTTTTTATTTTTATTTTTATTTTTTTTTTAAGGGGGAAAGGAATGAAGCAGAAAAAGTACAGCAGAAAAATGCACTGAAGAAGAAAGAAGACAAAATCAGTGCTTATGTTACCATTGGGTTCTTCAGTGACCAGCAGCATGCCAAGCCTTCCTTCTGTTCTTTAAAATCAAACGCTCCATAACCAACAGCTAGAAGATCCTAAAAACACACATTAACAGATAGATTACAGTTTAACTTGAAGTTGCATAATTTGAAAAGGCAACATTCTGCTAACAGTGGCTCAGGGTGCAAAGCTTGGAAACACGCTCATGTTCTCCACAAGTAGAACAAGAACAGAATTTCTGGAAAGTGGAAACTGGTTGAACGAAGAGTGTATTGATAGTCATTATCAGTTGTTTGCCATCCTTTCACCTCCCTAAGGCCATTTAACAACTGTCCCTTGTGAAGGATGAATATAAAGCATTCTATGACTGTAAATGTGCAGTCTTCAATAAAATATGTCACAGCAGTAGCACTCCTCTTTCTTAGTGTTAGCTATAGAAGGAACTTCAATGGTCACCTCCAACTCTTAACTTCCAGCTGTTGATGATACGGTCTAATCAATTCAATTTCACTCTTTTCCATAAGGAAAAGTAAGGAACAGCAGCAAGACTTCAGTCTTCAGCTCCATTCCAGCCTTTTTTTCCTACGTGAAACAACCAGTTGGTGAAGCTATCACTTTAAAAGCAGGTATTTATTTGCTCTAAAATTCTAAGGCTGTAATATGTAAGGGTGTCCTACTCTACACCAGATCCTTAAATGTTATATTAACCTTATGACTTGTTCATTGTTTTCTCTTTCTTCTTGTGGAGCAGCCTTCATGGGTTTGTTTCTCATCTTTCCCTGCTTTTTACCTTTTTTCTGTGCATTATTTTTGTTGTGCCCTTAAGAGAGCTCTGCTGGGAAAAGTTTCAATTTCAGCTTCCCATTCTGTAACAGACAAAGCTTATTCTCTTAACGTTGTTGCTCAGGTGACCACCTGTGATGTATGTGGGACCAATTAAAGCTGTTGTGATACGTTTGTAGCACAAGCCTAGTGCAGCTGTCCGGCCTGTAGAACAAGGCAGCAATGCTGTTACATGCAAGGATGAAATAAGAGAGCTGTGATGCAAATACAACCCACCTGCCTGGGGATGTATGCAAAAACACATATTAAAAAAAAAAAGAAAAGAAAACAGGAGTTCATTTACACTGAAAATGATGTAGACATTTTACAAACAGCTTAGGAGAAGCAATTTGTTAGCTCACCAGGTTTACTTTGCTCCAAGCCATGCTGCTCACGTTGTGCTGCTGAGTTAAATCACATCTATAGGACCACAGCTGTTCCAAACTGGGAGGTACTGTTTCTTCTGAGGTTTTATTTAGCTCTGACAGAATTGATGGGTCAGTAAGTGTTCCCTTCTGCCCTTTCTTATCCTTCTTTCCTTTGTCATGCTCTTCCTGCTCAGCATCTTTCGTAGCAGCTACTGTGCCACCAGCTCCTGGTGTGACAATAGGATCTAAAATCCATAAACAGAGTAGAATTGAGCAGCAACACTTCATTTAGTTAACTCCAGTTATTCGCATCAGAAGAAAAGTGTGCACTTTCAGCAAATATCTTGCAGCAAAATAAATAAATAAATAAATGGAAGAACAGAGGAACTATGACACCTTAACTGTTAAAATTGTGGCTAAGGTCGTTATAGGGACAGAGAGTATACCAGTAATGTTCAAGGTGTTTCAAGCCGGGGTTTAACCCCCCAGCAATGAGCAGTCTGGCATTTTCGTCTTTCCCCACCCCTCTAGGAATGCTTTCAATCTTGTTTGAACTATTTTTTTAATGCTGAGACTTTATAAACTTTGATGCCAAATTTTAAAGAGACACATAAATATTGATGCTGTAACACCTCACTAAGGCACATAGTGCTGTAATGAAGATCGCTTCTTCTCCGTACTTAATTTTACCAAATAATAGTTTTAGGATGTTTGTGCCTTTTTGGTTACTCCTTTATGGTATGTAATGTGAAAGTCTTAAACTGATCTCTGTTCACTGTTAACGAAGTAATAATTCAGTGGCTGCTGTGAAGCTTCCAGCCAGTATCAGCTCCAACTGTAGCTGGTTCCCAAAGAGGACAGAATATAACAAACTACAACTCTTTGTGCCACGGAAAGATATGAAACAGTAAAAGCAGTCTGATTCCTTCAGATAAATTATATATATTGAAAATCCTGTAAAAGGTACAATACCACTTAGCTCTTGGCCCAGCTAGTGCCTCTTACAGTCTTCAGTGTGACTGCACTTTGTTAGACACCTAATGGGCTAAAACTTTTGTTTACTTTCTATCTAGGTCAATTACTTTAAAAAGAAAAAAAATAAATAAGGCATTACAGTGCAAAAATTGGTCAGAGAAATAGCAGAATTGATATGTATCTTAGCTGCCAGTAAGCAATTCTGACTGATGTTTTGAGCAGGTCTCAGTTTGCTGCAATAAGAGAAATGAGCCAGCTCAGAATTCATGAATTCAGTTCTTCCTCCAAGTATTGCAGGGACATCTGTTACAAAGAGTGTAAAGCTGCCCCGTTCAGGCTAATGCCTCATAAACACTTATGTCTATTTCTTAAATGGCTGGTGATCTGTGGAGACCCTCAGTGAGAGACATATCTCTTTGATTCTCAACAGCATACAAAGCCTTGTGCTGAAAATGGGGTTGCCAGTAAGAAACTAACCTGTAAGGACAGGAAACTGTCGATAAGCTGCGAGTTTGGGTTGGAAAATATTCTCCATTAGAATCCTCTCCATGAAAAATAAATGCTGCTGAAAGTTTTCTGATCTTAACATAGCTTCTGCGTGGCATTTCTCCTGGTTGCGGACTCTGGCAAGACCAGCACTTTCCAAAATGTTCAAAGAAGTTATGCTGCCTGACAACAGATAATATCAGAAAATGTACACTACACATGGTTTAGAAGGATGAAAAGACTGAATAAATGTAAACCTCCCTGAAAAATGTTACCTCTCTCAGCAGTTGCAGGTGTAACCTGGCCTTTAGTCGTACCAGAGGTGTTTCTCTTCTCAGCTGGGGCTCTGCTGCCTTCTGCTTTTGAGGTAGGTTCTGCTTGTGATGTGCTAAAAGCATCGTACAAGTCCCAGGCAGTGACCACTATCCCTAGAAATGAGTTACACCGCAGTATGTAAGCTCCTTGTGTCTGTATGTTGATATGAAGAACTGCAGCTGAGCAAAGGTTTGATTTTCATTCCATACACCCAACTGCTTGGCAGAGGGGCTTCAGAACTGAGAGTAAGACAGCAGCCTTGTCTGTGCATGATTGGCTCTTCAAACATGGGATGTAACAAGCCCTGCTGGTGCTGAAAGCACACAAAAGGGGAAGATACGTTTTCAAAGCAGATTAATATTATTTTATTTCTCCTTTTGATATATTGACTTCTTTTCCACTCATTCTCCAGTAGAGAACGCAAAAATGTTCGGGACAGCATTCCCCATGGTTTTCTTTGGCCTCCCATACAAACAATGTAGTGAGTTAAATCTCAGTACCCCTATCCAAAACCTTGATATTTCTCTACAATTGTCTTAGAGCCTTCAGCTTGAACATTTTGTAAAGTTGCATTGTACCGTGAGGCTTCCACAACTTTCTGCTTTCCCCAGGATTTTATATCTTAGAGCAAAAGCTCTCTTCTTTGCATTATGGCAAATAGAAATAGTTGCACTGAAAAGTTAGGGGAGAAAAAAGGGTAACTATGTCCTTTTGCATTTCAAGAGTGTGGTTTAAATGAAATGTCATAAAACCCAACTGGGAAGGGAACTGTAGAAAATGGGATAGTGCTTTTATTTAATACCTTTTCCTGTATAGTTTCGATGTGGTCAGTTTACCTTTATCTTCCATGATGATTCTGTCACATTGCACTTTCTTGTTCTTTGTGGCTCCATTAATGGTTTGCATCATTTTCTCTATGAAGCGATCATTACCAGGTTTGTTTTTGCAGACGTCAACATAAATTTTATTACGCTCCCTTGAAAAGAAAATACATGTATATTGACTCTCTGAAAAACATTTGCCTTCTTCTTCTCAAATGTAACGACAAGTTGAGCAGAAAACTCTGCTCCATGTCATAGCTTTACTGCCCAAGGATTTGTGTGTGTTTAGAGACTTTGTTTCACACCACATACCATCTTTCAGCAGCTGCTTCCCACCTTCTGATGCTGTTGTAGAACAGAAAAGTAGAGTGGGGCTTTAGTGAAAATCCCCACTATAATTAATTCTGGTCTTTGGTGGAATTTGGTTCAGAAATATGCCGCTCTCATCACTTAGAAGTGAAAAGCAATGCATCCAAGAGACAAAAAGGAATTAGTATATTTCCATTTCATCCACACGCCAGGACTGTAGGAATGGTCAGTGAGAGCAGTGAGGCTTTGTGCAGTCTCTGGGTTTTCATATCCTGGCAGCAGACATGGATTATCCCAGGCCTTATTCCACCAGCAGTTTGCTGCTCTCAGGATGAGTCACTGTCCTTTCCCATCCTGTTGGTGTTATGTGCTACATACATCAACTGTGCGTGATTCAGAGAATGCACTTCCTGCTCCCCAAAAATCACACCGGTGTGGTTCACAGGAACAGGGGGTTGGAATCCTACCATGAGCTTTGTGTGCAGCTTCACTTATCTCAGTTGTTTGTCTTGCAGTACATTGCGTCCCAGGCTTTGGGGCTCACATCTGCAGAAGCTGTGTGGCAAGTCTGTCAGTTTGACATCCATCACAGACAGAACTTTGCTGTGCACTGTCACAGTCAGCTCCTGGGAGGAAGCCAAAACCTACGCCTTCTGGGTTAACTCCCTGCCAAAGTTCGTGCTAGCCCAGGGAGGAGAGTCCGAAGTGGAAGCAAGGTGGATGTAGCTAATAGGAGGTAATAATGCCTGAGCAGGCAGGATCATTTGTGGTGAGTAAAGAGCTTCAGAGAAAGCCAAGACTGCCATGTTTGTTTTTATCTTTATTATTAAGAAATCACTGTCTGTCAAGTGACATATAATTATCCATCCAGAGATTTGTGATTTCAGTTTTCATTGAAGCTAAATCATGAAGTTCACATATACCAAAGCCCTCCATCTTTCCCCCATTCCCAGTGTGCTCTCTTGCCACTATCCCCCTGCTTTTGCTATTCTGCCTTCGTTGATCAGTGGAAGAGGATGAGAACTTGATCAACAAGATGGAGCTTGACTTACCAAAAGAGAGAACTAAGCCCTGTATGGCTTCAGACAAAAATGAATGGCAAACTGTAGCCAGCAAAACACTGAAGCCACGTGTGAGCAGCCTGTTTGGGTCTCTGTGGTCAGGAGAAATTAGGTTTGCTGAGCATACTGTGTGCGTGTACACAATTACGAGTATACGTACAGAACTCTCGCAGCATCTTCTGATTCTACAGACACCACAACAGGTGGCATGTCCAACATCCGGAGAGTTTCTGTCTCTGTGAGATAAACATCTACCCTTCTGTCTAAGTCTTCTTCTGTCAGTTGCTCTTTTATCTCCTCTTGCTTCACCTGTACATCTGACAAGTTACAGGAGGTTAACAAGCAAGACTTTTTCTGCTCTCACTTCAAAAGAAGGCAAATTAATTCTGGAGTTATAATAATAATCAGGAGCCAAAACTTGTGAGGCCCTGGGTGTCTCATGGATCTCAGTGCTCCAAAGAACAGTTTAAATCTATCATTATACAGTGTATGTTGCTTACCAGGGAAACTAAGAGCTGCATTTTGGTGAGAGTCAGGTTCTACTATTCCATCTAGCATGGACTCTGTAATTGATGTGGTTGATTTAGAAGTTCTGCTGCTTCCATATGTCCTTCAATAAAAAAGAAATAAGCTGAAATGGTACGAGAGAGTCCAGATGTCAGTTAGCAAAGTGTTACAAAAATAGTGGTGGTGTTATCAGGATAAACCACAGAGGACTTTGTGATAGCGTGTACAGGAATGCTTGCCTGTGAAAGAAGTTACAGAATGCTTTGCAAAGAAAATAATGAAAAGGATGGAAAAAGATTTGAAAAGGAATAATTCATCCAACAGGATATCCTGAGACATTAAATAACTGATGGAAAAAAAGCTGTTGAGCTCTCAGATTCATTCTTAGCATATAATAATGTGATGTGTTGGTTACCTGCTGAGTGATAATACATACATATGGAGAGCACAGTTCTCCACTGGAATTAAGATTCTTTGGGGATTTGCATGTACTGAAACATCTTTGAAATGCACAAAAAAACTCATTTCAAGGGATCAGCTAGTTAAAAAAAATAGATAATGTTCACAGAGGGGATAGCCATGATGATAACTAGAAGTATAACTCGAAACTGATGTATAGTTGGGAGGTTTTTAAAGCAGATTTCCTCAAAAGCTAAGTGAGAGCAATTATAATTATACGAGGGGCATTTGATGTGACATTTTTAAGAACTGTATTTAATCCTAAGGTAAAATCACTTCATTCTATCTTATAAATGAGAGCCATCTCCAAAAAGGTTGTCTTTTTTATTTACCTTCTATTTTTAAGTCATTTTTGTGTATATTGGCTACTGTTCAGTATCCCTGCCTCTAGGATTATCCCTCACGATAAGCCACCACACAGAGCATTACAAAAAGAGTGTTCTCAAAGAGCAGCCTCTTTTGCTCGGAAATTACAATGGCACTAACTTTGCCAAATTTGTTTTTGTTTAACTTGTGGGATTTTTCCAGTGCTGGTTTGACTTGTCTTTTAGTCTGTGTGACTAAATGCACAGCATCTTCTCTCTGTGAAATGTGAATGTACAAATCATCAGAAAAAGCAATGTCATTCACTGATTTTCATTTTTACACTAATTTTTACCTTCTTTCACATGAATGACCTGAATTTGTCACCCAGAAGATAAACTTTGTTTATTCCCTCTGTACTGAAGGTTTGGCTCCAGTAAGTAATGAAACATTTATTTTAGCTGTTGTAACGCAGAAGAACAGCTCTGAAATGGATGCATAGGTGTACACAGAGGCAACTAGAACACAACCTTCTTTATTTTTGAGATAGTGCTTGTGTATAGGTTCTAATGTGACTGTGCAGGGCTAACCCTTACAAAGCCTGTAGAGTGCAGGTCTGCATTTTTATACTGTGACCATCCCTAAAAATGATCCATTCTGCAGTGTTGCTTAGAAAAATGTGCATTAGGAAGGAGAATTTGAATACAATGAGAAATATTACAGCAGCATGTGCTGCAGTGTGCTTTCAGCTGCATGTGTTAGCATTTCAGTGAGTAGTTCTTGCACAGAATCAGTCCCAGCCACAAGTTATGATAAATTCCACTTGTTCTCTTTGTTACTATGGCTGGAATTTCAAAGGATGACTATAACAGGTATATGTGTGATACTGAAACAAAGTGTTAGTGCTGCATCATTATTCCATCTCTCAACCCCTCCGCAGAGCAGGTGCATGACCACTGCAGGGCAGGAGTCTGTGAGATATGAGTTAAGAGACAGCAATTAATGGATTTACCTCGAGAGTGGGGCTGCAAAACTCTCATCCTCTCCTGGTGTCTGATGTACGGAGAATGAGAGAAAACTGGATCCTGTGGCCCCTGAGTAATCACCCAGTGCCAGAAGCTTGCTTAGTTTGGGTTCAGCAGCTTTTGGATCTGGATGGAAGAGTGGGCGGGGTGTCACGTCTTTTCCTTCATCATCAAAAACCTGAAGAAATATTTAAATAATAATAGCAATGCCACTGTCTTCTCAAAGCAAATGGCAGACACGCCACATGCAACATTTTGTCTTATCTTGAACAAAAAGAAGACCCCAATCCGGGCAGGACATGGAGGCATCCACCCTCCGTGAACAGGCAACCCTGTTGTGCAAATGGTACCTGATGTACATCACCAACATGGGCAGGGAGGGTTGATTCCTTCAGGATTCAGCCTTGGAAAAAGCTTATCTTATCTGTGCTTGGCTCTTCTTTGGAGCTATATTTATAGAAATGATGCAAAACGTCTGAAAAAATCTATGCCCATCCCACTATCTGAGATGCTTCTTGTTCATCCTGCTGTCTTTCCTGACTTTCTTATTCTATGGCTACCAAGAGTGCCTCACTGACCGTAACAATTCATATCAAATTAGCAGTATGGCAAAAGCAACTAGAGAAATGTTGTTGTGTCTTTTTTGTATGATACCACTCAAAATATCATTTTACTCCAAGGAGACATTCAGTATGGTCTTCAAACAGAACTCTCAGATAACGTTATGAGAATCTTCTGCTTTTTAGGTAAATGCTACAGCCTGATATCTCATAGAGATTACAAAGCAAGTAGTCCTCAAAGTCAGAGAACTGTTAGTTTAAATTGCTTACCTTCAAATCAACACATACAAACAGACGAAAAAGGACATTACACTGTGCCTAGACACTTTTTAAAAATAACTTGCTTTAAAATTGTATTTTTGTTAGCACAGGTGGAAGGTATGGTTGGCTTATTCAATTGACTTCTGGAAGTCTCTCAGGACAGGTGCTCATCCCCCCCAAAAAAACAAACACCACTAATAAAAAGGTAAAACAAATAGCAAAGGCAAGGCAAAGTGTGTTAGCCTGTGGGTTTTTAAACCCATGGAGAGACAAGTGTGCCCAATCCATTTGTTTTTATTCTTGCAAATCAATTTTGGACGCTGATGCTCGAGCTGCGGGTGTCCCTGTTTGTGGCAGAGAAGTGGGAGCAGATGGCCTTTAAAGGCACCTTCCAACTCCAATGGTTCCGTGATTCCATGGTCACTTCAGGCTGGATTAAGTTCTTTCTCCACAGCTCTCCAGCTCCAGCCATGCCTATGCTTTTTCTTCCCTCTGCCCCTTCTTTCCTCACCACCTTTAGACTCCTCAGGAACTCCCAGTGGATGTGTTTCAGTACCAGTGCCCACCGCTCTCACCTGGACATTGTGCTGCCTGTGCTCCTGGGCTGCCTTCCACACAGCTCTGCCCAGGGAGGTTGGGAGGAGGCTGCTCAGTGCTGCACTTGTGTGGGTGGTGCAGCCTGCCATGCTCGCCTGCTTTGGGCTGCTGAAAGTGCTTCCCTGTCTTCGTCTCATTCTGAAACCAGAAGCAATTTCAAATTACAGAATACAATCAACTGAACACAATGAACAAGATCACCTGTTCCTTAACTTTCATTTAAACCGTTCCGGACGATTACTATATCATGGGGTATGAAATAGTAAAGAAATCACAGAATCACAGAATTGTAGGGGTTGGAAGGGACCTGCAGAGCTCACCGAGTCCAACCCCCTGCCAAAGCAGCTCCCAGCCCAGGGTGCACAGCTCGGCGTCCAGGCGGGGCTGGGACGTCTGCAGAGAAGGAGACCCCACCACCTCTGTGTGCAGCTCCAGTGCTCCATCACTGCNNNNGTATCATCAGCAAACTTGCTGAGGGTGGACTCTATCCCCACATCAAGGTCATTGATGAACAGGACCAGACCCCCTGTGGGCCACCACTATGTACAGGCCTCCCACTGGCATCAGCTCCACCGTTTACAGCACCCTGTCAGCCAGGTCTCAACCAACCTCACCACCCATTCATCTGTCCCACACCTCTTCAACTGTGCTTTAAGTTGTTGTATGTGTTGTTGTATATTATTACAATACTGGCATTCCTTCAGGAAGATCTCCACTTGGCTTCTAAGGAGTTTTTTTTCAGTGGTAACAAGGTGCAAGGTAGACAGGGCTGGGGAGGATAACTACGGTAAAGCAAGAGCGTCCAAGGCGGTTATCTGAGGTTGAAATACCAAACGGGAACCGAGGAGCAGCAGAGACCCGTGCTGAGATCGCCCGAAGCGGACTGCGGCCGCGGACTCACAGAGAATACCGCCGCGCTCCGCCCGGGCCCGACATGGCGACGCTGCTCAGAGGGGCAGCGCGTCGCGCGGTAACCATGGCAACGCTCCCTGAAGACGCGGCGCTCTGATTGGCTGCCAAGAACGGCGCCGACGATAGGTCCCCTCTCTCCCGCTCTCCTCGCGCCCGCCCGGCCTGAGGGGCGAGAGCGGCTGTTCGCCCGTGGTCGGGTTCCTCTGCGTGGGGTCTGCGGGCCGCCCCCTGCCCGTCCCGGGGCCGCGGCAGCGCCTGTCCCCGCTTTGTCACTGAAGCACAAAGGTCCTCGGCGGCCCGGGGAGGCGGCGGCACCCTCCGCCCCTGAGGCTGGGAGCGGGGCAGGCCGGGGCCGGGGTTTGTGGGGTTTTCAGTCAGCGAAGCTGCACGCGTGGGCGCTCTCAGCGTCGCCCCGCGGAGCCTTTCCCGAAGTGTTGAGCCGGAATGAAGCATCCCCGCCTCCGTCGGCGGCTGTGACGCCCGGGTTCGTACCCGCAGCCTCTGCGCGGCCCTGTAGGGCACAGCCGCGCACGGGAATGGCTTTAGGGACAGCAGCATTAGGACCGGACGTGTTCTGTGTTTTGTTTCCCTTTACGTAGGACCGCCACAGCGCTGCTCCCCAGGACCGCGCTGGGACGACGCCTTCCGCGCCCCAATGTGAGTAACGCCGGCGGGAGCGCGGTTTGCTCGGTCCAGAGCGGTACCCGGACCGTTTGGGTCCCTTGGGCGGCACCGAACCATTCCGCTGACCAGGAGGACCCGGCCCCTTTCCGCACCGCACCGCTCCGCCGCCGCGAGGGCGCGGCGCTGACGGGACGGGCCGTGTGGGCGTGGCCTGGAGTGAGGGGCGTGGTCTGAACGAAGAGGGCGTGGCTTTTGCTGTGATTGACAGCTGAACTGAGCGCGCGCGCGTGCGACTCCCCCCACCTCCCNCCGAGCCCGGCGCCCGCAGCCGAGCCCCGCGCGGCCCGGCCCGCCTCGGCGGCAGGGAGGGGGGAGCTGGGAGCGAGCGGCGCCTCCCGCCACGGGGCCGCCCCGGGAGGCGGTCACCGCCCGCATTAGGCTGTCCCGGGAGGGTCGGAGCCAGGCTGGGCCGGGGTGGCGGGGGAGGGGCAAAGTATAGCGACGGGATGGGGGGGAAATGGGGAGGGAGTCCCGCCTGTTCCAGCACACAGAAAATCTCTTCTCTTGGGTATCGTGCGCGGCACAGTTGCTGTAGTGTGGAAGGGGCGTTTGTTTTTGTTAATTATTGTTTTTTGAGACATCAGGACAAAGCGGGGCTGCTGCCCCTTTTGATGGGGGGACTTTTTTCGGGGGGGTGGTGGAGGAAGTGTAGGGAATGGCAGAAGGCTTCCTGATCCCCTCACCGGGTCCGTGTGGGATAACTGATGTGCATGTTTGCCCATCCCAGTGCACTGGGAAGTGCTGCACTTTGGTGTCCCAGGAGGCGAGTTAGGATAGCTGAGTTGATGTTCTGTGAAGTTTTCTTCGAATTATCCTATGATCCCAATTTTAAGGTAATTTACTGCTTGAATAGTGTTGGCAAACAAATTAGAAATGCTTACATAGAAGGTTTGCTATAAACACGTTCTTCTCCGGGATGGACATTTCCTCTAGCTATGCTTGGGGGGAGAGGTGTCTGTTAAAATATCCTACAGGTGAGGATTCTTCCCTTGTAATTCCTCAATATTTGTGAATTCTTATTTGGTCATATTTTTTCAACTCCAATGTAGCTTTACCTCCTGTTACTGTTAGTAAATGTAACCATGTAAGCTGTCTTTGCAAGTTTAAAGAGTTCTTCTGCATCCTGAGAGGCAGGGAATCACAGGTCTGAGCCCTGAAACAATGTGTCTGCTAAACTCCATCTCCGTGAAGTGGAGGAGAGGACTGGGGCACTGTGCAGTTCAAGGCCTGGGTCACAAGTTTCACCAGCTGCTGCTAAGTTTTGTTAATTTAGCCCAGCGTTATTGTGAAATACCCCCAGAGCTCTATTCCGTGGGAGCTGAGGCTCGCCATGTTGCTGGAAGCCACAGTCAGAGCTGCACTACTTCCTATTCGGTGCAGTCACGTACTTCTATTGACGTTGCAGCAGGAACGGGGCTGAGAGTTGTAGGGGATGTGTACTGCAGAGAGCAATAAAACCATGGGGTATGGAGGGCAGACAGGCATTGTTTTTTTTCCACTTTATGGATGTTGTTTCAAAGGGAAAGGCTTTTGTTACTTGTTGGCCTTGATATTTTACTAAGAAAGGAAGAGGGTTTTGCCCCCCATTGGTTTTTTTGTTTGTTTTTTATTTTTTTTATTTTTTATTTTTTAAGAAAATCTCTGATGAGTTCTTTGTTACATCGGGGCTGCTTTTTCTCTGGGTGTGGGGTGGGAGCAGCACATAGAAGCTCTGGAAGGCTCAGTCCACCTGTGGGATGAGCTCGGAGGTGGCAGCAGCAACACGGGCTTGGCTGACATTTGATATGGAAACCAGTCAAAATTAGGGAAAAATAAACCTCTGTGATTTGGTCTAGGAACAGAGTGCTGAGTATGATGGCTCCTAGTGCAGCTTGTGACTTCTGTAGGGGGTGGAATGAAGTCTCCTTAGCATGGCAGTGCTGTGCCTGAAGGAGCTGCGTGATAACAGTAGTAAGGATGGAGCTGCTCGAAATTGATGGGGGAAGTTCTTCAGACAGGAACTCTGAGCCTGCTTAGTGAGTCAGTGAGCCCAGAAAGCGAAACTAAATTAACAAAAAAATCCCGTTTCACTTTTGTAGAAACGTACTGCTCTGAGTGCAGGACAGAACAGGGAAAAAAAAAACAGTTTTCAATGTATATTACACAGGGTTTAGATTTGGGATTAATAAGCTATTGTAGGGTTTTGTTCTACTTCAAAGCGTGCTCACGTGGTGGGTTTGAGTGCTAATACTCCAAAATATTAGAAGATTGTTCAAGTTGTAGTCAGAAAGAAAGCGTCTCTTCCTGAAGATCAGCTCAGGCTTTGTGTATATTACAAAATAGTGCTTTAAGCAGCTTATTTAGTCTTTGTGGTAGAGTGAATCCTGATATGTGTTTTTTTTTTTCCTAATGTAAGAATTCTAATGTCTGTTGAGAGGAGAAGATTTTGACTTAAAAGCATGATTAGTAGTTGAGAGAATGCTTCTTTGTTGTCGTTTGTTTATCCATTATAATGTTTGAATAAAATGTGAGAATGAGATCTTCTGATTGGGGAAAAAACTCGGAGATGAGGTCAGGCTGTCTTTTGGAATGTTACAAAGCTAAATACCTGCTGTGGTTTCCAGAAGTGCTGAAGTCCTGCTTTTTTGTTGTCTTGCTCTGTAGTGCTTGCACCAGTCAGGTTGCTGCAGGCGGAACTGGGGGTAAATGCAGAGGGCTTTTTTGGTTTGAGGCATGTTTTTGGTTTTTTTTTCCCCTAAATCACTGGTGAGTAAGAGAAGTACCAGGCCTGCATGGAAAGGGGATGCTCGTGTTTGGTCAGGGATGGGCTGGGAGAGTTGGGGTGCAAATCGCTGAGCCAGACTGGCACAGCTTTGTTTGGGTTTCTGCATGTGGGTGGGAGAGGATGGACAGCAGCTGGGTGGTCAGGTAGCTGCCAGAAGGGGAAGCTCTGCTCCCCTGCTGCTTCTGTGTAGATGGGTGCTCCCTGACCTGTGCCGTGGGCTGGCTCAGCTTGCTGGCTGAAGAGGAACAAAATGCTTCCTGTGGGGCAGCCGGTGGCATCAGCTAATGCAGAGATCCAGCAACCACAGGAGCTGGGATGGCAGAACCAGGTGTGGGGATCGGCAAGAGAGTAGTGTCTTCCTCTTTCCAAAAATACCATGCCACGCGGTCGGTTCAGCTTCTCCTCGGGCATTGTGCTTGTCTTGAGCAGTTGATTTCTCGCTTGTGCTGGACAACGTGGTCCTGTTGGCATCCTTTGCACCAGCTCCTGCTGTTCCTTGCCCTGCAGTGAGATGATTCCACTTGCTGACTGCTGGAATGAAGAGCTTAAACTTTGCCATTTCCAGGGGCTTAACAGCTTGAATGGGCTTCCTAGGGTCTCAGCCAAGGACGGGAAGAAGCAGGAGCTGTATGGGAGAGGAGCAGGACCAGCTCTCTTCCAGAATCAGTGGACAGTTGAACTGAGTCCCTGTGACTTCTTTGAATGCTCTTTGGTGTTGTTTGTGCTTCTGAAAGTTCAGTTGCTTTTGGTCAGATAATCAGTTTATTAATATTGTGTGGAAGTGCTTTAATAACCCCTCTTTAAATCTGTAATATCTGGCAAGATTTTTCTCCTGGTTGCTCTTCTTCTTTCAGTTGGAGAGTTTTAAACTTGTTTGTGAATCAGAATTCTAGTTTTCCTGTGCATATTGAAAGAAGTGCAGAAGTAATGCCTAAGAAATGTGTTCTAATAACCATTTCTAATAACATTTTTCACATTCTTAAGCTTTCTATTTTTATTATGCTCTGCTGTTGCTTTAAAATAATATGGGTAAGTGAGTGTAGCCTCCCCTGGAGGAAGCAGCAGTAAAGTTAGCATGATTGCTGATGTGCTCCCAAATTGAGGTGTTCTGACAGTCAGGACAGAGCATTTGAGAGATGCTGGGATACAAAATAAGGTCAAAACAACTTAAAGTAAGGTTTCCTGCTGATTAAAATCGGTGATTCGCTTCAGTTCATCCTGGTGAGCGGTTCTTGTGTTCACTCTCATTAGATCTCACCTTTGACTGATACTGCTTTGGAGCAGTTTTTGCAGGGTAACTCTCAGAGGTATCTGAACCCAGAGCAGATCCAGGGGTTCCATTCTGGCATCCCTGGTAAGCTTGTCATCTCCAAGCAGTTGCTTATGCTCACTGGTTGTATTCCCTCCGCTTTTCTTACAAGCTATTGAAGAGAAAACAATAGCACTTAGTGTTCTTCATTTCTAGAATTGGGAAAGTGGTTTTTTTTTTCCTGTCATAATGGAAGAATTTTGTGGACTTTTTGCATGTATGATAGAATACTGCTGCTTGTGGGTTTGCTGCTTGAGTTCTTTCTAACGCAGTATAGGGATGTTAGGTAAACTGTAGAATTGTTGAAAAGTTTGGTGTCATTTTGTGTTTTTGTTTTGCTGGCCGGCAGCCCTGGTCTGTATTAATATTTCAATGTTAATCCATTCATGTCACAAATTATGCACAAAAATGTTTTCTTGCGGAGCTTGGCCTGTGGTGGTGTCTTGTTTCTCTGAAATGCTACTGCAGGATCTGATGGCACCGTGGGCTTCCAGTTCATCTTCGTGAGAATTTTCATGGTATTGCAACAAGTCGAAGCTGCTGCTGTACTTTGTGATGGATGTGAGTAATTACTTATTGGGAATAGGAAATGTGTGCTTTAGATAAGACAGGGATGGTGTTCTGAGCAACTACTGCAGTCGTGCTTTGTAATACTCCTTGAGGAGGGAAGATCCCCTGCTGGAGCTGCAGTGAGCGTGATGTCCTGTTGTCCCCCGCTGGCTGCAGCTCTCTCTGCCTGCTGTCCTCCTCCTACAGCCTTATAGCACCAACAGCACTCCACTGTGAGCTCAGCAGCTGATCCAGCAGCAGCACACTTGTGGGCCATCAGATGGGACCTGCTTTCATTGCCCTAAAGCTTGCTCTCTCCTTTTGGCTCAGAGCCTTGAAAAACACAGGGAAATCTGCTCTTCAGTGCTTCTCACAGGGGTCTGTGCTGTGCTCACCTGCAGGTGCTCAGGCTGGCAGGGCATTTAGCTCCTCTTGGAGATTTTGGGGTGATCAGCGCTGCTGTGATCATCTCAAGGTGCACCTGTAAGATGCTGCTTCCTCTTGCTGCAGGCTGCTCCTCCTGTGGCAGCTGAGGCAGGAAGGGAAGCACAATGGCATAGCTCTGGAACTCGCCTGTTAGTACAGATTCATTCCAGTTGCGTCTTTGCTTTGCTTCTGCCTTGGTGTGTTAACATTTGACAGAAGGGTGAAGCAGATAGCTGGCTGGAGGAAGCGCTGTCACCTCAGGGAGCATTGTCAGCTGACACCTTTCAGCTTTCTGTGTTTCCCTTCAATCACTGCTTTAAAAATGCAATTTTTGTTTTAAGTAACAACTCTTGCTTTTGTTAGCAGCGCAGCTGTATTATCTTTCTGCTTAAGAAATATCACTCATGTTTGTAATGCTCCGTTTCTCCAGAAAAACAGTGAGTTTTTTGATGTCTTTTTAATGAAGTACCAATAAACAGAAACAAACCGTATCCAGTGCTTGGCTGGCCTTGAAGGAAAGGGTCATCTTTATTGCCTCCAAATGGAACCAAGACTTGGAAGGGAGCAGCCAGGTCAGGGCACCTTTGCTAAGGTAGCTCTACGTGCAGGGATACCTGTGTGCAGTCTGAAATGATATACTGCAGTTCATCTTCTGTTCTGGCAGTGCGAGAACTTGGTCATTTAGCAACCAAATGAAAAACAGAAACAACCTCCCTTTATGTATAAAGGCTACCATTTCATGTACGGAAGGGTTTGGATATTGTTATAGTTTTGGCTGTAGAAATGTTTATTTGTAACCTTAACCTTAAAACCATTAAAAGAGGGGCAGCAGGGTTTTGGGATTTTCCTTCTGTTCAGTACTTTATTGTTTTATTCCTGAGGTGAAAACAAGGTGAACCATTTGCACATGCACAGGTAGCAAGGGACAGGATGGAACGGTAAGCCTTCCACTGAGATGCCTATCTCTGCAAAGAAAGGGCTGTTCTTTGCCATTTTAACCCATCGTTTTCTCCAGGCCATCGCTTGGCTTAGCTTCCTGAGGGCTCTTCACATGGCTGCCACAGTCTGTTGGTAAGACCTCACGGCTTCTGCATGGCTCTCACAGGCTTTGTAGCTGATGTTCAGAGGTAGTTTGAGCAGTACGATGTACCAAGTCGCTGTCTAAACCGTGCGTATTCAGAGCTTCAGGTTTCTGTGCAGTCTTTAAATATTATTCATGTAACTGTTTACCTGCATTTGGAGATTAAATGTTAGTTATGTTAAGAATGGAATGCCTATTACTCATTTCAGATTAGTAATTTACTTTTAATTAGTCTGCTTAGGGAAATGTAGCTTTTGTGATGTTGAAATGATGTTGAAGGCACGTACGTGTCTACTGAGTAATGACGTGTACTCTCCACCAGCTGCTCATGCTTCAATTCTTGTGTTATGTAACAGGGAACACTGCTATATTTTAAGGTTTAGTTCCTAGTTTGTTCTGAAGTTTTCAGTGCCTCAGATTTAGTTAAAGCAACCCAGAAATTAATTTCAGTATTTTCCTGTAGTGTGGTTGAAAAGACTTGGGCATCTGCTTGATCATTTGTCATGTTTATTCCCATCAAAGTAAATTTAATTTTAGCTTTTAAATATTTTAGTTAACATTTTTAGTTAACATTTAGAGAACTCTTAAACATAACTTGAGTAAATTTGAACAGAATATATATTTGCCATTTCTGGAAGGGTCTAGGTACTGAGTTTTAAGATATTTCATTATAAATCAATTATGGAAGATGTTAATTACAACTGCAGTATTGTAGGGAGAAGTGAAGTTATGTGAGTCCTTTCAGTTCTGTTCGAGTGCTCCTGTGTAGGCTGTAGGAGAAATGTAAAGAGAAGACTCTGCGTTACTTCAACAGCTTTTGCTTTTGGAGCATCGTGTTCCAGTCCAAGCAGCTATGAAGCCATGGAATAAGGCATGAAGATCTCTGCCAGTATGCAGAAGTGAAATCAAACCAATGCTGCAGCTTCTGAAGCAGTGGGTTTAAAAATAAGCCGTGCAAAACCAAAAATGCAAACACCTTTCTGCACTAAATAAATCCATTGATGTCAGTTCAGTTTTATTTCTGCCACTTAACTTCTATCGCAAATCATAGCAACACAGACGTCCCAAAGCCCTGTGAGTTTTTGTTGTCAGAGTAACGCTGTAGCTCCACTAGGTATTTTTTGTTTGCTTCACCTCTCTCGGATTCATTACTTGTCAGTCCAAAGATGTCTGTAAGAGACCAGCCAACTTCACTTCCATTTGTTACAGCTGTACGCTGGTGAATGTATTTGATGTGATTTTTTTTTTTTTTTGGCTCAGTTGTTGCTGCAAGTGTTATTCACCTTCTGCAAACACCTAGTCTGTGTGTCTTTCTTCAGATTCCTAAAAACACATGCAATGAAAACAGTGGCAGATCCTTCTAGTGCCGCTCAAACCTGATGTTTTGTTTAATGTCTTTTACCTTGAGGTACATTTTTTTCATATCTCTGCATTAGTGTTTCCTTAAAGTGGCTCAGCTGGAGTGTGAACAGATGTGCTCAGCTATGCTGTGACCATGCAGCAGACCTCACTGTGGATATTTTTTCATTCATTTGAACCCATGCTATATGTTTGCTGTTACCTTTTTTGGTGGTGCTATGCGTGGAATAGTTTGTTTCACCCATATGTTGACAGAATCTCATAGTTTTTCCCTACTGCCCTGTTATCTTTTTCTAAGTAGCAGTTCTTTGTTTCTGTGAATGCCCTTGAGGCAAAAAAGTGTTTTGCACTTCTCTGTGGATTGCTGCAGCAGAGAAGGAAAAGCTACTGAAGCATACAGTGGTATCCTTCTTCACAGGAATTGCAGTTATACTCACGTACCGTAGCTTAGGACTTGGGATGCAATGATACCAGTGTAGCCATATGATCTTCAACTACTGCCAGGAAATTTTCATAAACAAATGCCCTCAAAGCCATCTGCTGTGCCCTGGCTGCAGTCATGGTTGCTTGGAGGCAGGGAAATAAGGGTTGAGCGGTCAAGAATTGCAGTCATTGTCTTGGAACAGCTCTTTAATCAAAGGAAGCTCTTTCGCCTTAGATATAATGCTAACAGATGGAAAGGGACACTCCCGATCTCCCGCCACCCAACCTACTCCTCCTGGAGCCTAGCTTCCAGCATTGCAGTGTGTCCACAATTGCAGGGGCCCACAGTGAGCGTTTGGCTCACAAATAAGATGGAAAAGTAATGCTAATTTTCTCTGAGATTGGTTTGCTGAAGCAGCACATGCTGCAGCTTTCTGTTTGCTGACCTGATGACACAAGTGGCAGAAGCACATGGAGTGGTGGGAAGAGGTCAGACTTCTACTTTTGGCAGCAGCTGGCCAATAATATAAAAGAGATGTAATGTGAAACTGCTTCTAGCTAGAAATAGAAGGCAGGAAATGATTGACAGTGCATCACTCACAATAGAATGTATGAAATGCAGAGATGATAATCCACAAACTGGGGCAGATTGAGTAGATCTGACAGGCAAAGCATAGCAGAAAGGAATAGAGAAACTGTTCTCCTAAAATCTGTCCGTGCAGTCTGTAGTAAAAATGAACTAGAACCTTCCCAGGGATGTGTCTGTCCTGCGAGGTAGTCTGAAGCGGATGTGGTATTCTGGAGTCCATTAGACTTTTGCAGAGTTTGTGTTTTGGTGTTTATATTTTCAGATTAGGGTTACCCTGCTTGTATGTTTAGGAGTTGTTGAAAAGGCGTGGGGTTGTTCTAAGCTCCAGAGGCATTGCAGGATTTTAGCAGTGCTTTGGAAGCTATGGAGGTGATTGCATTGGAGGTAACTCAGCCTGTTGGGAGGGCTGGTGGCTTTCCTGAGCTATCACTATACTGTGTCAGAAAATATAACTTTGTTTCTTAAGGCTTGCCTTTGTGTCTTGCAATGGATACACGTCCACTCTCAGCACAAAAGCATTTCATTATGGTTGGCCCCATTGCAATAGTATTGGAGCATTTAGCTGCAGGATTGTGCAAGCAGGCAGGGGCTGCTGGAGGCAGGCAAGGCAAAGCCGTGCCAGAGCTGGGTTCACTGGAGCTGGATGCCCAGGGCCGTACCTGGTCAGGGTCTGGGTACCTCTGGAATGGAGGCTGCACAGTCTCTTGGGCAATATGTGTCCATGTTTCATCACACTTAAAAGATAGGGGAAAGATTTCTTCCTGTATTTCAGATAGTGCCTATTGACTCTTGTCCCGCCTTTGGGTGCTGCTGGGGGGTGGCTGGCTTTGTCTTCTGCACTCCTGTCAGGTGGCTGTGCACGTGGATAGGATTCCCCTGAGCTCTCTTTTCTCGTGATTGAAAAAACAAGCTCCAGCTTCTTGTTCCAGCTTCCTATATGTACATACATATAGGTATATAAAATGTGCATGCAAATCGTGTAAATACCTATGCACATGCACACACAGGTAAATTGTGCTGGTCCTTTGGGGTGGTGGCAAGTCCTGGATGCCTGAAAGCCTAGCTGTGCTGCTGGGGCTCAGGCTCCTGCCCTTGAGGGCAGTGCTTCATCTGCTTCACCGTACTGTGATCTGTTTGCTTGAACTTCTGCCATCCCAAACTCACTGTTAGTGAATACTGCACTTCTCTCAGGAGTGCTCAGCTGCTAACCCCCTGCTAGTGCCAGCACCTTCTCCCAGCTGAGAGCCCCTTGCAGAGCCCATCAGCAGCCAGCTGGGGAGGGGAGCAGAACATTATTTTGCTTTAGCCTGAGACTAGTACTAGGTAAGAAGGATACTGGCTATTAATAAATGTGGCTTGAATGTTGGACAGAGATTTTATTTTGACTTCAGGAGCGTTAGCCTGTGTAAGAACCTTCTAAGAATGACTCATTCTAATAGCCAGGCAGAAAGAGCAGTTTTTAGATGCCATTTGCAGAATATATTATTTACTAAGTAACGTGTTTTATTGCTTAGAGTAGGTTTTTTTGAGGGCTTCCTGGGAGGTTAAATCCAACTCTCTGTTCTGTGAGGGCAGAGGCATTTCTGGAATAATGTTTCATCATAAATCACAAGTTAGGCTTTTTCCCTTCTGATCTTTCCCAGGCCACTTCTGCTTTCCTGCCCTCGTCTCGGGGCAGCTTGATATTCAAGTGTTGGTCTGGGGGGCAGCAGTCCGTGTTGTACTGCTCAGAGGCACTGCTGTCCTCCGAATGTTCAACTTCATCAGACAAACAGCACATACTGGGGAGGAATTGGTCCTTGTGGGCTGATTTTGGTACCAGTGGTAGTTCAGCCTATCCTAGTAATGCTGTATACTGGATTTTTCTAAGATGATCTTGTTGCACTTTTAGCAGGACTACAATCCTGATACAGAACTATGTGTGTGTGAAAGTATTTATCATGAATGTGCAAATCAAAGTTTTCCAACTTATACCTTGGCCAAATGCAGACAGTTTTCCCTGAAGACAGCACTGTGCATTATGTATAATAATGGCATCCTTGATCCTGAGCAGAATCTCAGTTTTCAAAAGGCAGTGGAGAAGGGGGTACTGCAGCTCGCTGGAGTCAGAAAGCACTCTTGCTGGCTTTGCAAAACCACTCCAGTCAGTATGTTCCTGAACCATTTGCTTGAATTTTCAAACCAAACGAGGTCTGCATGTCTGACATGCAAATCTGAGCCCAGGAGGGTAAGGATTGGCAAAGCTGTAAGCAAGGGACAGCAGGATTTTGTGGCAGAATGATGTGTGTTCTGGTGATAAGGGGAGGGTTACCAAACATGGGAGCCAAAGGATGGCTGTGTACATGAAGGTTGTTGTGAGAGTGCATGCCTTTCTGTGTTTCAGAACATATGCTTGTTTTGTAGTCGCTGATTTGCATCCGTTTGTAACAGTCATACTTGGGAAGAAAGTCAGGCTTGCAGAGCAGTCGCTGCTGCTTTTTCCTCGTGGTTGTGTTGGAGATAAAATTGCTTCTTTCTGTTTGTACAGTGAGGAGTTCTCAGTGTGGCTTGTGCTTACCTTTCCAAAGTGTACGTTTTAATCTGAATGTAAAGGAGGTGTAGAGGTGTTACGTAATGTGCGGCTTCAAACACGAAAAATGATTGTATACCTTTTCACATGTGGAGAATCATTTGTTTCAAGTTGTGTTTCCACTGTCAGTGTAATCTGTTGTATATATATCTGGAATGCGGAAAAGGGAGTTTGGTACACAGGGATATGTCAGAGTGGGCTGCACAAATCCCACCTGTGGTGTCACGTCCCAGCTCTGTCCTGGCAGGGGACGGAGCGGAGGTGAGCTCGAGGGGCAGAGCTGCTGTCTGCACCTCTGCCTGGCAGTGGCACCCATTTCTGCCAGACTATGTTGGTTGTGAAATTGTGATGTTATTTTCAGAATGAGCTGCTTTGCTTTATTTTGTACTCCCATGAACTCACCTGTTGCATCATGAAATGGGCAGTTCTTCCAATTACTGTTGCAGGAATGGAGCAGCAATATAGTCACATTAAGCAGCAGTTGAACGCTCTTAGCCTCCAATTGCTTTGGTGTGTTTGTGGTGCTGTATGAGTACATGCATTTACAGCAACTTGCTTGTTGTAACCTTTCGTGTCAGATAAATTAGAGACTTAAGTCTGTACGTATTCAACATACTAAAAATAATTTCCTGTGTTTTCTTTTTTTTCTTAGCCTTCTGTTGAGTCTTCAAGTCCAGGTAAGAATTTCTGACATTTCATAAACTTGTATGGGAAGAGAGTATACTTAAATTCTTCCTCGGGGTCTTTTCTAGTTGTAACCTAAGGCTGTGTTCTGATGAGTTTGGAGTATGCACAGAGTCAAAGGCACTGTGTGCTCTCAGTCATGAGATACTCTGTTGCTGTATGGTTTTATACACAATAGCTGTAGGAACAAAAGCAACAAGGGAAGCGGAATATTTTTCCCTCTAGGATTGCTAAGAACGATGGGTTTCGTGCCTTCTGCTTTTAAAACTGGTTATTTTCTAATATTTTGATGTCCCAGAGTTCCTGGTACTTGGTAGTCAGCTGAAGCATAAACTACAAGTCTATTATATGTAGCTTGGTACCGCTTTAGTTAGTGTTATTTATTTCAGAGGGTTTGGGCATCCTTCTAGTGGAAAAGCTTTCCAGTAATGACTTCAGGTGGACTGCTGTTATCTCTTGAGCTCTTACTTCTTTTGGAGAAACCACCGATCACTTGAACACCTCCAAGTACAAAGCAGAGCTAGCCCTCACCCTCCCCCTCGTGCCCATAGTGGTGGTACCGACTTTGGGCTTTGCAAAGTGAAATGTACGTTCATGGGGACAATAGAAAAACGTGAGCAGGGCTGGAATGAGAACTCAGGTAGTGCTGAATTACACCAAATGCTGCATCTGCCAAACCAAACCGTTCGTTCATTCATTTTTCATAATCACAAAATGTAACCACATTGTTCTGCAAGGAACCAAGGAGAAAAATGGATGGGGAAAAACAGCAAAGAGTTTGGCATCAGAAATAGAATCTGTGTGATTGTGAAGCTTACTTTAGGTTTACATTTTGGAAGAGTCCTCAGATTGTCTTTGTAGCTGTAAACAGGAAAGCTTGCAAGGTATCAAGGAAACAACTGCCCCGAGTTTATATTTGGAGTGTGACTACTCCCAGTTGAACTCCTGGTGCAAACAGATTTACGATTGTTGAGGAAATAAATCTTCAAACCCGGAACGTTTTGCAGTCAGAGCTGTGGCAGGGCGGGAGGTGGCTGCTCAGCGTCCTCCTGCTCCTCCTTCCCACGAGCACCTGAAGGACAGCTCTTACTGCCCCTGGGCAGTGCCTCTGGCTTTCCCAAGACAAATGGGTGAGGGATTTTGAAGATATTTTAATTTCTCAATCTAATTTGAGGATTCAAACATCGCCAGTATAAAAGTATATTTTAAAAAACCTTAAACTCTAACTAAAAAAATTCTTTAAAATGTTTTCCATCAGGAGGTTCAGCAACATCTGATGACCATGAATTTGATCCATCAGCTGATATGCTGGTGCATGACTTTGACGATGAACGGACATTAGAAGAGGAGGAAATGATGGAAGGAGAAAGAAACTTCAATTCTGAAATAGAGGATCTTAACAGGGTAGGTAGCATTAAGTAGTCTTAAAACATAACCATGGCCCACAGTCTTAAACAAAACACCTACAGGCTTTTTTCCCTTATATTGGGGATTAAAACAAATCAAACTGCTCCTAAAACACCAATAGGCAAATAATGTAGATGGAGAAAAGGGGCTGAGCTAAATATGCAGTTCCCCAAAGTTGGGAAAAGGGAACTGCTATGTAAATGCTCAATAATGCGTAACACTGTGCTTGTTTAGTTTCTTTTTGCATAAATGTCCTGGGATGTGATTTGCCTTTTAGAGCTAATAGGACACAAGATGTGCTCCTCCTTAACTTGTGTCTTCCACTCTCACTGTTTTCTAGAACGCTTGCACTGGATTAGTGCATGTAGGTTTTGATTTTAAAAGACCTGCTAATTTTATATTTCTTTTGCAGTTTTGTGCAAACAGTCATTCATATAATCCTTCAGTGGGGAGGATAGGAGTACCTTCGTTTTTTAAGGTGGAGAAAACACAGCTGTAGATAAAGTGATTTGCTCAATGCAAAGAGTTGTCAGTGGAGCTTGGCTTTGAACTCCCACATACTGATAATAGTGATAAACTCATCATAAAATATGTGTCTTAAGAAATAATTGCATGTGAGATTTATTTGGCATTTTGAGGTTATGCTGTCACTTATGTACTGCTTTAAATTACTTCTCAACCAGGAATCATGTTCTTAAACTACAAACCGTGTTCATTACCAATGCAAAGTAATGTAGATACTGTCTGTGACCTCCCTGGCTGAAAAGGCTGCTGGAATAGATCATTAATGGTTTTTAAATGCCTGTTTGATGTACAAATCCTGTTTAGCATAAGTGATCTTGCCAGTATGACATTAAATTAATAGAGTACATTCAATCTGCATTTTGGATGTAAATGATGATTTCTTTCTCGTGTTTCCATGTTTGATATTAAACGGTAAACATGAAGATAAATAAACTGCACACTAATTAAATATTTAGATTCAGTGAGAAATTGGGCTCCGCAAGTGTCATATTCTTTTTAAGTTCACAGTGTGGTTTTTTTTCCTCGTAATTTGTGAGGAGCCAACATCTGGCTGTGTAGTCCTATCACCACGTTGCACTGCTTTGTTTGTGAGTGTATGTCAGCAGTGTCAGCAGTCGGAGCATTCCCTCATGTCCTGGCTGCAGGCACTGCAGGCTTTTATTTCTGCACGTGTCTGTGACAGGACAGAGACTGGCGTTGTAGCTTTGTTCCCTGTGCTGTCATTCTCTGGAGGACACCTTCCCAGGTCGGCCGTTTGTGGGGGTGTTGTAGGTGGAGCTCTTACTTCCTTTCAGATGCTTTCACGCCAGCTGATCATGCTGGATTTCTGCTTATGGGAGGGCAGACCACGCACCAAGGCTTGCTTCTCTCTCCTTTCTTGTCCTTTTCATTTTTCAGTCATGCCTTTTCTTAGATGCGGATAGACAGCCTAAATCTCTACACTACTGGCAGAACTAGTGCTATCCTGTCTTTTCCTTTCCCCAGACACTTACATGTATTACTTCAGATTTCCCCAGGCTGTGAATGTGCCAGATTTCTTCGCTCAGCCCCTTTGGAGGTGAGATGGCAGTCCGGCTGTACAGAAGCACCTCACTGGTTTAACTCCTGAGTGCCAGAAAGATTACACATTCCTCTGAGGATGAGAATCTTTTTACTCATTGTTTGAAGCTGCATAATCCTGCTTTGTCCATCGGAACAGCTATAGAAGCTTGGACTAGAGTCCTGCTAGCATTGTCCTGGCAGCGATGCGTGGCCAGGTCCCAGCGCACTGCAGAGGCACTTTCCTCCTCTCCCTCTGGGTGCCACTTCTCAGAAGGGCTCCTGGGCTCCCTTAGGGTTGTACAGCAGCATCCTGGTCTCTTTATATGAGAGACCTATACATGGAGGCACACAGTGTTTCTCCCAAATACTCTTACTGCCTCTGGCAGGGTACGGCTCAGGCACGTATGGAACAGATGTTGTCTCTCTGTAATGTCTCTGTTTTTTCCCCTTCTTGGATTTGTCCGTTTGATTTTTAACCTCTGTAAACTCTGTGTCCATGAGGCATGTGGCAGTGTTGTACAGTTCATTTGGTGTGAGGTATGTTTGTTTTTTATCAGGTGTGTTTTGTGTTCGTTTCAGTGGTTGCCCCTGAGCTCTTCGTTTAGAAAAGTGCAGTTGTTTCTGTTTCTCTTTTCTGTGCTCCTCCTGATGTTACAGTTCTGTTACCTGTTCTGCTCACTTGCATCTACTCCAGATACATGATTTACTACCCATTTCTTGTTACTAAACATCTTCCACATGAGAAATTTCTGTGTCATTGATCATCCATTTTGCTTTTTTCAACCTCTGTTTCTTCATTGTCCCAAAACAACACAACTCACAACTGTGGTACCAAAGGTGTTGCATCTCTGAAAGCTGCTGGCACTCAGCTTTTTGAACTGTCAAAGACTATTTCGAGGCTCTCCCTAGGAAAAAGGTTCTAAATACAGCACGACCTTCTTCAGCAACGAGGAGTTGCATAATTCACACCCATCTACAACTCATAGTAAAGTTCTTCCTAACTCTGGGTCCGTACCTTCTAACAGGAGGGTCATGAGGAGAACCTCATGAAAGTTTTGGGTTTTTCTGACAGCTGTACTGTAAGGTTTTAATTAAGATCACAGTCCTGTCATGTTGTCCACATGAGTAAAACAGGAATTCTTCACTTAAAATACAAGGAGAACTAGGAGATCAGGGGCCACGTACTCCATATCTGTGTGTATAGCTGAACTGAAGGCTGGGTCAGTAAGTGGCTGAAAGGCTTACTACTTCAGAGTAACACAAAATGCGTAGTGAAAGTAACCCCTGTGTCACTTCAGTTTTTGCACAGCAGAACAAACTACACTTGTGTTTTGTAAAAGGTACAGAATGCAGAGATGTGTAGATAAATGAAACCCTTAGGAGGGGAGTTCAGTGGCAGAAGCATGGGGCCAGCAGACAACTGAAAACCTGATGATCAGCCAGGGCTTGCATTACATCCTGACAGGCATCGTTTGGAGCAGCCATACGCACCTCTGAATGATGAACAAGGGATTTGATCTCATAAGAGAGTTGATTTTAAAATGCTCTCAGAAAATTCTCTAGGGATGCCATATCCTACTCTTGAGGGCAAGATCCTGAGGTATTGGAAGTACTGAAGTAACTCATTTGTGGACCTGGCAATTAATAGTTTGTGTTAATAAAATGGATGCAATCGATAACAGTTTGGGAGCCGCTAAACTTGAGATCTACCTGTCTCCTTTGAAGTATCCCTTCAGAACAGGGCAGGATTCTACGTGTAAAGATTTTTAAGCGAACACGTCTTTCAGTAGATCTGTTTCCCAAGTGTGTTTGCTTTTGTAGATGACATTAAATGCTTTTTGGTTTTAAATGAGAAAATATGCATGTACCTATAAGGAGTACTGTCTTCACCTGGATGCCAAGTGACCTTGAAGATAAAGTCGTCCCTCACCCCCATCCAACCCCTTGATTTCATTTTGTATTTCTCCTTTGATGAGAGATACAGAGATGGTGAGGTGCATTTTTGGTGTTATTCTGTGTAAGCTAAGGTTGTAGGGCTGCGTGGCACTGTCCCTACAGTGCTGTTCCCCAGATAAAGGTTTAACTCCATGTTCAAGCCATGCTCTACAAGTTCTGCTGACTCCCATCTTCTCTGTTGTTTTTTTTTTTTTTTCAATAAATGGGCACAAAATACTACACATTTTTTAGCAGTTTAGGGGCAGCAAATGGAATATTTGTATTAATTTATATTCCAGTTTGCTCTGTACAGATAGGAAAATTTTGTCGTGTGTAGGCTATGGATTGTACTTGACTGCCGGTATAATACATTCAAATAATCTTGGAGGTATTCAAGAGCAGGTTGGATGAGGCCCTGGGCAGCCTGTTCTAGTAGCAGATCTGGAGGTTGGTGACCCTGCTCATGGCAGGGGTTTTAACATGTTGATCCTTGGGGTCCCTTCCAACCCAAGCCATTGTATGAATCTTTGCCACATTCATCCTGAGGTCATCTTAGAGCTGGGCACAGAGTGGGCTGCAGGCTGTATGTTTTCCAGAGCGAACAATGCAGATAGGCATCCTGTTGCATGGCTGGTTAGACATCAGACCCCTTCTAGGAGGTAGTGGCAACCTTCATCTGATGCTGAAATTGGTGACACTTAAATTTCAGTTCCATGATAAATGCTTGCCTTGTCATTTCATAGGCATGGATTCATCCCAGGGTCATACCTGTATAACCAGATGTGACTGCCACATGGCAGTGCTGTGTTTTGGTCAAACAGTAGCTGAAGTTCAAGAAGGGCAATGAGGCATACAGCCCCCTGGGGCCTTTTTAATGAACTTAGTGGCCTCTTTTAGAGAGTGTGAGATGTGTGAGTTCCACTGTAAATTTATAGAAGATTAGGAAATAAGATACTATGTTGCATAAAAGGCCACACGTTTTTCCTAGAAGCCAAAACTTCTGCCTGCCTATTTGTTTTAGAGAGGCCTTTCTTAGTATGCTTGATCATCAGTTATCTGCTTTTGTTATGTTTAAAAAGCTGTAGAGATGTGGGATGTGAAGTATTTTGGTTAAATCTCCAACTTTGTTTGGATGTTTATCAGGAAAGCGATATGCCAATCCAGGAGCTGCTTAGCCTTTATGGCTATGATGGCACCATTCCACTCCAAGAAGATGATGATGATGAAGATGACGAAGAGGAAGAAGAGGAGGGAGAAGACGACGATGATGTTGATAACGATGACAACAGTGGCTGCAGTGGCGAAAACAAAGTAAGCATTCATGCTAGTTTGCAACTGATTTTCATACAGCTGTTCTGTAGTAGGCAAGCATTCAAAATGCCAGATCACAGCAGAAGTAAATCGTCATACAGCTGATTCCAGATGCTCTGTGTACTGAACTCTAACAGTTATTTTTAATTACCCTTCTATATTTCTTTTAATTGCTCTGCATTTAATCTGTATCATGCAGAACTCCTGCTGTGGCAAATTTAGAGTGCGTGTGTACATACAGCATCATGGCAGAGGAGGTTGTGCTGTCCTTCAGAAATACTGTCTGGTTTAAAAACTGGAATTTTAAATGCCTGAAGGTCCCTTTGTAGATGTGGCTTGTTTCAAGATGAAAGCTGATGTACTGAAAATGAACAGTGCAGTGTGGAGTTGAATTAAAAGATGTATCTGTGAGTACTGGAGGTTACTGCAAGTCTTCTAACTTCAGCATTTTAAATTATATTTTTTTCAGCCTGGTGGTAATTATCGTGCTTGCATTTTAATTGTTAATTAAATCGAATGCTTCAAATACCTTTACAGAATGTATAGTTTTAAACTTAGAGTCTTCAAAATCCTGTCCTGTGTGCTCTTAAAACAAATTATCTGATTATAGGAGAGTCTTTTCTCCTTATGTATGTCCTATGTGCTATGTCCTATGCTTCCTGAATTCCATTAAAGTATGGAAACCTTTGTACTGTCAGTAACAAAAAACCATAGGCATCAATGGAAGTTGAATTGCCTAATCTGGGTTTAAAATGAATACATTTTCTTCTTTGATATCTTACCCATTTTGGAATGACTGGAATGAGACAGAAAGGTGAGGAATGACATGCTCAGTTCCAAAACTGCTGTATAAGATGGCTGTTTGTATCGGTTGAATAGTTCAAAAAGAGGAAGATTACGTAGTTGCATTAGGAGGACTTCAAGAAGCTAGAGACAGGGAGAAACTTACATAACAGGAATATGCAAAATTAAAGCGAGACAAAAGCGTTTGATTTTGTTGTGCACAGCAGTGTTCCCAAAGTCCCACTTCCTTCTTATGCCTTTGCTTCTTAATTACTTCCTGACACAACTACCATCTTCTGTGCTCTCCCAGGCTCACTCTGTAGTTCTTCAGTTCTCCTAGCTGGTTTAAGGTACTGCCTGCCCATATGGGCATCCCCATGTCTGTCATTGCTAAGGTGTTAGCAGTGAGAGGGATGACGTCTGTCCCCCTGCAGTCCCCCCCCTGGTAGGGTAAGCAGAGCCCAGCCAGCAACTCAGCCTGATGGCAACCCTGCGCCTGACTAGAACGGCAAGTCTCTGTTCAGCTGCTCTGCCCCAGCTTGGGTGGGGTTGGAACAAAGGTGGTGGGGAGGACTGGGCACAGAGGGAGCTGGCCAGGCTGTCAGGGTGATGTGCCTTGGGCTGCGAGAGCGAGCGCTTCACTCGCATGCTTTTAGCAGAGCAGCAGTAAAATACATCTGTGGGGGTGGAATCGTTTTATAAATCATTCAGGCTTTCTCTGTGAGTGCACATCTTTCTACAGCTTATTTAGCTATACTGCACTTAGCTGTTTTCTATTTTTAAGCTGCTTTAAGCTGCACATGTGATTACACTGCGCTTGCTGTTAAAGGTACACGTAAACATGTGTCGTGCCCTATGCCTGTGTCAGCCAGCAAGTAGGAGCACTTACAACAGTCATAAAACCCAGACATGATCCAGACAACACACGCCATAGCAATCTAATGTATTCTTTAACCATTATCTTCTTATTTTTCACTAGCTGTAGTAATTGCCATTGCTGTTGTGACTTCTTTTCTAAGAAGAAACAAGAAACTGGTTCTTGTTTGTGACCTTTCAGTGGCTCGATGTACAAACGCAGCATGTTGAGCTGACCGATTCCTGTTGGGTAGAACCACACTGCTGACATGTATTTTTGTGGAACATACCGTTTCTGTTTGATGGAGAAAAGTATCTTTGTACTGCTCTTTGTACTGAAAAATCAGAAACAAGGGCTTTGAAGACTGAAGTAAAATGTAAAGTGAAATGAAATGAAAACCACAAGGATTGACTTGACTCATTTTAAAGCTAGACAGGGTATTCAGCTGTGCTTCCTGTCTCTGATCTGTGTGTTAGAATCCAAGTGTTAAATCCGATCTGCTTAAAGTCATGGTCAATAAAGAACACTATGTGCTTCCACGTTCGTTATGGCATGGTCTGGACAGACCACAACGGATACAACAGCCAACTTGAAGTCGGATAGATAGCGGTTTCGTTATGTTGACAACTGTGGGAAAAAAACCTTGCCCAAGTAGTGTTTTGCACACACAAAATATAGCTGACCTCCTCTTTGCCTCTTTATATTTAAGGAGGAGACCATAAAGGATTCATCAGGTCAGGAAGATGAGACACAGTCATCTAATGACGACCCAGCACCATCAGTTGCTTCTCAAGATCCACAGGAGTTGATTCGCCCCCGTCGATGTAAATATTTCGATACAAGTATGTACAGCTTAGCACTAAGCACAGCGACCTCAGAACGATCAACCTTTGCTTACAAACAGCTTAGTTAGTTAAACAGTGTTCTGTTTCATCCAGATACCTATGGACGCATGCTTGTTCTCGTAGCACTGTTTTTGAGGCAACCAGAAATTCCTATTGTTAGCTGAACACTACAGCTTCTCCCTGGATAAGGTGTTCTCTGTAAGAGCAGATACTCACTTCTTAAAAGATTACGTTTGTGGAAAAAATGTTTTGAAAAAACCTCTCAGACAACATAACTCCTTTCGTTCCATGACACCCACATACTGGCTTGTACAGGTGTGTCCTTCAGGAAAAGAACCTTGCGTGCAGAGTCCAGGTGCAGTATATGGCTTCGGAGGCTGATTTGTACAGTGAGGAATGTGATCTCTCTAACAAATGCTCTTCTGTGGAATCCACAGCCTATATGCTGCTACGTGGTGTGATGGCAGCATTCAGCAGGGGCTCAGCAACACCTGCCTGTTCCGTGTGGTATTACCTTTATGTTGGAGCTCTGGCTGCCCACTCTCACTCAGGACTTTGGATTATTTTAATCCAAAACTGTTAAGGAGCCTCAGTGTGTAGCTATGCAGAGGGTTGCAAATATCTTAAATGAGCTCTTATTTTTGGGCTTCAGGATAACACGTGTATTGCACTAGCTTTGGAGTTTTTATGGCATTCAGCTATACATAAAATGTAATACAAGGTGTAAATCATTTTAGTGCTGATGGTCTCACTTCCTGTATATGAACCAGGTATTGTGGTTGCTTTCACTGTGTTTGAATGGCACTTACTCCATATCATAGGGTCTAAAGTTGTTGTCAGCCCTTCTCCTAAGTAATCTGTTCGAAGCACTGCTGTGCATCTCTGAGCAGTGCATCCAAGTCTGCTGAATCCCAGTGGGGCTGACAGAAGCACGCTTGTGAATTTCTTGTTTGTTGTGCTGTAGTTTACCTTAAATTCAGTGGCAGCTGCTGTAAGGGAGATAGAGCAGCAGCAACAAAGGGGGGAGCTCATTGAAAATGGGGTTGAAATCCACATGTGGATGCTGAATGTGCGTGCAAGAATACTGTCAGAATGTAACTGTGTAGTAAATGTGGATCATCTCAGCTGCTTCACAGCTGAGTGAGGGAAAACAGGCTTTTATTAGGAAGGACTAGAACTGAAGGATATATTCATGTGTGCCTTCGCTTTTCATAGCCTGCATTGGGTGGGTCGTTTTTAAATCAGTCACTGCTGGAGCAGTTAGCAGTGCCAACCAGCCTGCTTTCCATGCTTCTGTTGCGTGAGATAAGGTGGCAGGGAGGCAGAGCTGGGCTGCAGTGCTGCCTGTGTCCCACCCTCACCCCGCACTCCCTGCAGCTGGCTGTGGCCCCAGCATTGCCCCAACATGTCTCTGTGTACATGTTTGCTCATTTCTCCTAGACAGTGAAATAGAAGAGGAGTCGGAAGAAGATGAAGATTATATTCCCTCAGAAGACTGGAAAAAGGTAAATATTAAGGTCGGTTATCAAACTCAATGTTCTGTGAATAATGAGTTGTTACCTAGTAACTTTGATCTATAGATCTCATAACTCTTCTCCCCTTTTTCTCAACAAATATGAGTGTTTTTGCAGTAACTAAGTGTTAAAGACTTCCCAGAAAGTGAAAAACACATTTCTCTGTAATGCTTATTTACAGATTTGTTTTAGATTTTGAGCAATGAAAACTTTAAAAGAGAAAGGATGATGCAGTTATATTTTCACTTGCTAAATAAAAACTGCAAGGTTTAACTTTTTGCTTCTGTTATTTCAAAACAGGAAATCATGGTGGGCTCTATGTTTCAAGCTGAAATTCCTGCTGGCGTATGCAGATACAAAGAGAATGAAAAAGGTGAGGCTCAGCACTGTTGCCACTGTCACTGTGTGTCAGTTCATTTTCTAGTGGTAAAAAATAACAGGTATGTTGGAGTCATGTCGTGTGTCCTGCAGAATGCAACAGCTCTTTCAAATTAAGAGCAGAGCCACTGTCTCAAATTGTAGCTTATCGTGTACTTCACCACCAGAGCTTGAGACTTGGAAGGGGAAAAGAAAGGTGATATTGCTGTCCCATTGAGTCCTTGCATTCTAAACTGGTTGTTGACCCAAGCTTTTCAGATCAATTATGTTAACCTCTTCACCTGGTTTGTTCTGTTTATGTGAAATGAATAGTAAAGAAATGATGTTGCTGGATTAACCTGTTTAAGGGGTGAAATGGTGCCAGCAGCTTTGATTTTCACATCTCACAACTCTTCAATCAGCATTAAAGCACCTCTTGTTCTACTATTTGAGTGTTTTCCAGGAACTCTTTTCCTCTGCCTTTGGCAGTATGCTGTCAATACAGTGGCATAAGGAAAGGCAGACACACATAAACCCAGCTTGACCTTAAAAGCAGGAATTTCCCTGCTCATTCAACCCTTTGCCAAGAATTTGTTCGAGCTGCAGGTCGGTTTGAGATGGCAGCTTTTGTATGTTAATTTTAAACTAACCAGCAGAAAACTCAGTGCAGCCTCAGAACCTGAGAACATAACTCAAGTGGTGATGAGTGTCTCACTCCAGGCGCCAGGTTGCTGTAGCTGTGCTGCAGCCTGGTCCAGGAACTGGAAACATGGTCACTCCTAGTGTTGGCTGAGAGCAGGCTGACTCTGGGGCTGACACAGCTCTGGGCTTGGTAGCCAGAGAGACTGAAGAGAATGTAGTTTAAAACCGTGTGAGAAGTCAGGAGCTTCCATGAAAAAGGGAGAAGGGTAATTTAGAAAATACATGAAACGCGACTTCTTAGCTGTGAGGAAGTTGCTCTTTGCATGCTTTCCTAAAAATAGAGTTTGAGTTACCTATTTACCTGGGATATGGCAAATTATGCCTTATGGATCAGTCACCTGCTCTCACTGGTGTTTACTCAGCTCTGAATGGCTTCTGGCCTCCAGCAATAAAAAAAGACAGAGCCCTTTTATGGGCTGCACTAACCTACGTAAAACAGTTTCTCATAGACTTGCACACGGTTCTGTGCAGCAGGATGAGGAACCTATGTCATGGCCTAAAACTCTGGAGGAGGAAAGTTAAATTTTCACTGATGTTTTAGGGTTGTTGTAGTTCCATGTACCAGTGGGGTTTGTTCTGTGTTGCCAATTCTTTTCCTTTTCTGTGTTTTAAACCTCTTTGCCTGGACTCCAACTGGAATAGGAATGCAGCTTAGTTAAAGAGTTGAAAAATAAATGTCCACGACTGTATATTTAGTACTTTCATGCACATATCCCATCTTCTTTCTTGTTCTCCAAGAAGTCTAGTCATCTTGGATCTGTCCCCATAAACAAATGCACAAAAGTACTGGCACTTAAGATAAACCACCTTGCTTTCTGACTGCTCTGACGTGCTCCTGTGGGAAAGGATCAGCCGTGTGTGCTGCATGAAGCTATTGGCTCTGGTCTGTACCTGGAGGACCAGCAGCTGCTACTTGAGAATTTGAACCAAAGATTCAAAGATGGGCTTTCAGAAGGCTTGGACTTGAATACAGAAGGGTAGCTCTGAAAACAGAGGTGCTGGAGCTGCTTTCAGCTTCCCCTGACAGTGTGCTTGGCTGCTGCACTCAGGGTGCCTTGGAGCCAGCCAGCAGTTTCTCCTGCAAGCAGTTGTTGCTTCTCCTGGAGCTTGTATCTCACAATACTGAATCCTCCTCCTGAATGGGCAATAAAACGTGAGGTTCTGACCAACTGTGGGGAGAAAAAAGGCTCCCAGAAGGCTGTTCTAGCACTGTGCTTTTGGCTTTCATGTGTTTGATCCTAATCTTCTTCCGAGAAAATAGGTGTCATCTGTTTCTCTTCTGAAATAGTTTACCTTGCTGCTGTCAGCAAGACTGTTGCTTAAGTAGAAGTGCTGGGTGGGGAGTTCTGGGCTCTGGTTCTGCTGCCTCATGATTAAGTAGTGTCTGTCAGGAGGACACACAGGTGGAATTCGTGGAGTTTCATACATGAATCCTAGAATCTAGAGCAGAGATTTAAGGGCAGTGTAAGGTATAGTGTGTTACTCACGGGATCATGCTTGTGAGCTGGTCTTCCACCTGCCCCGAGGTCTGGATTGATGCTGATGCTCCGACGTTCCAGCAGTGCTGGCTTGACAGGAGAGAATAAGCTTCCATGATGTTGTTTCAGCTTGTTTCTCTTTCTCCTCTGCTTACTTCAGTGTACGAGAATGACGACCAGCTGTTGTGGAATCCTGATGTCTTACCAGAAGATAAAGTGATTGAGTTCCTAAACGAGGCATCACGGCGCACGGGTGACGAGAAGGGCCTGGATGCCATTCCCGAGGGATCGCATATTAAGGACAATGAGCAGGTATATAACGAAAGGTGGCACTTCTAGTTTAGTACAGCAGAATGAGTTATCTCTTTATTTTAATCCCAGTGATTAAAATTGGACTTGAAACAGCTTATTTATTCCTTTTGGAAATAGAAATACACTGTATTTTTTTCCTCCCGACAAGTATTGAACTGCTAACTTGGACTTAACTTTGCTTTATGCATCGGCACTTAGTTTTATGTGTAAGTAATTACGCATGAGTGTTTTCTTTCAATTACAGTTTTTTTGAAGCTTCACAAATTTTCTTTAAAGAAAATCCATCTTAGAAATATATGCAGTGGGTGAAAATGTTGTAATACTTCACTAGAGGATGTGCTTGGTTGTATAGTTAAGAGCTATGGAAATTTAACCAGGAAACGGTTGTTGTGTTGTCTTAACTTGTAATGTGGTCCTTCATAAAGTTTATTTTTCACCTTTTTTGAAATAAGTAAGTGTTAATGATTTATGAAGGATGTTTCTGCAACACAGTGTGAGATCAGTGTTATTTAGAATATTAAATTCATGTCTTTTCATCTCTGCAGGCGCTGTATGAACTGGTTAAGTGCAATTTTGATACTGAGGAATCCTTACGAAGGCTGAGGTTTAATGTGAAGGCAGCCAGAGGTGAGCACACGCCGCTCGTGCTCTTACAGCATTACCTCTCCTTCTGCTGTGTGAGCACTGCACACCCAGGTGTTTTGTTACAGTGTGACTGCCTGCAAGCATGACGTAGCACTGTTCATTCAAGTGCAGCCTTCAGTGCATCTGCTTCCTGAGAGAATGACATTTGCAGATGTATAAGCAAGTACATCCCTAAAGAGAGCAAGTAAATTAGCTTTCTGTTAATTAAGATTGATATTTGTATTTGTCACTTGAATAACGAGTTCAAATTTGAAGATGACTTCTTAGCAACTACACTGTGCATGTCTTTAGCATTCCATTCTTTAGAGCTCTACAGTCATTACAGTTATTGGAACAAACATATAAAATCACATAATTCACAGTTCTAGCTAAAGGGGAATGGGTATCCACACCTTTTATTGGAAAGGCATGCCACTAAGAAGACCTCGGTCTTGAAGTTCCCTTTGGAGGCTGAAGCATTTGCTGTTTTAGTATTGCTCTTTGCGCTCGTCACAGCAACAGCTTCTTCCAAGGAGCTGTCCCAGGTCCATAGGTGATGCTCTGCTGTGTGCTGTGCTCCCTGTGCTCCTGGGTGCCATGCTGGCAGTGGCTGTCTGAGCCCTTCCTCCCACTGCTCGCTCGCTGTCCTCGGCTGGCAGGGCTGCTGGTTGGTGGCAGCCCTGCCAACACGCTGCTCCAGCCATCCAGAATTTCCCAGCTCCCAGCTGGAAGGGAGAACCTTCCTTTTTGAAGTGGTAAGCCAGATTTCTGGAGGTGGTTCTCATTAGTTTGCAGATGGTGTAATAGACTTGAATGCTACGTGTGTTTTCTGTCACTTGAGTTTTCTGTTACTGACCATATGTTTTTGTGTTAAGTGTTTTCATTATTGCATTTCCTTGATTTAGAAGAGTTGTCTGTTTGGACAGAAGAAGAATGTAGGAACTTTGAACAAGGGCTGAAAGTCTATGGCAAGGATTTTCATGTCATTCAGGCAAATAAGGTACGTGCTGATTTTAAATGTAGCTCTTGCTTTGTCTTTTTTTCCTAGAAATGTAAAATTGTCATGCTCAGTTTCTTTCACAGATCAGTCTATCATTTACTTATTCTAGTTTTGCCTACAGTGGAGGTCACATCGGTTTGTCAGTCCTGAATCCTCTGTAACCCCCTGGGTCAGGAAAGTGCAGCAGAGGGCAGCGTCCCCAGAGCCCGAGGCTGCTGTCCTTGAGGGGTGAAGCAGACCTGAGTGTTTCTCCTGAAGCTTTTGCTTGTAGCACTGAGAAATACCCTCAGTGGTACTGAAAAGCATTTTCACTCCTTGGCCTCTGACGTTCTGAGCCAGTAGTTTCCCGAGTTTAGTACACTGTGTACAGAAGCAGTGGCTTTGAATTTCGCACCTTTTGATGCAAATGGTAGCTGGCTGACAAAAACATCCATGAAGTCATCAGAATGCTCACAGCACTTCTTTCCTAGGTACGGACCAGATCAGTTGGTGAGTGCGTAGCATTTTATTACATGTGGAAGAAATCAGAGCGCTATGATTTCTTTGCACAACAGACGCGATTTGGAAAGAAGAAATACAATCTTCATCCCGGCGTAACGTAAGATGTGCATTATTCTCGTGTGCTTTTAAGTGCTGGATCTAAATGGTTCTTTTGTACTGCTCTGACTCTGAGATGGAGTGACAGACTGGTGACGCCACAGTCCCAGGTTTACAGTGGGAGAAGAGCCAAAGAAAAGCATACCACTGTGTATCGTGTAATTCCCAAAATACATTTGGTGGGAGGTAGGCCAGCAGTTTGCATTGAACAGCTCTTTCATGGAGTGTGTTTTGTGGTTCGGTGTTTCACAAATGTAACATTTCTGCAAATAAGAGGATCTTTTTAAACAGCCCTTTTGCTTTAAATACGTCTCGCACAAAGGCATTAGTCACAAATTTCAGGTGCTATTTTTGAAATATATAGTTTGACCAGAACTGTACTCTGTCACAGGGCCTTTTTTGCTATGCATACCCCAAGCTGTCTTACAGTTATCTATTCTTCCTGCTCATTAATATGAGTGTTTCTTTGAACATTGTAGAGCTGTGTGCTGGACCACCAAAGTGAAATTGCAGTACATTTTCTGATTATTCTGTTAGAGAAGGATGCTTCCCTTCCTTCTTTGTTGCTCACACACTCAACGCAGTGAAGTTTTTGTACATGCTGACCGTGCTTTCTCTCTTCTTAGAGATTACATGGACCGCCTCCTAGATGAAAGTGAGAGCGCAGCCTCCAGCAGAGCTCCGTCCCCTCCACCCACAGCCTCCAACAGCAGCACCAGCCAGTCTGAGCGAGAGGACAGCACCACCAGCAGCAACCAGAATGGTGAGCGCCCACAGCAGGGCTGCAGAGCTCATGTACAGGGGAAAGGTGGTCAGTGCTGCCCTGGGGAGGAGTTCCCTGCTGGAGATTTAAAGTACTGGGTGACCTCAGAGCTGTGCTGTCCTGCAGTGCTTGTCCCAGGAACACAGTTCTGTGTGGGGCAGCAAAGGGGAGGTAGAAGTGGGAAGAGAGCCAGGGCATCATCACTTTCATCAGGGAGAGTAACCTTAAAAGCAAGGGTCAGGTGTTCAGGATCCAGTGTAAAAGCTGTCACGAGAAGAGAGGGAGGAAGTCAGGGTTGAACCAGACTGGAAGACTGGAAGCTCTGGTATCTGCATAGGTGAGGATAATCTGCCTGCAGCTGTAGTGCGGGTGGCTTTTGGGACACAGCCTTGGCTGCTGTTGCTTCTAAGGGCAAACAGCACAAACCCAGTAGTGACTTTTCCATTCAGTGGACTTCTGCTTTATTGTTCTGTGCATTTATTCTGCTGCTGCTGCTTCTTTTCTTTTTCTTATGCGGTGTCTCTACCCCAGGGTTGTCCACTAATGGGCCGGGCGAGTTACCAAGTAAGGATGAAGCAAAACCAGAAGGACTGCACGTCAACGGACCTACTGGTGGCAAGAAAACCCCTCACACAGATCTGGATACAAATGGGTATGAAACTGAAAGTCTTTCCCTTGACCCCAAAGTTGCTCATTCAACTTCAAAAAGTGAAAATGATTTTGAAGAAAAAAATGAAAGACCTCTAAAAAGAAGAAGAATTAATAGCAGTGGTAAAGAGAGCCCTGGTTCTTCAGAGTTCTTCCAAGAAGCAAATTCCCATGGGAAGCTGGAAGAACTAGAAACGTTGGATGACTGAACAATAGGAGCTGATTTTATTCCTTGGAGTAAATCTTGGGTGTTTAAAATTTTCAGGGTTGATGGGTTACCTTGCAGAATCCCGTTCCGTAAAACACTGTTGAGATTTTTCTAATAGCTTCTGGTCAGCTCTGCTTCTTTGGTTGTGTCAGTGCTGAAAAGCAGCAGCAGAATGCTCTGTCCCTCAGAGGCACCAGCTGCAGCTCTGAGAACACGGAAGCGCTCAGAAGCATTTGAGAAACAAATCAGTGCTTTTTCTGTACAAATGCTTCCAGCCAAGAGGCTGCAGGAAATCAGTGTACGTATGCTACCTGGGCATTGTGCAGGTGAGCAAAGCATCCTAGGTGAAGCAGGGGGATGGTTTCGGTTTCTGATGGATGAGGAAGTTCACACAAATACCCGATCCCAAGACATGCAGCAGAGCAGGCACAGAGACTCGGTCTGGAGAGAAGCACGGCGCCCCTGCTGGTAAGGAACCCACTCGAGTCCTGAAAGTTACGAGCACAGCTATTTTTATATAGAGAAGTTTTAAAAGGTAAATAAACCAGGTCAGGTTTGTCTATGTAAAATTGTTGACATCAATGATGTCTTTCCATATTCTTATCTGGGCTAAAGAAATACGTTCTGTATTTTTCCAGATTTCTTTGTAGCCTTTGAAAGATTTTTACAGTACTTAACGTCTTGATCAAACTGTCCTTTCTTAAAACAAAAGCTTGTATACTTTTCTTAGCTTGTACAGTTGGTAAACTTTTATGAGAGAATTGATATCCTGAGACTGATGTCAGCTTCGTTTTATTTTACTGAAGTCTTTTCTAAGAAAAAAAAAAAAAAAATCACTCAAAAAAAAAAGCCAAACCAAACCAATTGACTCCAAAAGAACGCTTATCAGGCACCAGTGTGGTGCTGTCTTCTCTGTAACAGTAAATCATGAACATCAAGAATGGTTAGAAGTCATTGGATTTTAAAAACATGTTTTTTCTTACTTGTTTCATGGCAAATAGTGATGCGAAGGAGTTGTTAGGCACGATGCTTGCCTTGCACAAGTTCTCTTGCTTTCCTCATACGTTTATTTGTCTTGTTTTATATTTTGAGCTCGGATAAATTTCACAGCAGCCAAACGCTGCGGTTTGCCACACCTTGGTCACTGAGACCAGCTGTGAGATTATTAATGGAGCTGTTGCAGCATTTCATCTCCATGTCACTGGGGAGAGAAGGGGATGGGCGGCCACGGCCGAGCACTGAGGACTTCACGGGGATGGATGTTTCAGAGGGAGCAGCACTGCACATCTAACACATGGCACAGGCCCTACGCAGCTCTACAGCCACGATGTAGCATGGCACTGCCCCAGGAGGGAGTCAGCACAGAGAGCACTGGTGCTGGGAACTCTGTTGCTGCACATGGCACTGGGTGATGCTCACCCACCAGCCCCAGCTTCAGGTTGTCGATGTAGGGTTACATCCATGACATAGAAACATCCTTAATATCAGCATTTGTTTCTTTTTCAAGTTTTGTTGTTTTTTTGGGTTTTTTTTAAGCCTCAGCTATCCATCCTACTGTATTAAAAATAGGAACAATTGTTTGTTTGTGTAATCCATAACCTTGTCTCCTCCTGCACTTGTTTCCACTAAAATGATCTTTAAGTTTATGAGTTTTCACAATATCAGCTTTACACGTGTGGGCCCACGGTTTGAAAAACACTGCACAGGGCTGCATACTCAGCCATGTGCTCGGGCTGCACAGTGGGAGGAGCTGCATCTCTGGGTGCAGACCAGCTCTGCCAACATAAGGTTCCCACAGCATGCTGGCCCAGCTGCTCTGACTGCAGCCACAGGCAGCAGACACCCACCTGGAATTAAGCACACAGGTGGGGATGGCTCCTGCTTGGCTTCTGTAGAGGTTGTTGGTTTTGCAATCTCTTTTTGCTAACGGAAACCCAAAGTTGTTGCAGCCTTCTCCCCGAGATGAGCTCCTCCTCGCTCCTAAAGCCCTCTGTTTTCTATTTTATTGTTACACACTTCTGTTTGCAAGTTGGAAATACTTCCAGAAATTTATAGGAAAGTTTATAAGTGAGTTTATAAGTATGTAAATTGTCTCAGGCTTGTGTGTGAAATACAGCACCATGTATATTTTCAGGAACGTTGCTTTGTTTTCTCCTTACCTTTTTCTGGTGATATAGAAGAGACATTCCATAATCAACAAGTATGTAACGCTCAGCTAGACTTTAAGAATATTTAATTATAATTTACCTTTCGTTCATGCTGGTGTTTTCTACGCAATACTTTGTTCACGTTCTTCAACCCGCAGCCACTCTCACTCGATAAGTCATTGCACTACTAAAACTATTTAAAATCCTACAAGTTCAGCGACTGGTTTTGTTCGGAAAGCATCGAGTACAGCTGGAGCCCAGCAGGGCTTGGATTCAGCTCCCAGCTGCATGGGACAGGTCACTGCTGGCAGCGGGGTCAGGGCTCCACCCAGTGCCACGGTGAGACCACAGCTGGAGCCACACCAACACAGCAGTGCTCCGTGGGGCACAGGAAGGGCTCAGAGCACTACCGAGGATGCAGCCACACAGACTTTGCAATTAGTTTTTATACGTTTTGTCACACATAGTAATTTTGCACTGTTAGTACTTCTCACCTCCCCCCCCCCCC